>BSBM01001733.1:1142500-1145000 GCA_027924585.1 Larix kaempferi | reverse complement strand
TGATGATGATGATGATGATGATGATGAATATGCTGATGAGGATGATGAAGATGAAGATGATGGTGATGAAGATGATGACGATGATGATGATGATGATGATGGTGATGATAAAGAAGAGGATTATGATGATGATGATGATCAATAATCATCATCATCATCACCGTCATCTCCATCTTTATCATCATCATCATCATCTTCATCATCATCATCATCATCATCATCCTCATCCTCACCATCATCACCATCATCTTCATCTTCATCATCATCATCATCCTCATCACCATCATCATCATCATCATCGTCGTCGTCGTCATCTCTATCTTGATCATCATCACCATCTTCCTCTTCATCATCATCATCATCATCATCATCACCATCATCATCATCATCATCATCTTCATCATGATATTCATCATCATCATCATCATCATCATCATCATCGTCGTCGTCTTCATCATCATCATCACCATCATCATCTTCATCACCACCATCTTCGTCTTCATCTTCATCATCATCATCTTTCTCTCACCCCCTTTATCATCATCATCATCATCATCATCATCATCATCATCGTCACCATCATCATCTCCATCATCATCATCATCATCATGTAGTGGTAGGGGAAGGGGGATTAGGAGAGAGCGAGAGGGGGGGGAGAGAGAGAGGGAGAGAGAGAGAGAGAGAGGTGTAGAAGCAAGGAAGAGAGAGTGAGAAAGGGGGGTTTAGTAAGGGGTAAGAGGCTAGGAGGGGGGTTAGCGAGGGGGGGAGAGAGAGAGAGACTGAGAGAGGGGGTTAGTAATGGTTGGGGGGGAGGAGGGAGAGGGAGAGAGAGAGAGAGAGAGAGAGGAGAGGGTGTTAGTTGTAGGGAGTGAGAAAGAGAGATGGGAGGTGTGGTTAGAGGTAGGTGGAGGTGTAGGGAAGAGAGAGAGACTAAGAGAGCCCGGGTTAGTAAGGGATAAGGAGAGGAGGGGAGAGAGATAGAGAGTAGGGGGTTTTGGGCTAGGTGGAGTAGCAGAGAGATAGAATTGGCTTTTCAGATTGCAAGCAGTGTGAAAGGCTTAGGAAAAAGACTGATTTAAATAATACCATCAACTTAAAACACTAATCATCTATAAATTAGGAAATGCTAGATTTTTCAAGTTCTAAAACCAAAATAGATGAATGAAATTAATTAAGTTTAATTCAAAAATACAAAATTGAGAAATAAAAAAACCATGAACCTGATAGCACAATTCACATATGGAATCTCCTTTTCTGTCGGACCAATGCTTTAGACATTACTTTGATCATATTGTGGAGAGCGAAACAAAAATTGGGATGAAGAATTCAATAATAAACACTCAATAAAGATAAACCTTTCATTCTTATATGTCCCATAAACCGTAAACCCCTACCTTCGAGGTGCCAGAACAGGCACATGGATTCTCCATATTTCCTTTGTTGTCCTCTTCCTAACAAATATGACATTCAACCAGCTATGCAAATATGACATTGTTGTCCTCTTCGTATTTGTCCTCTTCCTTTGTTGTCCTCTCCCTAACAAGTACGACATTCAACAAAAAAACAATAACTAATATCAAAGAAAAATGCCCAGCTATGAAAATACGAACAAGTTCCCCCTCTTCACTTTTTTCTCTTGGAGTTTATGTTAGGTTCTCTCAATCTGGTCTGCACTTGCCACTTAGTCTGACAGGAATTATGGTCACTGGGAAATCTGCTGCAGGTAAGAGTTATACTTAAACTACTTACTTTGGTTTTAGAACCGATGCGTATTCTGATTCTAGTTTCAAACCATTTGATTCAACTCTATAGGTGGGCTAGAGATCAATCAACCTTTTATGGCCTACCCACCTTAAATTTTTAACCATCGAAACTAACCTGATAAAGTCACAGGGTTATTATTTCTCAAATTCATTTAAGTGGGTTGAGTGGAGTATTTCAGTCTTTTTAGGACTCGGACCAGCTAGTTGGTCGAGCCTGCTTGCACATCATCGATATCTCAATCCAAAATTTATGTAATTTTAAACAAAGGAGCATGAGCGCCTTTGAACTAGGAAGACGTAAAATGAGGTAGGCTGAGCGCAATAAATGCTGTATTTTTTCACACAATCTAATAGAAAATGGCCGCGTAATTGGGCGGGATAACTCCCTCCAAACAATAGCCAACACAGATCTACAAAACAGGGTTGAGGGCGAGAAACAAATTTTAGAAAAGTAATAATATTCCCTTTATATGGCCTACCCACCTTAAATTTTTAACCGTTGAAACTAACCCGATAGAGTCACAGGGGTATTATTTCTCAAATTCATTTAAGCGGGTTGAGTGGAGTATTTTGGTCTTTTTAGGACTCGGACCAACTAGTTGGTCGAGCCTGCTTGCCCATCATCGATATCTCGGTCCAAAATTTATGTGATTTTAAACAAAGGAGAATGAGCGCCTTTGAACTAGGAAGAGGTAAAATGAGGTAGGTTGACGGAAATAAATGCTGTATTTTTTCAC
>BSBM01001733.1:715000-1137500 GCA_027924585.1 Larix kaempferi | reverse complement strand
TCCTTTTCTGTGGGACCAACGCTCTAGACATTACTCTGATCATATTGTGGAGAGCGAAACAAAAATTGGGATGAAGAATTCAATAATAAACACTCAATAAAGATAAACCTTTCATTCTTATCTGTCCCATAAACCGTAAACCCCTACCTTCAAGGTGCTAGAACAGGCACATGGATTCTCCATATTTCCTTTGTTGTCCTCTTCCTAACAAATACGACATTCAACCAGCTATGCAAATACGACATTGTTGTCCTCTTCGTATTTGTCCTCTTCCTTTGTTGTCCTCTTCCTAACAAGTACGACATTCAACAAAAAAAAAACTAATATCAAAGAAAAATGCCCAGCTATGAAAATACGAACAAGTTCCCCCTCTTCACTTTTTTCTCTTGGAGTTTATGTTAGGTTCTCTCAGTCTGGTCTGCACTTGCCACTTAGTCTGACAGGAATTATGGTCACTGGACAATCTGCTGCAGGTAAGAATTATACTTAAACTGCTTACTTTGGTTTTAGAACCGGTGTGTATTCTGATTCTGGTTTCAAACCATCTTATTCAACCTTTTATGGCCTACCCACCTTAAATTTTTAACCGTTGAAACTAACCCGATAGAGTCATAGGGGTATTATTTCTCAAATTCATTTAAGCGGGTTGAGTGGAGTATTTTGGTCTTTTTAGGACTCGGACCAACTAGTTAGTCGAGCCTGCTTGCCCATCATCGATATCTCGGTCCAAAATTTATGTGATTTTAAACAAAGGAGCATGGGCGCCTTTGAACTAGGAAGAGGTAAAATGAGGTAGGTTGAGGGCAATAAATGCTGTATTTTTTCACACAATCTAACAGAAAATGGCCGCGGAATTGGGCGGGATAACTCCCTCCAAACAATAGCCAACACTGATCTACAAAACAGGGTTGAGGGCGGGAAACAAATTTTAAAACAAGTGATAATATTCCCATTATACAGAGTATAAATTATTGATATGTGGAAGCTTCTCGTAAATTGAGATCATATTGGCAGCCTCCCCTATTAATTTATATGATGTTGCAAGGATTTTGTAATGTGACAAGGTTTTTCTCTACACTCTGAACAAGGAAGCCATTAACTAATTAATGTCGCTGTTAAATGCAAGGTAAGCATCCCTATAATGCTATAAAGGAAAGAGTTCATCATTTGAAGCATCAACGTATTGGATGTTCAGCCATCATCCAAGTGGCTTACGTACGCATCTACAGTTTAATTTTAATCATTCATGTCACGTCCAGTTGAATTTTAATGGGTCCAATTGAATTTTAATGGAGTCCGGGTTCCCATGCTCCTGTCGAATTAGTCCCATCACTGACTGAAATGAAGCTAGCTAAGGTTTTGAATTTAAATCATTCATGTCATGTCCAATTGAATTTTAATGGATTCAGTGAAGCTATCTAATGCGGTCATTGATGGTTACTCTATGGCAATCAAATTAGGCCCGTGAATAAATGAAGCTATCTAATTCTATGGCAGTCAAATTAGACCCATCACTAAATGAAGTTATCTAATGCAATAATTGTTGGCTAATATTCATCATCGTCATCTTTATCTTGCCCCCTTTATCTCCATTGAACACTTGAAAATATAAATTTGTGAAGATAATAACGCACACGCTTTATGTATATAAAGAATGCGCACGCATTTTGTATTGACAAAACGCGCTCGCGTTTATTATAACATTAGGAGCGAAAACAAAAAAAATTGAATTTAACTATAACACGCACGTGTTATTTGAATTTAAACATGACGCGCACGCGTTCCTGAGCTCTTAATCACCCACTCCTCCCGCGCCCACGTGTCAGCCACAGTCCTATGTGGTTGGTTCGGACTTACCAAACCTGTGCAATGGAATTTACTAAACCATAGCTAATTAGACATTTCCACCATTTTTCTCAATAAGCATGTTTTTCACCGCTCTCTACTGCATGACATACATGACCATTATTGACGACATTTTAGGCATAGATAGAATTTTTTATGCAAATTCCAAATATGTAATTTTAAAAAAAAAAATTGACATTTTCTATTTATTTTCTAATTTTCTTGTGTCATCACTCCTTAAGTCAAAAGACATACTGTTAGTGTTTATTCCGTAACTTTTCCATTTCACAACCATTTTTAAAACAAATTGTATGTTGCACTAGTAGACACCGACCTCTACATGCTATAAAAAATCCAAGTCGAAATAACTGCATTAAGACCTTCAAAGGATGCACCCACATTTGGCGTACCGTTCTTGAGGTTTGATCACTTACATAATTAAAAAATAAATAAAAATTAAACATTCAATTTTGGAAAAATAGTGTTGCACTAGTGCTATGGGTTCTATACATGTATACCAATTTTTGTAGCCCAAAACCGTGAAAGACAGTGAAAGGCTATACCCACAAAAACATATACCTTATCATTTGCCAAAAAAATAAAAAGTGACTGTTAGAAAAAATGAAATTTGACATAGTTATGTAAATTTTCATTACTTAAAACTTATATATTTGGAAACGTGACTCAATTTCTTACGTTTCATACTTTTTACTCGATGCAAGATATCTTGTGTACAAGTATCTCAAAAAAACCAAGTAAGTTGATGGATGCCTGATTTTTCAGTTTTTGATTGCATCTAACGCGCCAAAAGTGACCCTCATTAGCTTGCACATTCCCCAATGGCATAGCTTTTAGTTGCAGAATCGTTCAGTATGAGTTGGGTGGATAAGAGCATGGAAGATTGCATGATGATGCTCGTGCAGAAACTGCATTTGTCTACACATGGTGTGGAACACCGCCAAACTCTTGTTACCAGAGCATCTGCACCGTAGAGATGACTCTACCTCCAGTGCCGCGAACACATGAGTACGGGTAGAGATCCTCCAGTGTCGTTAACACATGGCGAACATGCGCAAATCCACATGCAGTAACGAAGCTAGCTACAACAAAAAAAAATGAGCCTAACATTTTATGAAGCTGAATGACACTAATATTTTATGTTTATAAACTAATGCTATATTGGAGATAGCATTAATGGAAATGAAAATACGATATCATTTTAACTCTAAGTTAGATGAGAGTGTGATTAAAGATGTAGGTAAAATAACCAAAGTCTATTACAATACAACCTTACAATCACCTCGAGAAAAGGCCAAATAAGGCTTCTTAAATGATGATTAGGCAAATGTAGATAAAAATACTTACATTAAACTACATTGGTTTTTGTGAAGATGAATACTAATTACACTATGCTGATTCGTATAGTCCATGTTGCTTGAGACTTCCTCAATACTAGTTAAGGAATGCGGATTCCTATAGCTGCTTTGTAGGCAGGGACTAACAAAATAAATTTATAGATATATCTTTTGTCTATAATGTTTTCCTTTAAAACACCATTGTTTAATGTTGAAAAACATATAACTAACAAAGCACGTTTGATTCTTTTCAAATTAACACGGGTAATAGTTAAAAGTTAGTATTAATAACAATTAAAAATAAAAATTTATTCATATTTTACCGTAAATATTTAAAATAATAAGGAATATATTTTATTGGATGCTCTTGAACTTGACTCCAAAGTAACAACAACATTTACTGCAATAAATGTACAAAAATAATTGCCTGTATGCTTAATAATTGTCTATATGCTTTTGTATGAAATTGTGTATAAGATCTTGTAAATTACACTTTATTCTGGTTATCGTGAAGAGCGGGCAAGCTTAGTAACCTATATTACATTTTGAGTTACGCAGGCTGGATAGAGCATGTTCCTTCTGATCGGCTTCGCTCGAACTCTACTTCCTGAACTTATAAGTCTGTATACATCAAAAGGGCCAGCAACGGGTTAAGAATCCATAATACTCACGTTTAACGAAGCTGTGCAAATATCGGGAAGGGGAGCTTCGCCCTCCAGTATTTGGCAGGCATGGCGCATGCCCAGCCTGCTCCCCGGCTCTGGATGACAACACAACAAACCCAATTTCAGCACCTTCTCCATCTCGCCCACATCATAGCCATCGTTCCCCAGCTTCGGATCCGATGCCTCCAACAGTCTCCCGTCGCTGTACAGCTCCCACACCCACTCCACCAAAATCGTTTCCTCAGCTTCCTTCGACAGATCCACAGGCCTCCTCCCGCATGCCACCTCCAACAGCAGGATCCCGAAGCTGAATACGTCCGAGCTGGGAGTGGCCTTCCCCGTCTGTATTAGCTCCGGCGCTATGTACCCCAACGTTCCCACCACTTTAGTTGTCTGCGGATTCTCTCTGTGATCATACAGCCGAGCGAGGCCAAAGTCTCCAAGCCGCCCGTTGAGCTCAGAATCCAGAAGCACGTTGCCTGACTTGATGTCTCTGTGTATGACCATTTTTTCCCATTCCTCGTGCAGATACAGCAGCCCCACTGCCACGCCCTTCAGGACAGCGTATCGCCGAGGCCACCCCAGGACTGTTTTTGGGTTCCCGAATATGAGATTATCCAAGCTGCCGTTGGGCATATAGTCGTAAACGATGAATAATTGCTTATGCCTCCGGCACCAGCCCCGAAGCTGAACCAGGTTCCGGTGCTGTAAACGTCCCATACTCGAGATCTCTGCGACGAACCCCTTCATTCCCTCAGTGAACTCCTTCGTTATGCATTTCACTGCGACTTCTTGGCCGCTGCTGGGGAGAACACCTTTGTAAACCTTACCAAAACCGCCTTTCCCCACAACTTTATCACTATGGAATCTGCTGGTGGCGATGCTGAGTTCCTTGTAAGTGAATCTATGAGGCCAGTACTCATGCTCCCATTCTTCGATCGTTTCCCTGTTTTTCGCTCTTTTGACAAACAGTGCCGCACCAATCGCCAGGGAGAAGAGAACAAAAGTGGCCACGGTAACTCCGGCTATGAATCCCGGGGCCTGTCGTTTGGAATAGATGTTAGCAAATGATGAGAGACGCGACACATCGAGGGGCGGCGCCGTGCCTTCGGTGGTGAAACTCCATGCCAAAACGTAATGGTCTTCCACGAAGACCCCTGTGGCCGCTGAAAATCCAATGAACATCTTCTCTTTGAGAACGTTGTGCAGATCGATTTTCAGAGATATCAGTGGTCTTTGCGGTCTCGGCAAGCCGGCCAACGTTATGGTAACATTGAGCCGGCTTTGAGGATGATTGTAATCGATCCAGGCCTGTATGTTCCGTCTACTCTTGAGGCTCAATCCATGGAAGCTGTTCTCCCCATCCCAATACCCGGCAGGCTCGGTCTCCACCGACGTGAGGTCGTTGATGTCCACGCCGACGTGGTTGGCGTCTGGGTCATTGAATTCGACATTTTTGGTCGTATCGAACTCCACTGCGAACAAGTGATTGGATGCCTGGCCGCAGCTGGTGACGTTTAGCAAGCCCAAAAAGTGGGCTGGCAGAGCGCCCATGGGAGATCTGTGGGGCGTCATGACGAAGGCTATTCCGTGTCCGCCTACATCAGTAGGAGGAGGCATCATTGAGAAAACGAAAGTAGTGCTGAAGGAGGAAACCGTCTGGTTGTTTTTCATCTGCACGGGAATTGAATACAGCGCGCGGCCTGAAATGAAATTCGAGTGATTTGTGAGGGCAAGCACTGGTTTTGAGTGGATGACGGAAGCACCCCCTCCCAAAATCAAATGGCTTCCATTGAATCCGTCGAAGACGAAAGTGGTGTTTGGATGAGCCTCCTTCATGGCCTGTGCAGCAAAAAGTGGTATGATGAGGTAGCTGAAGGCTATGAGGAGCAGGCTGCGCCATGGAAGCATCATCAATCGATTCTTTCGCCTGAACTAAATTTCTCCCGAGAACAAATGAATGGATTTTAACACAAGGATGCTGGATCTTAATAGTTGTGTTTTCTGATCTCATCTTGCCGCGGCGTCATAAGTGTCCAACAATTTCATTATGCGACAACGAATCGTTTTGTCCTTTGACTCTTCAGAACTCTATGACATTTGTTTTCTATCTGATCTTGCCGCGGCGTCTATACGTGTCCAACCAATTCATAACGCGACAACGACTCGTTTTGTCCTTGGGCTCTTCAGAACTGTAATAGTACCAAATAATATTGACCGTCGTCGCTTTACCTCTCAGTGCAGCATATGAATGAGAGGTGTATAGGCATTTTGATAGTCTACTAAAAACGTGTTTTTTTTAAATTATATGAAGAATTTTAATGGAATACGAAGTCTACTTAGAATCTGAGACAACCATCAAACCAAGTTCTTAGAATTTAGATTTCCGTAGATAACGACTCGTTTTGTCCTTAGGCTCTTCAGAACTGCAATAGTACCAAATAATATTGACCGTCGTCGCTTTACCTCTCAGTGCAGCATATGAATGAGAGGTGTATAGGCATTTTGATAGTCTACTAAAAACGTTTTTTTTTAATTATAGGAAGAAGTTTAATGGAATACGAAGTCTACTTAAAATCTGAGACAACCATCAAACCAAGTTCTTAGAATTTAGATTTCCGTAGATACAACCATCAAACCCCACATGAAACCTCACTGTTGACATAAGAAGTTGTTAGAATTTAGATTTCCATACAACCATCAAACCCCACTGCTAACTTTTGCCGTCAATTTCTGCCCTTGACTCTGGCCAAGGAGCCATAAAAAAATGTAGTTCCCCGTTATAAAGTATTAAAAAAAATAATTACAAGGCCAAAAGATAGGACCGCGAAATTACCAATGATATTGACATGGAAGGGTCGGTGAATCAAATGTGTCACGCGATTCACGCCAATCTCCAAACTATCGCTGGTAGATTTTTTCCGACTTCAAAATTTACTCTTACTTCTGGGAACAGCCTACCAGAAGTGTTATCGTAAGAGTTTTCATTGATAGAATCTCCGCGTATGTCAACATCAATTCGACGTAATTTACAGTATTTTGAAATAGTATTTTGTCAAATATTACCAGTTACACTTGAATTTTTTTTGTCAATAAAAAACTCTATATAATGTTAATTCCAGGATTGTCAAATGTTTACCATTTTCCACTTGAGGATTTTTTTTGTTAATAAAAAACTATATATAATGTTAATTCCAGGATTGTCAAAAGTTTACCATTTTCCACTTGAGGTTTTTGTCAATAAAAAACTATATATAATGTTAATTCCAGGATTGGCGAAAGTTTACCATTTTCCACTTGAGGTTTTTTGTCAATCAAAAACTATATATAATGTTAATTCCAGGATTGTCGAAAGTTTACCATTTTCCACTTGAGGTTTTTTGTCAACCAAATACTATATAAATGTTAATTCCAGGATTGTCAAAAGTTTACCATTTTCCACTTGAGGTTTTTCTCAATAAAAGACTATATAATGTTAATAAAAAACTATATAATGTTAATTCTAGGATTGTCAAAAATTCACCATTTTCCAATGGTGAGAAAAAACATTTATTAAAGTCTACTTTTTGAACATGGAAAAGTTTTCTTATTTAATATTTTTTTGCGCTTTTCAGTG
Source organism: Larix kaempferi (assembly GCA_027924585.1). Classification (NCBI taxonomy): domain Eukaryota; kingdom Viridiplantae; phylum Streptophyta; class Pinopsida; order Pinales; family Pinaceae; genus Larix; species Larix kaempferi. The sequence goes on along the minus strand of BSBM01001733.1, from coordinate 1,130,019 downwards.
ATCCCTACCTTCCACCGAGAATTGAGAATTGTGGAGAGACTAGCAACAAACTAATTGACTATACCAGAGATTTTTGTGTGCCTTTCATTTATTCCCAGGGTTATTATTGCCGACAAGAATGGTGGACGACATTGTTAATGGGGTACTAACTATAGGACATTGTTAATGGGGGACTAACTATATGCAATAGTAAAGATGGGTGCATATTTTAATGCCATCATCCGTTTCCGGATTTCTCGCCTTATGTGGATCAAGTTCATTTTACTTGCATTCTTGTTTCTCGGCTTGGTGGGTTTATGTTCATCAATAGCATTGTTGGTGTGTTTGGAGTTGTGGACCTATATGATTTCTTCGTTTGAAGGCATTTTTTGGGGAGTGATTTTTATTGTTGTTAATTTCTTTTTAAAAGCATTTTATTTTTAATGATTTCTATGAAGTAATTCTGTTTAAAACCATTTTAGTTTTAGTGATTTCTATGAAGTAATTTTGAGTAAATGAAATGTTAAATTATTAATTTATTACTTTGTTAATAAAGTTGGAACCATTTTTGTTTGAAAATAAAGGATATCTAAAATAATTTACATTTTAATTATAAAATTTTAAATTTAATTATTAATTTCTTACTTTGTTAATAAATTTAAAACTATTTTTGTATGAAAATGAAGGGTGTTTAAAAAAATTGCATTTTAATTATAAAATTTTAAATTTAATTATTATTTTTTTTATTTTGCATTGCAATTTTAAAACTATTTTTGTATGAAAATGAAGGGTATTTAAAAAATTTGCATTTTAATTATAAAATTTTAAATTTAATTATTATCTTTCTTATTTTGCATTGCAATTGACAATTATTATAGAACACAATTACCCATGCAAAGTATTGAAATTGACAATTATTATTAATCATTAAAAAATATGAATGAGATGTTCTAACTCATGATTTCAACTAAAAGATTGGAATTTTATCACATGGTTTTATTTTGTTATATTCAAAGTTGGCTTGAATGGAAGTGTGGTTTCAATTTGCTACATTTAAATATTAGAATTTGATTTTCAATTTGTTTGTGGACTTTCACTTTCTATCATTGAATGAGAAAAGAAAATTGATTAAATACATATAATTTTAGTCAAATCTTAATATTTAGAAATAGAATTAAAAATATATATATAAATATTTGATAATAAAATTATTTACAAAATGTTAGCTTAATACACATTAAAACATAAGCTCATAAACTCATAATCAATGTCAAATTCAAACCCTATTGCGAATTAAATGTGATTAAAAGAAATAAATCATAAAACAAAGAAAATGTTAAAGAGTTAGGTTCAAATTAACACTACATAAAAGAAATAATTCATTGAACAAAGAAAATATCCATTAAGAACGGAAAAATCAAAATATGTCCATTAAGAAAATGTTCGCATAGCTTTGGTGATGTAAACTCGTGAAAATCTAGCCATAGCATATATATATATATAGATAAGTCTTATAGGTGGCATATTGATTACCTTCTTATTATTAAACTCAAATATATATAGTACAGAGAGACTCAAAACCACTGGCTAATACTATGGGCCAATGAAAACCATGGGATGACTAATGTCCTAGCCAACAACTAACTCAACTAACTTAACCAACAACGACACATGAGATTACAACTCTTAACACACCCCCTTAATCTCAAGTGGGATGGTGTGGTTAGTACTATCAATGCCTAAGTGCTGCCTCTGAAACTCAAATGCAGATGTACCCAAAGGTTTGGTAAACATATCAGCTAACTACTCCTTAGAGCCACAAAACATCAAACTAATCTCTCCATTATTGACTAGCTCACATATAAAGTGATAACGAGTGTCAATGTGTTTACTCTTCCTATGAAATACATTATGTTTAGACAACTGTATGGCAGAACTGTTGTCACAATAGATGGTTGTTGGTTCTTTTTATGTGTGTCCCATGTCCTTCAAGAATCTTCTGAGCCAAACTGCATGGCATGCTGCTGTAGTTGCTGCAATATATTCTGCTTCTGCTGAAGACATGCTCACAATGGGTTTTTTCTGAGAATCCCAAGAAATAAGACTGGTACCAAAATGAAAAGCATACCCAAATGTGTTTTTCCTATCAGGGCGGGCGCACAAAGATGGTCCCTATTTTCATTGCAATGGGGGTGCACTAGCGAAAAATAAAAATGGCGCGTACGCGCCTAAGGCAATGCGCACGTGCCTCTAGGTTTGGTACCGAACCGAGGCAAGCGGAATTGGATTTGCCCCAGGGCCACATATCCCAAACCGACGAGCGGAATTGGATTCTGTCGACTCCCACAAGTCCACGTGGCCATTGTGGACCTGTCCAGGGTGGCCACGCACGCTCGGCAACCTCCAGACGAGAAATGCACCCCTTTAGCGAATTTGGAATGGCCATCACTGAGCAAAACCCTATCTACGGAGATGGCCCATTGGCACCGCTTCTAGGCCTTCAAGGCACCCTATGGGGGGTCCCCTAGCTAAAACCCAGCGTCCCAGACCCACTGGAATCGACGGATTCACGAACCGATCCATGGTTCGGGCGCTATGGGCATTCTAGTTGGGCACCCCGGGGCCATTCTAGTGGTGATAATAAGTTTACTGTCTGTTGAGTCTGATACTACATCTAGGAGCCGCTCAGCAAACTTTGAGATAGAAAGATCTGTAATGTTAGGATACTGGTTCAACCACTCATACAGTTTCTCACCTTCTTGAGGATCTAAATTTATAATTGCCTTCTGGGTAGATTCAGGCATTCTCAAGGATCTAAATTTATAATTGTCTTCTTGGTAGATTTAGGCATGGAATAATATTTGGCGGCACTTCCAAGCTCCCCAGACCATTTGGTTAGCCACAATATGTGCGACTCCTTTGACGAAAGATAAATTCTAGTGTGGGCGACAGCATTTGATACACTAGCCAAATATATGTTGTTGGAAGAACTTACATATTTCAACAAAGGAGCGTTTTGCAGGTGACTTGAAAATCCTTTCCAATTTTTCAGCAATAAAACAAAGAAGTTCAAAGTACAGATTTTCAGGCAAGCTTGTCAACCAATCAGACAACCGAATACAGGGAGATAACCACTCCCAAAGAGTTCAAGCTATTATAAAACTCTTGTTTATCAAGATAAGGATGGACTATGTGTACATTACGAGAATACAGATGAATGAAGTCGCTTTGATGAACTTGTCCTCTTGCTTTCTCCAAAATGTGTTTAAAAGCAAGGAGTATTGTTCGAGATTCTGTTGGTTTACATAAACATTTATTCCCAAAGATGACGTCACATAAAACCACTTCCTTAGCTTTCAATTGGGTTTGAATGGCATCTCTAACTTGTGTTAGCTGTGGATAACGAGGAATATGAAAGGGAAGGTACCTATAGACCCAAGTTTTCGATGATAGAGGTGAATTACCACTTATCAGAGCACGAAATGTTGAACAAAAGGCTAATGAAACACAACGAAGGATTCCCTGGTTCCGGCAAGTATCCAGCAGGTGTCCCTGAAGGCCTTTTGGATGTGGGACGGAACAAGCCATAGAATGAAGACCGTGGCTCGGATCGACGAACCGTCGACTCCGTTGGATTTAGGACATTGGGATAGTGCTAGGGGTGCCCCTCGTCTCCCCTCCGGTGGCCCCAGTGTCATTTTTTACGTCCATCTTGGAAACTAGGGTTTTGCTCAGTGAGGGAGTGTGCAATTTTTGTACACGGGGGTCAACTTTGGAAAATCATCCACCGGGCACTTGTGGCTAGCGTTCCTGTCCAGAACCCACCTAGACACACTTGCATGACTCCTCCAAACCCGTTTTTGTTGCACGGTTGGAGTTCTATGCCCCCGGAAGGTATCCAGTAGGTGTCCCTAAAGGCCTTTTGGGTGCGAGATGGAATGAGCCATAGAATGAAGACCGTGGCTCGGATCGACGAACCGTCAACTCCGTTGGATTCAAGATATCGGGATAGTGATAGGGGTACCCCTCCCCTCCGGTCCGGTGGCCCCAGTGTCATCTTGTACGTCCATATTGGAAACTAGGGTTTTGCTCAGTGAGGGAGTGTGCAATTTTTGCACACGGGGGTCAACTTTGTAAAATCATCCACCGGGCACTTGTGGCTAGCGTTTCCGGTCGGAACCCACCTAGACACACTTGCATGACTCCTCGAAACCTTGTTTTGTTGCACGGTTGGAGTTCTATGCCCCCGGCAGGTATCCAGCAGGTGTCCATGAAGGCCTTTTGGATGCGAGACAGAACGAGCCATAGAATGAAGACCGTGGCTCGAATCGATGAACCGTCGACTCCGTTGGATTCAAGACACTGGGATAGTGCTAGGGGTGCCCCTCCCCTTTAGTCCGGTGGCCCCGGTGTCATCTTGTACATCCATCTTGGAAACTAGGGTTTTGCTCAGTGAGGGAGTGTGCAATTTTTGCACACGGGTGTCAACTTTGGAAAATCATCCACTGAGAACTTGTGGTGGTGATGATGATGATGATGGTGATGATGGTGATGATGATGAAGACGTTGATGGTGATGGTGATGGTGATGGTGACGAAGATCATGGTGATGATGAAGATGGTGATGATGATGGACACGGTGATGAGGGACCTACAGATGACAGTGATGATGAAGATGGTGATGATGATGGAGATGGTGATGGAGATGGTGATGATGAATATGGTGATGATGATGGAGATGGTGATGAGGGACCTCCAAAAACTCAAGCATTAACATGGGTGAGGTAGGTCTAAAGCCTCCCTCAAGGACATTTCCAACCATTAGGTGACAATGATGAACCTGTTAGTGTTATTCAATCATAGATCCCAAATGATCCTCATATTCATCCAAGTACTAGACCAATATTGAAACAATTCCTAAAGCTCCAAATGGAGAGAGTGGTAGAGAAAATGGGGGCAATATCCAAATTTGGGTGCTACGAGCATATTGGTAAGACCTAGGGTTTGAGGATCGAAATTCCAAGATAGACATGTAGACTTGGATTCTATAAGTTGAGTTCTATAGTGGTGTACTTGTGTGACGTGACAAACCCTTCTAATAGTGATCCTATCCCACTTGGAGTCCAAATACCCCCTATTGAGGGTACATGTGGTGGGTCATGGATTCTAGGGCTAGATTAGGTTAATAGGGCTACACTAGGTTTATAGGATTCTAGATTAGTTTCTGAGGGTTAGATTAGTGTTTCTAGGGTTAGTTTAGCTTTCTAGGATTTCTAGGGCTAGATTATGTTTCTAGGATTCTAGATTAGTTTCTGAGGGTTAGATTAGTGTTTCTAGGGTTAGTTTAGCTTTCTAGCATTTCTAGGGCTAGATTATGTTTGTAGGGTTATATTAGTGCTTCTAGGGTTAATCATGCATGAATAAACAATCACATGGCTATAAATCATAACTCAGACATCAAATAAACGATATAAGATAATGATATCAAATAAACTATCTAACATGGATAACGTTAATCGTGCATGAAAAAACAATCACATGGCTATACTATGTACCTCAGTCAATTAAGCCTTCTAGATCCTCTCGGTTTTTTATTGTCTTGAACAACCTCTCATGCTCCACATGAGGTAGTAAGTAGCATACCTTGTTTGATGACTTCGTTGACATTGTCTGTAGTTGGATGTTTGTACCCACAATCAAGTACGTAAAGTGATACACCCGCGACCCTGGTCTATAATCTGTGTATGTGTAGCCATTTCTCTTTGGTCCCTTTCCCTCCAATGTAAGATATTCCCCCTGAAAAACCATCGATCCAGTCGGAAAAGTAATGCCTTCCCTATCCATTAATGATGCGAGGAGGGTTTGCTTCCCCTAGATGCATCGTGCCAACCAATAATTCGTCCCAATTGCACTGTCTGTCGGGGCGACAATTGCGTAGATGTGTCCTGCAAAAATGCATTTTAAGGTCATATTCCAACAAGTAGTGGTTTGATAACTTGGATAATTACAAAAACAAGGAGGGAAACGGGATATGCATGCAAAAATGTTTACCTGGCTGTACAAGATCATATATATGATCATATTCATTCGAAATAGAGGACTGGCCTTCCTCTAACTGGATTGTTTCAAAAACTACACGTGGTTCCACTGAAAATGATACATGATCCCATTCATCAACCCAATCCATTGATTTGCACTCATCCCACTCACAGCTACTGCAAGACCCACTAAAGCAAGCAAGTTTTCGCGTCCATATTTCAAATAAGCGGTTGTTTGAGCTTCGAACCGAATGAAATCCATGAGTGCCTTGCACAGTACTACAACTATAAGAACGCGATCGATCTATATCAACTACATTCCATAAATTTGTGACAACATGTCCTCTACCTGTTGGTATGTGTTGCTCCGTGGTTTGATCTGACATTTTTTCTTTACACCATCGAACTGTGGATTCAACATTCCGAATATGAGGGCCTCCCATGCACCTCATCTCCTCCCTTCGTAAGGCAGTTTTGAGACATGCTACAGCCCCGTCGTGCTCTCCCTTTCCATGCCCGGTCTCAAAATAGTTCCATACATGCAGCACATCATAAGTCTTGTGCAAAATACTCAACCACTGGAAAACACGTGCATTTTTGAACTGGCTTGCACAACCATTTGACCATATACAATGCTAATCCATCTATATACCTCTCTCCTTCAGCTGATCATAGAAAATTTTGAAGCAATGTTGCACATAATGCAAGTCGTGGCACCTGTCGTCACTGATGTAGAAGTTGGTCTCTTTCAATATTATCCTCATGTCATTGCTGCTCTCTAGCGCGTGCCTATACGTGATATGTACCATTATGCTAACTTGGTCTTAATGGTAGTATTGACTTTGAATCTCATTCTGTGGCTGTAGGGTGTAGTTTTCTACAAAGTCCACAACCGACAATATTGTGCCCTTGGGAAAGGTGTCTCTGCACTGTCTATATTGTTCATCGTGCCATCGTGCTACATGGACATGTTGTACATAATGCTCAGTCTTTTGGTAGAATTCCTTCATGAATTTGCAAATTTGTACCTGGTGCCACAAAACCAATGACATTAATACAACGTGACATTTTCAATCTGAATATATATGTACAAATTCAACATATACAGTATGAAAGCATGCAAACTTAGATTACCTGTGACTTCACCATTGCAATTTTTTTGCTTTCCTTCAAACTATCTACTTGATATGTTATGTACTAGAAGTTCTGCATTTCTACTGACATCCTCCCAAATTCGTGCTCCGCAGTTGCATGGATGCAACGGCTCAATAATGCAAATCCACTGCAACTGGAACATGTCCCATATAAACATGATCTGTTATAATATTTTTTTCCTTCAGGCCTTTGACACATTATGCTATGTATAAATTCTCTGGATGCATTCGGTGGTTGTAACGAAGGGAAATCCTGCAATAATGTTAGTATGCAAACCACAAAATATATGTATATATGTATCATAATAGTACTCAAATTCTACATGGTATCTACAACAACATGTATTGCGATCAATGCAAATTCTAACATACCAGGGTTTGTATTTTTCGAAGGACCTTTGGCCCAATTTCAATTGTGTGTGCTCATTCTTGAACCTCTCATAGAGTTCTATTTGTGTCGTGTCAAGGAAGTGCTTGACATGGGGTTCACCCCCCCTAACACCTTTTCTCAACTTTAAAACATCTCTTTGATTCGATGACGGTCTAGTGTTATCATGCCAAAACCTTCGCACTAGTTCTTTAACAGCATCAATGAGCTTCATGTGTAAACGAGGTAACCTACCAACAAAGGCCCAACAATCTTTTTGGCCTGGGGTCTCAAGTTTTTCTCTAATGGCAGAACACTTTTGAAGAGTCTTTCTATCTACTTTAAATATTTTACATGTGTGTGATAGTAGGCGACATTGCCTTGTGGATTTGTCTACAATTGATTGCGACAGCACACGACTAGCCACATTAAAATCTTTTGTATGATCATTTTTTTCAATCAAATTAAATGCAGATTGTAGATTTCTAACAACATGATTGTTGGCCTATGAACTTCTAACTACCTATATGCCCAAAATTCTCCTAACATGAGCTAGACAATGTGATTTTAACAAAGCAAGAAACAATTGACATTTTGCTGCATCAGTTTGGATTCAAAAAAATCTTTGATTATCTTGTAACAATGGAAATCAATAGTGTGTTTGGGCATCTTACCTTCAAGTCCTGAAAATGAACTTTCATCCACATGAATACATCTGGGAGTTCTTCGTCATTCGGTTGATAGTCGAGGAAAGGGAGTCGGCAAGGAAGTATGAGTCTCGTCAACGATTTGTTGTGGCCCTTCGTTCACAAATTGGTCCTACAATGGATAGTGTTCGCTAGGTGGGTGCTCTTCTTGGGGTGGTTTCCAGTTAAGAACTTGTTCAACATACATCCCTTCATACTCGACATTAGGCAAGATTTGATTGACTTCAACCACTTCGTCATTGCTTGTTGATGGATCTAAGGCACTAACATTTTGATTTCTACGGTTTTCCATGTACAACCTGGCATTTTCTCTTATCTCATGGATCTTTGCAGGGGGCAGCTACGTCCTTCTAGAATTTCTTTTATTATTACGTATGTTGCCCATATTCAATGCGTTTTTTGGAAAAACAAAAATATGACCCCTACAAGAATGAACAACAAACAAGATATTAAAACTCGATGTGCATGATTATTAAAGCTTGATGTAGCAATTGATTATGTACAACAACATCTAGTGAGAATGTTTTCATATAATATTAAAAGCTATTTGGAATGGCCTACATATAAAGTTACAACATCACCTCTAGGAACTCAGTAGGATGGTATTGAATGGTGGTATGGGATGTTAGTAGGAGAAAATTCCCTACAAGGGAGTAGCTCATATCACTTCATTTTCATGGTATGAATGAGGGAAAATAGCCCCAAAATACTAAGAGTTTTCAATTGTTTAGATGTTTGTGTGAGTTGTTGTAGTGAAACCATGAGGAATTCAACAAATGTTTGTCTACTAGATGGAGGAATGTGATTATGAAATGTTATTGGTGGTGATGCAAGTAATTTTTTTTTATTATCTTCATGAAAGGTTGAAAACATTGCTTGGTGCATGTTGTAGTTTTTTTTTGGTAAGATGTTTTTATTGTCTATGTCGAAGATTAAGAAGACAAATAGATCTATCATACAATTCATGAGGAAAAACCAAAATAGATGCCATTCAAACAAGTGAATGAAGACTGAATTACATTTAACAAGATAAAATTATCACCATACCTCAAGGATTATGATTGCTCTTTGCTTCAAACTTCAAATGCTCTTTTGATCTGTCCACTATATGTAAGAAGACTTCATGTGTGTCCAAGTAGCATGAGAATTCAATCCAAGGTGCCAAATAGAGTCCAACTGTTGTGTATTCACTCAATTGATCCAAATAGATCCCAATAGGTGTGTAATCAATACAAAGAGCCAAATAGAGCCCCAAATGTTGTGTATTTTATCAAAATGGTGAAGGAAGCACCAAATGGTGTATGAATTCAATCTACCATGTAAATTCTTGTAGAACTGTGCGTGAAACTAGCGAAGAGAACACAATGAATGAGGAAAAAAATGTGAGAGAAAGAATGCGGGTGATTTTCTAAATTTTATGTTCAACAAGGACGTGCATGTGCCAGATGCGTGTGCGCGCTAGAGGGACGCGCACGTGCCAGATGCGCATGCACACATCTGGTGCGTGCGCATCCTTGCTGAACGTTGTAATGTTTGGTGGGTAACGTTCCCTGTATTTATTGCCGAACAGATATAAATGTGTCGGGTTATGCCTAGAGCCCCTCCCCCATAAAGGCCTTTAGGACCTCTTCTAACCCATAATCCCTAAGTGCATTTAAGTGCTTCTAGGTGTTTAGGGGTTTAAGGGTATATTTACAAATTTGTGTATTTTGATTTCAAAACATTAATTTAATTTTCAATTAGAAACATATGTATTACATCAAGAATAATTAAATACATAGTAGATATATTAATGTTGTATAAAGTGATGATGTATACATCAATGATAATGATGATAATGATGATCATCATCATCATCTTCATCATCAACAACACCATGATCATCATCATCAACTTCATCATCATCATCATCATCATCATCATTGTGAGGATGAGGATGATGATGATGATGATGATGATGATGAATATGAGTGCGATGATGAAGGTGATGATGATGACGAATATGATCATCATCAAAATCATCATATTTGTCATCATCTTCTTCATTAGTCACCATCATCACCATCTTCATCATCATCATCATCATCATCGTTATCATATGATCATGGTCATGATCATCACTGTCTTCGTCATCATAGTAGTCATCTTCGTCTTCATCATCATACTCGTCATCGCCATCTTCCTCATAATCATCACCATCATTGACATCTTCGTCATCATCTTCATATCATCATCATCATCATCATCATCTTCATGATGATGATGATGATGATGATGATGATGATGATGATGGTGGATGATGATGAATATGAGTACGATGATGATGATGACTAATTTGGAGATGATGAGGAGGAGGAGGAGGAGGAGGAGGAATATGCAGCACATCATCATCATCTTCATCATCATCATCAACATGATCATCATCATCAACTTCCTCATCATCATCATCATCATCATCATCATTGTGAGGACGCGGATGATGATGAGGATGATGAAGATGACGATCTTATGATGATGATGATGATAGTAATCATAATAGTCATCTCCATCATCCTCATCATACTCATCATCACCATCATCCTTATCATCTCATCATCATCATCATCATGATCTTCGTCATGATGATCCGATGATAATGATGATGAAGATCATGATGAAGATGATGATAATGATGAAGACTAATGGAGATGATGATGATGATGACGATGAATATGCAGCACATCATCATCATCATTGTGAGGACGAGGATGATGATGATGGTTTTGGTGGTGGTGGTGGTGGATGATGATGAATATGAGTATGATGATGAAGATGATGATGATGATAACGAATATGATCATCATCATATTCATTGTCATCATCTTCATTAGTCATCATCATCGCCATATTCATCATCCTCACCATCATCATCATCATATGATCATGGTCACGATGATCATTGTCTTCGTCATCATAATCGGCATCTTCATCATCCTTATCATACTCGTCATAGCCATCTTCATCATCCTCATCATACTCGTCATAGCCATCTTCATCATCATCATCATCGTGGTGATGATGATGATGAAGATGATCATGATGATGATGAAGATGATCATGATGATGAGGATGATGTGCAGCATATTCGTCATCATCTTGATCATCAACATCATCATCATATCCATTAGTCATCATCATCACCATCTTCATCGTCATCATCATCATCATCATCATCATCATCTTCATGATGATGATGATGATGATGATGATGATGATGATGAAGATCATGATGATGATGAAGATGGTGATGATGGTGATGATGGTGATGATGAGGATGAAGATGGTGATAATGATGATGATGATGACTAATGGAGATGATGATGATGATGATGTTGATGATGAGATGATGACGAATATGCAGCACATCATCCTCATCATCATCAGCATCTTCATCATCATCAACAACATCATCATCATCATCATCATCATCATCATCATTGTGAGGACGAGGATGATGATGATGATGGTGGTGGTGGATGATGATGAATATGAGTACGATGATGAAGATGATGATGATGATGACGAATATGATCATCATCATCAAAATCATGATATTCATCATCATCATCTTCATTAGTTATCATCATCGCCATCTTCATCATCCTCACCATCATCATCATCATCATATGATCATGGTCACGATGATCATTGTCTTGGTCATTATAATCGTCATCTTCATCATCCTCATCATACTCGTCATCATCATCTTCATCATCATCATCATCATCATCTTCGTATCGTCATCATCAATGATGATGATGATGATGATACGAAGATGATGATGATGATGATGATGATGATGATGATGACGATGACGAAGATGTTGTTAATGATGATGATGAGGAAGAGGGTGATGACAAAGATGATGATGTGATGATGGTGGTGGTGGATGATGATGAATATGAGTACGATGATGAAGATGATGATGATGTTGATGATCATCGTACTCAGCATCAACATCATCATCATCTTCATCATCATCACCATCAATGTTGATGATGAGGGTGATAATGATGATGATGATGACTCATCATCACCATCAATGTTGATGATGAGGATGATAATGATGATGATGATGACGTTGACGATGAAGATGATGACCTAGATGTTGATGAAGATGAGGAAGAAGGACGATGATGATGTTGGTGTTGATGATGACGATGATGATGATGATGAAGATGATGATGATGATGGTGATGAGGATGAAGAAGATGATGATGATGGAGATGAAGATGTTGATGTTGATGACGATGGTGATGAAGATGATGATGATGATGATGATGAAGGTGGTGATGATGATGAAGATTACGATGGTGGAGATGTTGATGAGGAAGGGGGAGATGACAATAATGATGAAGATGTTGATGATGATGGTGATGGTGATGATCATCATCATCATCATCATCATCATCATCATCATCATCATCATATTCATCATGATCATCATCATCTTCATCACCATCATGATCATCATCCTCGTCACCATCATCCTCATCACCATCCTCATTGTCATCATCATTATCACCATCATCCTCATCATCCTCATCATCATCTTCATCACCATTGTCATCATCATCACCATCACCATCACCATCATCTCATCATCATCATCATCAACAACATCTCCAACATCATTGTCATTTCCCCCTTCCTCATCAACATCTCCATCATCGTAATCTTCTTCATCATCACATCTTCATCAACTTCATGTATCCCCTTGACAAAGGAAATTAAATAAACCATACAAAGGAATACAATAGTGCATACGCGCAAAGATGTGTGCGCGCTGTTATTAACGCGTGTGCGCTGTCAGTCACGCGTGCACGTAGTTTCACGCACACATGCCTGAATTCAAATTGTTTTTGGCGCCCTTGCAGGCTTGGAATTAGCTTCAGATTGCACCTTGAGGCTTTGTCTGATTTATGCCTGATTTATGGCAGAAAACATCAAATGCTGTAACTTTCGTTTTTTCACAACTAGTTCCACATAAGCTCCATGAGTGCATTGCAAAAGAAATTGCACATGCTTGTCGAGCTCTGTGTGCAGATTCTAAATATATAATTTTTGAATAGATCTGTTGTTGTTTTCTATTTTTAATTTATTTTTAACTGCACTCATGTCAAATTTGTAAAAAACATAGGTCGTTTATTTGGCCTATAACTTTTGATTGGCCTACCTATTTCGAAAACGGAAGAGAACCTGCACAAGAGCATGAAAATACCTACAACCTAAAAGAAAAAAGTATTTTGATTATTTTTAGACCATGATATGGTGGCTCAACACTTGACCATGTCGTTTTAGGGCTTCATTGACTTTGGTAATTAAAAAAAAAAAAAAATTGACTTTTAAAATCTTGGAAAAATAGCCCCGCACAAGATTCTTCTGTTTCCTACGCCTCTACACATTTTTTTCTTGTAAATTGAAAATTTACATAGCAAACGGATGGCTCAAAAAAAACATTTGCATTATGTTTGAGAAAAAAAATAACATACCAATCTTCGAATAATGACATTTTGGGGTGGTTATACCACTTTTCCATAAATACAAGTTATATATTCTGGAAGGTCATCCGTTTTTCTACATTTCATCTATTTACACCTAATCCAAAAAAGTTTTGTAGGTACCTCTAATAATTCATTTTAATGATAATATTTCTGTTTTTCCAGAATGTCATTGCAACTAACGTGTCATAATTGGGTATCATTACTTTGCACCAACCCATCATCAATCATCAATACTACGTGCAAAATCACAGATAGTGTACCAAAGTCCATAATCAATTGTACCTGCAACATATCTCAGAATTCTTTTTCCAACTTTCCAGTGAAAGTCTTTGGGAGACTCCATGAATCTAGAAATAAGGTTGGCATCATACATCAAATCAAGTATAGTAGCAGTCAAATACATTAAACTTCCTACTAATCTTTTGTAAATTGTAGAATTTACTGTTGGTCCTTCATCATTATTGCTTAATTTGGTTCCTGTTGCAACGGGGGTTTCTACTGGTTTACATTTATCCATTCTGAATCTCTGCAGAATGTTAGTAGCATACTTATGCTGACAGATGAAGATATCATATTCACTTTGATAAACTTTTAGACCAAGGAAAAACTTCATAAGACCAAGATCAGTCATCTCAAACTCCTTTTTCATGACTGTCTTAAACTCTTGTAGCATCAAATTTCCAGTATATCATATCATCAACATAAATACATACAAGTAGAATGTTACCTTCCTGATCTGTTTTGACATACAGAGTGTGTTCATTGCTGCTCCTATTGAATCCATTTTTGATGAGGTAAGAATCAATTATGTTGTACCAAGCCCGTGGAGCTTTCTTGAGACCATACAAGGCCTTTTTCATCTTACATACCTTGTGTTCTTGACCTTTGACAGCATAACAAGGTGGCTGGTCTACATAGACTTCTTCCTCAAGTATGCCATTGAGAAAGGAAGATTTCACATCCATTTGGTAAACAGGCCACTGGTTTTAAGCTGCTATTGCAAGTACAACTCTGATGGTGTCCATCCTTTCTACTGGAGCAAAGGTTTCATCATAGTCTACACCATATTGTTGAGCAAAACCTCTTGCAACAAGCCTTGCCTTGTACTTTTCTATCTCTGATTTTTCATTCAACTTGGTCTTATAGACACATTTTACACCAATGCAGCTTTTATCTGATGGGAGATCAACTAGATCCCAAGTCTGATTCCTCTCAATAGAATCAATCTCTTCATTCATTGCTTGGACCCACTGTGGATCTTTTGCTACTTCTTCAAAACATGTTGGCTGACATGAAAATAGAGCATACTGTCGCTGCTCATCAATGACAAGAGTCTATTCATATAGCTCCCTTAAGCTTCTGGTTCTCTGGTTCTGTGGTGGATTGTCTACTGGTGTCCCTTCTTGTTGTTGTTGCTGTTGTTGTACCTCAAGTCTGGGCATTCTGAGTGGTTCTGGTGGTACTAGACTGTCTGTCTGCTAAATGTCTTATGTATCACTCCAGCATTTATCTTCAATAAATTTGACATCTCTGCTTACCATTACTTTCTTGGTGACATGATTATATAGTTTATAGGCCTTATGTTGTTCACTGTAGCCTGTGAAAATACACCTTTCACTCTTCTTGTCTAACTTATTCCTTAACTCATCAGGTATGTGTGCGAATGAAACGCATCCAAGTATACTAAGATGTGAGACACTAATCTGAGTTCCACTCCATGCTTCTTTAGGTATCTTGTCTTTGACACTTACTGTGGGAGATATGTTCAGTAGATATACTGAACATGCAACAGCTTCTGCCCAATATTCATTTGTTAACTTTTTGTATGACAACATACTTCGGGCCATGTTCATGATGATCCGTTTCTTTCATATTGCAACTCCATTTTTGTTGTGGAGTGTATCTAGTGGTGTACTGGTGTTGGATTCCATGCTGCTTATAGAACTCTGCAAAGTCATGAGTGACATACTCACCTCCACCATCTGATTTGAGTATTCTGATTGGTTTACCTGATTGCTTTTCAGTCAAGGCTTTGAACTCTTTGAATTTGGAGAAGGCATCTGATTTATTTCTGAGAAAGTAGATCCAGACTTTCCTGCTATAATCATCAATAAATGTTAGGAAATATAGACTACCTCCTATAGACTGAGTTTGCATGGGTCCACATAGGTATGTGTGAACAAGTTCAAGGTGTTCTTTGGCTCTACATGTGGAAGTGGGGAAGCTGTCCCTTTGGTGTTTCCCTAAAATACGGTCTTCACAAGAACTTGACTGTTTATTCATGATTGGTAATCCTTTGACCATAGATTGTTTTTGCAGATGACTCAGACTCTAAAAGGGTAGATGACCATACCTACAATGCCACAACCAGGTTTCGTCTTGACTGGAGACAATATGAGCATATGACTGTGACAGGATAGCACTCCTCAGGTTGAGTGGAAAAATTCTATTCTTGGTCATTTCTACTTTGGCTAGGAGTCTTCTACTAGGGGCTTTATCATAGACAACACAGTAGGAATCAATGAACCTAACATCATACTTATTCTGAATCAGTTGACCCACACTGATCAGATTGACCTTGAGATTTGGAACATAGAATACATCATTTATGTACTTCTCATTCTGTTTGGTAAGTATAGGTACAGTACCCAGTTTGATCTTTGAATTAACATATGGATCTCGATCGGAGAATAATGATTTGTTACCTGTCATATCATTGCTGCATCCACTATCTAGCAACCATACATCTGACTGATGTTCTGCTTCAGTCGCTTGGTATGACAGAAACATAACTTCTGACGAATGTTCTTCAACATTGGAGACATTTGCTCTACCACTGTTCTGATCTGCTTGCTTCTTTCTGCAGTCACGTTCATAATGGCCATATTCCTTGCAGTAGTTGCACTGGACATTGGACCTGTTAGTCCATCTCTTGCCTCCTTTTCCTCTTTGGTTATGAGGGTTATGACTGTGCTCACAGTGATCTGTGCGTTCATGGGCAGTTATATCCTCTGTGGAATTAGAACTCCTTCCTCTTCTACCTCGTACTTTGCCTCCTCTTCCTCGACCTCTGTTGAAAGAAGTCTGAGTACTAAATGCATGTGACAAAGACTCTTCTTCCTGATTGGTCTAGCTTCATGAGACAAAAGGGACCCTGCTAACTCTTTTAGAGTAAACTTCGATAGATCCTTAGATTCTTCTATGGTAGTAACTACCATAGAGAATTTCTTAGTGAGGCATCTAAGTACATTTTCAACAATACCCTTCTGCTCTAGAGCTTCGCCATAGATTTGGAATTGGGTGACAATCCCTGAAACCCTAGTCATGAACTAATCGACAGTCTCAGTTTCCTTTATCTTAAGACTTTCAAATTGGAGTCAAAGGGTTTGGAGTCTTACCGTTTTGACTCTGTCGATACCTTTGTATGCAAATTGTAGGAGATTCTATGCTTGATGTGCGGTCGTAGCTCCAGTGATCCACGGGAAAATGGACTCCTTTACGCATTTGGATCAACCACTTCGCAATGAGATTTTGATCTCTGCTTTTGTCGAGGGCCTTCTTATTGGAATTAGTCATCGCAGGGAGAGCAGTCGCCGTCGGTTCCGTGAACTCTCATTCAACCATATCCCAACACTTGTTGAGCTATAGAAAGGTATGCATCTTGATAGACCAGAATTCATAATTGTTGTCGTTCAACATTGGACCAGAGATCGGCTTCATGTTCAAGCTTGCCATGGCTTATGACAACTTTTAAACTGACCGGCTCAGTTTGCTAACTGACACAGTGCGACTCTGGGGTGCGCCGAGAAAAAATTCTGTAAGTGAAGGAAGACTGGCGCACTTTTCCTTCAGCTAGGGTGCGCCACCGGCTCAGTTTACCTTCAGCTAGGGTGCGCCACCGACTCAGTTTGCTTTCAGATAGGGTGCGCCATCGGCTCAGTTTTCCTTCAGCTAAGGTGCTCCACCGGCTCAGTTTTCCTTCAACTAGGGTGTGCCAACGGCTCAGTTTGCCTTCAGCTAAGGTGAGCCAGCTCAGAAGGTGGCGTAGTTTTCCTTCAGCAAGGGTGTGCCAGGGTCCTTCAGTGGAGCTTTTGTTGGCGCAAGTGTCGCTGCAGTTAAGTGCGTTGGTGCCATGAAGAAAAAATAAAAAAAATGTTGCGCCCCGATTGCTTCGTCTTCATCCTGTACTGCAACTTCAGTCATGTGTGTGCTCTACAGCTTCTGAAGAGGCTTACCCAAAAAAAATAGTTGATGGATGAGGCCGTCAACTCTGATACCATGTTAAAGTTTGCAAAGACATAGAACAAGAGCGGAAACACAAAGGGCATATTGATTGCCTTCTTATTATTAAACTCAAATATATATAGTATTAGATAGACTCAAAACCACCGGCTAATACTATGGGCTAGTGAATACCATGGGACGACTAATGTCCTAGTCAACAACTAACTCAACTAACTTAACCAACAACGACACATGAGATACAACTCTTAACATGTGCGAGAGTATCCCATTCTTTCTTTTTTCACTATATAAAGTATTTCTTCAGTGTATTGTTGACAAAACAAAAACGGAGGACGACTCGCAGAAAGCTTTGAAGAGCCACGAAAATGAACAATGGTAGAAAACTATGCAGCTAAGAACAAGAACACATAAACATAAAGATTCGAGAATGAAAGAATATGGAATTTGATTCATGTGAAAGAATTATGTACATTAATTAATTGAATCAATTTCCCTCTCAAATCAATCCAAACACTAGAAAATTAACTGAAAGTGAAAACCCTACAAAATCTTTGTAACCATCAGATTAAATCCGAAACTCGGAAACAAACTGAGCCCCCATTATGTGTCGTCGGATGTAACAACCAAGAAAGCGCTCCTGGACATGGCCACATGACAACAAATAACCACCGCTCTCTCCAAATTGGTAACAACGTCGTTCATGGAGGGTCGGTCTTCCCCTTCAAATTTAACGCAGAGAACTGCAGTATAGGCCACGAGTTCGACGGCCTCGATCTCTTGGGACTCCGGTGGGCGGACTCTGGAGTCAAGAACAAATTGCAGTTCGTCGGAGAGAATTCTGGGCACCGCGTAGTCAACAACGTTGATAGGACCATTGTCTTGTTTGAAGATGGCTCGTTTCCCGGTAAGAATCTCCAACAACACCACGCCAAAACCGTAGATGTCGCTCTTGGTGTGAGGTAGTGAAGTCTGTAGTATTCGGGATCCATGTAGCCCACGGTCCCGGTGGACATGATTGAGAGGTGCCCGTCCTGGAAATTAGGGCCCATTAACGAGAGTCCGAAGTTTGAAACCCGAGCGAGCCAGGTGCCATCCAAAGTATGTTGGAGGATTTTATGTTGCGGTGGATTATGTTTAGTGAAACCTCCCACTCCAAAAAAAAATTCAACGTGTTTTCACCAAATTGAAAAATTAGATAAATACGGTTAAACTAATATATTTATATGTATGGAATAAATCTAATATGTCATTGACGTAATAAAATTTGATTAAGTTAGCTAACTAATGAAAGTGTAATGTAACTCTAAAAGGTGCTTGGAAATTGTCTTGAGTCTTGACCATCAAAGATAAAGTCTCTTAGGTCGTTGTCATAGAATTTGTCTACATATATACTTATTAGATTGTTTTTTATTAATTTTTTACAGTGAATTTATTTGAACAATATATACTTGTTAGATTGTTTTTTTTATTAATTTTTTAAAGGAAATTTTTATGAACAAGTGCAAATATAGATCCTAACTAGAGTAAGAAAGAATGAAGTTAAGCTGATCGTCCAGATTGGCCTAGTACCAAATAAGTAGCTCCCTATCATATCATCTATGAGTTTCAATTTCCCCCTCCTACTTTTACAATTATGTAAAAACTAATTTAACCCCAAAAAATCCGAATTGACTTTCAACGAAACACAAAATTGGGCACACCATTGAATGGAATATTGGAAAAAAAATTCCTGTGGTCCCTATCCAAAACATTCAAAAGTCTGTTTGGAAGCTTTGTGCGCTCCTTCCTAATGTACATGTGCGCAACTAAAGATCACTTGGTTATGAATTAATATCAAAGATCACTTGGTTATGAATTAATATCCATCGCCTCTGTATTCTCTCCAAGCAGGAATTTCGCTTCACCCAAAGAAACGATTGATGATGCTACTTCCATGGCGCTGCCTCTTCCTGATAACCTTCACCTCACTTTTCATACCACTTATTCCTGTGCAGGCCGAGGAAGAACATCCGCATAACACTTTCGTCTTCGACGGATTTAATGGAACCCACTTGATCTTGGAAGGGGAGGCTTCAGTCATCGCCTCCGAATCCGTGCTCGCCCTGACAAACAACTCGAAGTTCATGCTCGGCCGCGCGCTCTATTCAATTCCCGTGCAGATGAAAAGCAACAAGACGCTTTCCTCCTTTAGCACTACCTTCGTTTTCTCCATGGCGTATCCTCCCTCCGCCGCAGCCGGACACGGCATAGCCTTCATCATGATGCCCCACAGTTCTCCCATCGGCGCTCTGCCGTCCCAGTACCTGGGCTTGCTTAACCTCACCAGCAACGGGCAGCCATACAATCACTTATTCGCAGTGGAGTTCGATACGGTCAACAGTGTGGAATTCCATGACCCCGACGACAACCATGTGGGCGTGGACATCAACAGCCTAATCTCAGCAAGGACCGAGCCTGCCGGGTATTGGGATGGGGAGGACAGCTTCCATGGATTGAACCTCAAGAGCGGACGGAACATACAGGCCTGGATAGATTACAATCATCCTCAAAACCGTCTAAACGTTACCATCATGTTGGCCGGCTTGCCGAGACCGCAGAAGCCGCTGATATCTCTGAAAATCGATCTGGGCAAGATTTTGCAAGAGAAGATGTTCGTTGGCTTTTCAGCAACGACGGGGAACTTCAATGAAGACCATTATGTTCTCGCGTGGAGTTTCAGCACCCAAGGCACGGCGCCGCCCCTCAATCTGTCGCGCCTGCCTTCTTTGGCGAACATGTATTCCAAAGGTCCGGGTTGGGGATTCATAGTCGGAGTCACTGTGGCCACTCTGGTTCTCTTCCCGCTGGCGGTTGCAGCCGTGTTATTCATAAGAGCGTTGTCTAGAGAAACGATCGAAGAATGGGAGCTGGAATATTGGCCCCATAGACTCACTTACAAGGAGCTAAGTATCGCCACGAGCAAGTTCCGGGAAGAAAACGTTCTGGGGCAAGGGGGTTTCGGCAAGGTGTACAAGGGGATTCTCCCCAGCAGTGGGCAAGAGGTTGCAGTGAAATACATAACGAAGGAGTTTACGGAGGGAATGAAGGATTTCGTTTCAGAAATCTCGACCATGGGTCGCCTACAGCACCGGAACCTGGTTCAGCTCCGGGGTTGGTGCAGAAGGAATATGCAGCTATTCATCGTTTACGACTACATGCCCAACGGCAGCCTGGACAAACTCATCTTCGGGAATCCCACAACAGTCCTGCCGTGGCATCGGCGATACGCGATCCTGAAGGGCGTCGCCGCAGGGATGTTGTATCTGCACGAGAAATGGGAAAAGAGGGTCATCCACAGAGACATCAAGTCGAGCAACGTGCTATTGGATTCGGACCTCAACGGGCGGCTAGGAGACTTTGGCCTCGCTCGGCTGTATGATCACAGCGAAAATCCGCAAACGACTCATGTGGTGGGAGCGTTGGGGTACATAGCGCCGGAGCTCATACACACGGGAAAAGCCACGCCGAGCTCGGACGTGTTCAGCTTCGGGGTTCTGCTATTGGAGGTGGCTTGCGGGAGGAGGCCTGTGGATCCGTTGACGAATACCGAACAAATTATTTTGGTGGAGTGGGCGTGGGAGCTGTACAGGGAAGGGAGGCTGCTGTCGGCGTCAGATCCAAAGCTGGAGAAGGACGGATATGATGTGTGCGAGATGGAGAGGGTGCTGAAGTTAGGGTTGCTGTGTTCTCGTCCAGAGCCGGAGAGCAGGCCAGGCATGCGCCATGTTTGCCAGATGCTGGAAGGCGAAGCTCCTCTTCCTGACATCCACAGGGCTTCTTTTAACGTTAGTTTTGTGGGTCGTTATCCCAGAGGCCTCTTTGGATATACAGGTGATAAGTCTGGGGAGGATACGTCACGCAGAAGCTGGTTAAAAGGAATTCTCAGTTCGATTTCTGACAACTCTCCATCCTTGGAGCACGGTCACATTAATAGGTTTCATCACCAGGAAGGCTTGGCAGGGGTAATGGGTTCGATCAGCGATACTGAAATTTTATCCCCTGCCCACATGCAGACTTTGTGAGACCAGTGATGGGCATTTTACGAGGTTGGATTATCCACGGGAGTCGGGATCACGACCAAACCATACAAAGCTTTTTATTTACGTTTTATTTACTTTTGTTGTAGGAGCACTGTTAATCATTTGGACTGTTATCCACGTTCGAGGCAGTAAAGCAGTTGCTCCATGCTTTGGATTTTGATGTGAATAGAAGTATCTAAACGATGAGTGATCAGAGGTAGGTAGGAATTTCTAAAAAATTTGATCAGTCATTTTTTATGGTTTTGACATTATCTCAGGCGTTTTACAGTTTTTTTATTTATTTATTTGACGGGAGCTCAAAATCTAAACTGTATTTGATAACCAAAATGGCCCATAACAGATCCGTCAAATTCCAACTTCCAGCACTGGTCAAAGTTATCATGTTGCTATAAATTCGAGGTTGCACAATATTAGGCAATAACTTTTTACCAATTTCCTTTTTCAATGCTACAGTGGATCTTTAGCAAAAGATATAAAGATATATTTATGCAGAATTATGTGTGACTAAAAGTTAGGTCTATATAACTTTGTTACGTAGCATCCCAATTAAAATCTTTGATGCCATGGAGATTTCTTCCCAAGAGAATTCCCATGATCTTATGAAGTGCAAGAGTCTATGCCATGACATTTCTAAGCATTAATCGTCGCCTTACCGTGTTTTTTTTGTTTTTTCTTAATCTTATCCTTTTCATGATCTAGGTAATTTCCTTATATACAAGGTGCCTTCAAGATTTTCCATCATCAAATTGTGCAGTTGACACCAATGCGCCTCTCTAATTAGGTTATATTATGTACACGTTTCCAACAAATAGATGTTCAACATCTAAACTAATTTGAAGTGGATGCAAAATTATCTGAAGTCATACATTAAACCTCTTAAGTCATACTTCATACTTACATTATACCTCATGTGTTGAGATTGTCAATTCTTTTGCTATAACTATTTTTATTGGAAAAAATTATAGAGAAGTTAAGTTTATGTGATTTTAGCTACCTAGCTATAACTTCCTACCCTGCATTGTCTATATTCTGTACATTTATCAATCTTAGTTGTAGATTCGAAGTACTTCGTTATCAACATGGCTTGATTGGAATATTCATTACCATACATTGTGTACATTTCTTGGATTTCTACATTACAAAAGAAATGCATTGATAGTTTGATCTCATTTTGCATTTTGTATGACAACCATTTATTAATTTTTATTAAGAAAATTAATTACACAATAACGGTGAAGTTTGATTATGGTAA
The DNA here is from genome assembly GCA_027924585.1 of Larix kaempferi. Taxonomy (NCBI): domain Eukaryota; kingdom Viridiplantae; phylum Streptophyta; class Pinopsida; order Pinales; family Pinaceae; genus Larix; species Larix kaempferi. The sequence continues at coordinate 1,106,656 of BSBM01001733.1, read as the reverse complement.
AGGTGAAGTTTGAAAATTAATTACACAATAATGGTGAAGTTTGATTATGGTAAAGGTGAAGTTTGGTTATGGTAAAATTTGATTACTAATTTTTGTTAAATTAAATATTAGTTTTTTAATCTTACTTTCTTTTTTCTTGTTGAATTTTACAGTAAATAAATTTATAATACTGTAATTATCGGAATATAATGTTTCAATTTATAATAAAAATATAATTAAGTTATAAATGGTCTTAAATAAATATATAATACTATAATTATTGGAATATAATGTTTCAATATATAATAAAAATATAATTAAGGTATAAATGGTCTTGATAGGTACTATCTTAATAGATATTTAGATTATGCAACAATTTATTAGCAAATAAAATAAGGTTGATGTCTGTCTATTCAATGACTATCTCATTAATCAAATTTGTGTTTTTTGATTCTATTATGTGTGTCTATTTGGTACATGATATATAGTTAATTTATTAACATGGTATTATAGAAATATTGAATCCTATGAGATTGGAGTCTAGTGTATCTGAAGAGAGTCATAAGGTTTGCAATATCGTTGTAAGAGGAAGCTGAACCCATTAATTGTAAGAGGGCCACCCACTGTATCAACAATTTGTATCCAATGCAATTAAAAAGATGGATGCACCCATCGAGTTGAAGAGAGAAGAGAGCCCACACCAACTGTAATACCCCTAGTTTTGACCCTTGCAATGTATTAAATCAAATTATGTAAAATAATGTAAATATGACAGTATGGATTCCTAATGCGGAGCTCAAGGCTAAGGCCAGACTAGTGAATGGTTAGGCATGTATAATGTAAATATTTCTATGTATGGACCATGTGGTTGGCTTGTCATGGTGACTAAAAAGCTATGTAAATATTATGTTGGAAAATAATAAAATGGTCCAAGATGGCTATGTAAAGAGCACTAGAGAGGAAGTGAAAAGGGGTCATATGGGATATTAAATCCTCTTCTCCAATTGTTAGCCTTAGACCTCATCAATTTTATACCAAGTGCATTAAATGAGCCAATTACTTCCCTTCGACTTATTAAATCCAAGCATTGAATGCATGTGAGAGGCCTGTGGGAAATTCTTCTCATGTAGTTATGGAAGAAGCATGGGATTAATATACTTCTATGACAATTGTAAGAACCTTTCATTCTATTGTTATAAGTAACGTTAGTTTTGTTTTCACCAATCCTCTCATCTCCATTGGGGTCTATCACTCATTTTTCCATGGCATACACTACATAGCCTTCATGTTGTTTTCTCCATAGTCAATTTCTAGGCTGTGAAATTAACCAGAAGTTAACACTGTGAAGAGGGAAATGTAGACAGTTAAGTGAAGAGGATGGTTGTTGGTGAGCATAGAGTCTAGGAAAGAGAGGAACCTTTACCCTCTGTGTACATATGTTTCCCATGGATTCATGAGAATCCATGAATTGATGTTACAAGAAGTTCTCTAAAAGCATACATCAGGTTGGACTCTTTCTTCACACACTCAAGAGCATTGTAAGGGTTGGGTACTCTAAGTTACCATTGAGAAAATAAAGACTATTAGGCCTTCATTATGTTGCATGGGGAATTGGAAGGGAGTTCTATGGATGGTATGGCTAAATGAGGTGCTTGTAATTCTTAGTGGAGACTATATTGACTAAGCATGAGAGCAATGGATTTTGGATTGAGAAAGAGAATCCTATAGTTGTTTCCTTCTCCTTGTTGGCCTCATATCCTAGCTTGGGGTTAGTATCTGCAGTTGATACCTATGTGTGGGTGGGAAATTTCTCTTACATTGATAGTTTCACGGATATTCTTCTATTAAAAGAGAATTTTTCCCTTTGTCTATGAATGTGAAATGATTGTATTTACTTCCTAATATGAATATGATGGTCCATGCATGATGTGTGTATCAAGTATAGTTTTAATTGTATTGTGTTTTATACTCATGCTCTTATACATTCCTTTCTTATTTTAGGCTTCCCATGGATAACTTAAATTAGTTATGAATTTGAATAATGGCTTAGAACATGAAATTCATAATTACCCCCTCCATTAGTCAAAATGATAGATGGGGATGCTACACCCGCTGAATTGAAGAGAGAAGAAAACCATCAAAAGGAGCCACATTCTCTTGATTAAGCAACATCTTCTTGAATAAGAACCCAATGATTCAAGAGCTTTAAGGCTTGTAGCCATCTCAAGCCACAGATTGAATAACGAAAAATAAAAAAGGTGCAGCCACTAATTATCAAATCAAGCCAGACACCAGAGAAATAAAAGAGTGTAATGTCAAGCCACCAATTGAATGATAAAAAATAAAAATAAAAAGGCACAACCACCAATTATCAAATCAAGCTAGCCATCGGATATCAAAACAAGCTAGACATCGGTGATCTCAAGCATTAGTTATCGAATCAACTTCTTATTGAATTAAACCAATCATTAGTCATCCCATTGTTCTTATGATTCATTCCCATTTACTGTTGTTGAGAATCTACCACAACTTGCAATGGGGTCAGTGCAAGCTAATGAGGGTCACTTTTGGTGCATTAGATGTAATAGAAAACTGAAAAAGCAGGCATCCCTCAACTTACTAGGATTTTTTGAACTATTTACGCAAAATATCTTGCATTGAGTAAAAAAGATGAAATGTAGGAAATTGAATCACGTTTCTGAATATATAACTTTTATGTATTGAAAATTTGCATAGCGATGTCAAGTTTCATTTTTCCTAACAAACACTTTTTATTTTTCAGGCAAATGATAAGGTATATGTTTTTGTGGGTAGAGCCTTTGAGGGCCTAGATGATGGAATCGAGCTACAAAAATTGGCATGCATGTAGAGAACACATAGCACTTGTAAGCCATTATTTTTCGAAAATTAAATTAGTAATTTTATAATTTTTTTATAATTGTCTAAGTGATCAAACCTCGAAAATAGTACCTCTTTTGTGGGTAGAGCCTTTGAAGGTCTTAATGCAAAAATATTGAAATGGGTTTTTCATAGAACGTGGAGGTTAGTGTCCTCTTGTGCACCATACAATTTTTTTTTGAAATGATTGATAATTGAAAAAGTTATGGAAGAAACACTAACAATGTGTTTCATGAGTTAAGGAGGTAGGACAGAAAAGAAATTGAAAGAAAATAGGAAAAATTAATATTTCAAAATAAAAGTTACATATTTGGAATCTACAGAAAAAATGTTATTTGTGTCTAAGATTTCGTCAAAAATGACTCTGTGTAGCATATTGTAATGAGTGGCTAAGCACAAGCTTCTCCAAAAACTGGAAGAAATACCCAATTAGCTTTGGTTTTTCATTAACATAGCACAGGTTTGGAAGTACCGAAGCAAACTCCAAAGCATACACATAGGATTATTGTTGACATGTGAGCATGTGACTCGGCCTGGTTTAGGCTCTACAAAACACGAGCGCGTTCTGTTTAAATTCAAAAATATTGTCGTGCTTTTAGATGTACATAATGCGCTTGCGTTATATAACTACATAACGCGTATGCGTTATATAACTACATAACGCGTACGCATTATCTAGTTAAAAAATGCACTCGCATTATGCAAATCATAAAATACATGTTTAATACTTGAGAAAGAGGGAGTGTGGAAGACTCAAGGGAATTTTTGTTTAATATTTGAGAAGGGGTGGGGAAGGGTCAAGGGAATCTATGGTTAATATTTAATAGGGGTGGGAAAGGGTCAAGGGCTTAGAAGGATGTTGGAAGCTTGAGTGGGGAGAGATGAAGGGAATGAGAACATGATGGGCTACAGGGGGTGAAGGGAAGTTGAGCTTGAGAGCACTATTAGGAGTATAATAGGTTCTAAAGAGGTATAGGGTTAGAAGTTGAAAGTGAGACTTGAGTGACAAGGGGGAATGGATGGAGGCAAGGGGGATGTGAGAGAGAAATAAAGAATACAAGGGGGGGGGAGACGTAGAGCGAGGGAGGGAGAGGGACAATGGGGAGTAATGGATTTGGAGGGAGTGAGAGATAGATGGGGATAGAACGAAATAAAGAGATAGGAAGGGAGGGACAGAAAGTGTTGGTGGGAGACATGCAGGGAGTGGTGGCGATGGGGAGAGAGAGAGAGAGAATATGAGAGGAGGGGGAAGGGAAATAAAGTGTGTGAGAGAGAAGGAGTGATGGAGAGATTGGGATAGGTTGAGGGAAAGATAACATGAGGGAGGGATAGAAGGTGAGAGAGAGACAGGCGATGAGAGAGGGAGGGAGAGAAGGTAGGGTGAGGGATGGAGGGAGAAAGGTGAAGATAGATATGGATGGAGGGGGGATGGGTTTGAGAATGGAAAGGGGCATAATGTGTGTGTATGTGTGTGTGTTTGAGAGAGAGAGAGAGAGAGAGAGAGAGATTGATGGTTGGGGAGAGAGAGACTAGAGGGATTTGTGAGCATCATATTCTCCACCAGCATCATATTCTTCATCATCATCATCTTCATGACCATCATCGTCATCATCAACATCTTCATCATCATCACAATCATCATCACAATCATCATCATCATCATATTCCTCAACAAATCAACATCTCCATCATCATCATCATCTTCTAAACATCATCATGATCATCATCTAAACATCACCATCACCATCATCATCAACATCTTCATCATCATCACCATCACCATCATCATCAAAATCTTCATCGTCATCACCATCACCATCACCATCACCATCTTCATCATCATTGTCATCTCTAGGTTCCCCATCAACATCAACATCTCCATCATCATCATCTTCTTCATCATCATCATCTTCATCACCTTCATCATCATCATCTTCATCACCATCATCATCATCATCAACATCTCCATCATCATCACCATCATCATTATCATATTCCTTGAATCAGATCAACATGTCCATCATGTCACCATCATCTTCTTCATCATCATCATCATCATCTGAACATCACCATCACCATCACCATCATCATCAACATCTTCATCATCATTACCATCACCATCATCATCAACATCTTCATCGTCATCACCATCATCATCATCATCATCATTGGCATTTGTAGGTTCCTCATCAACATCTTCTCCATCATCATCATCTTCATCACCATCATCATCAACATCAACATATTCATCGTCATCACCATCATCATCATCTTCATCATCATCAGATCAACATCTCCATCATCATCATCTTCTTCATCATCTTCACCATCATCATCATCATCATCATCTTCATCGCCATCTCCATCATCTTCAACATCTCCATCATCATCACCATCACCATCATCATCATCTTCATGACCATAAACATCTTCATCATCATTGTCATCTCCCCCTTCCTCATCAACATCTCCATCATCATCACCATTTGAACATCACCATCACCATCATCGTCAACATCTTCATCATCATCACCATCAACATCATCATCATCATCATCACCATCAACATCATCATCAAAATATTCATCATCATCACCATCACCATCAAAATCACCATCACCATCTTCATCATCATTGTCATCTCTAGGTTCCCCATCAACACAACATCTCCATCATCATCATCTTCATCATCATCATCATCTTCATCACCATCATCATCATCATCAACATCTTCATCATCACCACCATCACCATCATCATCTTCCTCATTAGATCAACATCTCCATCATGTCACCATCATCTTCATTATCATCATCATCATCATCCGAACATCACCATCACCATCATCATCAACATCTTCATCATCATTACTAGCACCATCATCATCAACATCTTCATCGTCATCACCATCATCATTGGCATCTGTAGGTTCCTCATTAAAATATCCATCATCATCATCTTCATCGCCATCATCATCATCATCATCATTGGCATCTGTAGGTTCCTCATCAACATATCCATCATCTTCATCTTCTCCATCATCATCACCATCATCACCATCATGATCTTCTGAACATCATCATGATCATCATCTAAACATCACCATCACCATCATCGTCAACATCTTCATCATCATCAACACCAACATCATCATCAAAATCTTCATCGTCATCACCATCACCATCACCATCACCATCTTCATCATCATTGTCATCTCTAGGTTCCCCATCAACACAACATCTCCATCATCATCATCTTCATCACCATCATCATCATCATCAACATCTTCATCATCATCACCATCATCATCATCATCTTTCTCATCAGATCAACATCTCCATCATGTCACCATCATCTTCATCATCATCATCTTCATCCGAACATCACCATCACCATCATCATCAACATCTTCATCATCATTACCACCACCCATCATCACCATCTTCATCGTCATCACCATCATCATCATCTTCATCACCATCATCATCATCATCATTGGCATCTGCAGGTTCCTCATCAACATATCCATCATCGTCATCTTCTCCATCATCATCACCATCATTATCTTCTGAACATCATCATGATCATCATCTAAACATCACCATCACCATCATCGTCAACATCTTCATCATCATCACCATCAGCATCATCATCAAAATCTTCATCGTTATCACCATCACCATCACCATCACCATCACCATCTTCATCATCATTGTCATCTCTAGGTTCCCCATCAACACAATATCTCCATCATCATCATCTTCTTCATCATCTTCATCATCATCACCATCATCATCATCATCTTCCTCATCAGATCAACATCTCCATCATGTCACCATCATCTTCATCATCATCATCATCATCATCCGAACATCACCATCACCATCATCATCAACATCTTCATCATCATCACCATCATCTTCATCAACATCATCATCTTTATCATCTTCATCTGCATCATGATCATCTTCATTGTCATCACCCTCCTCCTCCTCATCATCTTTATCATCTTCATCTGCATCATGATCATCTTCATTGTCATCACCCTCCTCCTCCTCATCATCTTTATCATCTTCATCTGTATCATGATCATCTTCATTGTCATCACCCTCCTCCTCATCATCGTTTTGTGCGCTTATGCACTTAGGGATTAATGTTTAGAAGAGGGTCTAAAGGACTTTATGGGGGAGGGGCTCTAGGAACAAGGTAAGACAGAGAGGGAAGGGGGGGGGAATAAAGGCGTAGAGGGTTACTGATTAAGGGATAAGAAGGGAGAGAGTGCTATAGGGAGGGATAATGACGAAGATAAAGAGAAGGTGGAGAGATGGAGAGTGGGGTGGTAAGGACATGGCTGGAGTAAGGGAGAGAAAGAAACATGAAAGAAATATGTAGGGAGAATGAGGAACAAATATTTAGAAAGAGATAGGGGGTATCTAGGGATTATTGGGAGAGAGCTAGGAGGTATTAAACCATACAAAACATTTGTCCCCACACTAAAAACATTTGTTTTGTATGTAACCATATAAATTATTAGTTTTCTTTTGATTTTGTTCGTTGCCCTAGCCGTGCACCTAACCTATTTATTGTGCTTGACAATACCGCGTACGTGTTTTTGCACTACATATCGCGCACGCGTTTTTGCTTTATATAACGCGTGCGCATTTTGTAACTCCATAAATAGTGGACTGTCCCTGTCTGAGAGCAACTTCACTCTGTCCGAGCCAAAACAACACTCCCGCGATTTTTCGAACAGCACAAGCCCGCCATTGGAAATTCTCACACTCTACACCAACTCCATCATTATTTTTTTTATGCAGGTGCAGCATTGAGGACATCTTTCATGGTTGCTCAGTGTGGTGTTGGGTTATATGGCCATATTTGAAGAAGATAATCAACAAGCTTGAAGAATCTCCAATTGAATAACACCAAAGATAAGGCCTTTGAAAGATTCATTTTGCCTATATTTGAGGAGCACACAAGATAAGATATCAAGCTTCAAGACCATTTCATGGTGATGGTGGATATACACAAGTGTACAAGAGAATCAAAGAGCCCAAACAATTTATGATTTAACTTCCATTTGCTTATGATTGAAGAGCTTGTAATTGAGGAGAAACAAAAACAAAATATATTGAATTGATCATTGTGGTGATGGGGAATGCACGTAACCGAGTAAACAAATCAACAAGGAAGAAGAGACCTCAAGAAGTCATTGAAGAAGAGAAAGAAAAGAAAAGAATATACATGATGAATCAGAGGCTTTCTTTGGAAACTAATCCAAATCCAATTGTAGAGGATACCACGATTCATCTTATTAATCCACGACAAGAGGGACCTTCAATTTCCACAATAGTTGTTGAACAAGCACCCCATGGAAGTAATCAAGAAGCAAAACGTAGGTGCTCATTAAGGGATGTTTCAATTCCCACTTCAAGTCAAAGTGATAAGTTACCATCTCAAGATGAAGCTCACGAAGAAACACAAAATTTGCTATCCGGATGTGGTTATACATGTCACGAACCCAAATTTTCGTAAAATTTAAAACTTTTCTAAGTGCCTAAAATGCCACTAAAATATATGCAGAAATATAAAGTGTGGGTTTACTTTCTTAAATTATTGCTTACAAAATAATTAAAACTTGGCAATGTCAAACATAACAAGATCATAAGGCGAATATATTAGCATTATGTATCACATAAACATCCAACCTTATGTATACATCAAAGTAATCATAAACATTTTTAAGGACAGAAGCAAGTACTCATACATAAGACACATTGAGAAACACCAAAGGAAACATAGGAGACAAAATATAACGTGGTTCACCCGTACATGGGCTAGTCCACAAAGGTGTGTGTGCATCTTTTATTATTCTTTAAAGGGAATCAGGGATTACAATCCAGCAACATTGTTGCGATAAATCTCCTTCTAATAATCTCGAAGCCTTTCATCACAAGGCTGCAATATAAAATTTCAATTTCCTTGAGAGTTTTTCCACAATAAAAACTCCCTTAAAAGTTTATGTGTAACATCATAAACTTTTAAGTAACTTATTCACAACACTCATGTTGCAAGTGTCACAACTCACTTTCTCCAAGGGGGTCTCTCTCCCTCTTAGAGATAATTTCGTCATACAAAATTTATAAAGCCTTATTACAAGGATTTTCTTTTAACATGAAAAATTAAGTCTCACTCACCTAAACAAGTGATGGATAATATGTTTATGAAGCACAAAAGATTATGTACTAGATGACTAACTCTATAATGCATCCTCTCAACAATAAATATATTGTTATTCTCTTTAATAATTTTCCCAAGAGAAACCTCACTTTTTCTTTATGATAAGTCAATGCTTGATTAACTACTACACCTTTACATGTTATACAAATTTAAAGGTTTAAAGACCATATCTCTAATGATAGGACCAAATTAAGATAACAAGAACTTGTAGGAGTTGTCTTTACCATTCTAGCGAGGACAAGTTAACAAGTTAATGCTAAGAGTACGTACAAAAAGATGAAGCTTGAGTGCCCTAACTGGCATTAAATAAACATCACTTAGCCGACAGATACAATATCAAATAAATATAATAACTGCATTAATAAATCACTATTAAATATGTTTGCACTAAACAACATACAATTATATTAGAAATTTAGCTACCACGAGTATTGTCATTTCTAAATATTTGAGCAAGGCTTTAACTAAATAACCCGGATATATTATAAGAAAAAGATCCGAGATCGGGCTTCATGAAACTGCCAACGCAGAGATATCTCATTTCTGGTTTATTATGAATAGCTCAAGATAAAGAAAACAGAGTTTGTTTTCAGAGCACCAATGGTAATAATTATTTACGGTCATCCAAAGTTCTCACCCTTTCTGCATTGTAATGTGAGTAAAGCTCAGCCCGGTCATAATAAATTTTAAATAACATAAATGAATCATTCGAGTCTGACACCATCGAACCAGGTAGAGATCGCCTTCAACCGGTAGGGTGCAGACCGTCCAGTTATTTATACGAAGGTAGAGTTAAGATTTCAGATCCGTAACAGGAATAAAATAACAGAAGGCAGAGAGAGATCGGCAAGAATTCTGGACATGGTTCAACCTGATTTCGAAACAGCAAACTAAAGAAACTTGCGAGTAGCAACCTATCTTGTATGATACCAAAATCGAACTACAAAAGAATAAAAGTTTTCTCACCAGGGCGTAAGCTATTAAGGTTGATCATATGCTACAGAGTTCACATTGTTTTCAGCCAGGGATTAGCTCGGATACGTTTTCTCTCTTTGGCAGAGATCAAAACTGAAGTAAATAATTCAATGTAGTTGAACTGAATTCATTCATTCCAGGGCATGTAACTATGTTTATTAAAATCAATAGTCGAGCCATACATAGGAAAAGAATCGAGTCATTGTGGCAAGGTAATCTGTCACTTTAAATGACACAGAAAAAGTTACCATAATAATTCAAAAAGATGGAAGGAGAGGTGTTTGTTAAACCGCTCTGTCCCAAATTAAGGTATATCAGCGAACAGTTCACATAGAGAAAACAAGGGTATTCACCAGCATACACAAAGCTCAAATGTTTACAGGTTCGTCAAATTTAACAGAGGTCAAAATCTGGGACATCATGCTGTTGGCCATGATCCGCTCAGTATAATTAAATGTTAAAGTTCACGGATTCAATCAAAGGTTAAAAGCTCCGATCTGATATATATATATATATATATATATATATAAATGGTTTAGCAGTGATCGACTCTGATAACAACATGTAGATAACTATGATCCGCCATGCACTAGTCTTAAGTTAAAATGTTGACTACTTCATATGGAGGTTAATACTCTTGTTAAAATATATGAATATATAAAATAGATTTTTAGAAGAGATCATGGTACTCAATTCTCGCAACAACAGGTAACTAAGCAAGAAGATTTACAACAGGAGCAGCATGCTTACCTCCCCAACCATGATGAAATTCTTCCACTGCTTTAGAGAAAGAGGGATGTCGTTGCCTCACACCGCAAGCCAACCAACATCCAAACGCAGGATCGACATTTAGGTTTTCCTTTTACGAGCAATCTCCTGACGCGACATCCTTCCATTCGCATGCATGCAGCCATATTTCGAAATTTAGACGCAGGATCGACATTTAGGTTTTCCTTTTACGAGCAATCTCCTGACGCGACATCCTTCCATTCGCATGCATGCAGCCATATTTCGAAATTTAGACGCAGGGATGCTATCGTTTTTAGCCACCCCAGATGCCAGTAAATTCCTCTTCGCCTACCACCGGCTTGTGTTCTTTCTGTATTCCCCCCCTCTCTAATATGTAAACCCTTGTGCTTTTAAACTCTCGCGCTCAGAAGTTCGTGGCCTTCAAGGAAGTAGAGAGTGGGATGCTAACCGAACGTTCCCTAAAAAGGAACACATGGCAAACGAAAATAAAAGGAAAAGAAGTGCTCTGGTAGGTAGAGTTTCCAAGACCTCCACTAGGAGACAAACTCCCTTAAAAAAAATTCTCATCGAGATTCCTATTCCAATGGATTGACCGTTTTATGGTTGAATATATATATATATATATATATATATAAAAGATGCTTGTTTTGCATATAATATTTTTATTTTATAACGGGTGTAAACATAACATGAACCTATTTCTTTTATGAAATAATAATTATGATAATATTCTTGAGTAAGAAACGGGCCTCCACTACATCACGATCTCTAACCTACTTTCAAAAAGAGACAAGTGGTAGTTCCACCATCGGCGTCACAATAAATGGTGTTTGATATTTATTTTGGGGTGCTCCATCATGGAGACCAATTTGCTGAAATATCGATTTATACAATGTCATGAATACACTTCCTCTGTGTTAATATAATCTACCCTTCATTAAATAAGTAACCAAACATTTGAGTAATGGTACCCCTTTGTTTTTCTTATGTAGGTACTTAGTATAAGTATATAAGCTCATTTTTCACCAAGTAAAACGTGTCCTCAATGTATAAAGTTAATAACTTTTACTCTTTAGGGATTATTTTCCCCTTTACCATTTAGTAATTTCTCATAGGATAATAATCTTATATCCTTGAGAAACATTATGTGCTTTTTGTATATATATATATATATAAAATAAATCTATTTAAGTATTTAATCTTATTAATTGTCTCTTATGTTTTAAAAGGGTTTTTGTCTTTAAAGGGTATTATTAATTTCCTTCAATTAAGGTTTAGTATATAATTCCATAAGTATAGTCTTTATTCATACTTATACCATAATGTTTCCATTTAAAATGTGGCTTCACACATTTCTATGTTTGTATATGTATACTTATACATGCATATAACGAACCACCCTTACATATAATTACTCGCATATATTTATGTATATATTTATGTATATAATTGAAACTTAGTTTCACATCTACTTAGGGTTAATACGGATACTTTCTCAACACTCTTGTAGGAGTTCAAAATATTTAGTTTTACTCTCTCTAAGTATGGCTTTATGCTAAATAGGTAGTTTGTAGGAGCTCTTCTTAACACTTGCAATCAAATTTTGGTAATCTTACTTAGAACCGAAAGTTAACTCTTAGTTTTCAATCCTAAGACAACACTCTACTTAAGTATATCATGCAAACATTCTCGTTTTTCTTTAAGTTCTTTAAAGTACTAAGACAGATTTAGCAATCACTTAGTTAATATAGTGAGATTCGTTAGCTTAAGCTAAATACTCGATCCCTTACCTCTCCTTAGTGAATTCGGTTGTCATATTTTACGTCATCTTTTAGTCTCCTAAGTATATAATAACAAAAATAAAGTAACCATACTCACAAAGTCAACTGGTGGGGCCTTGGCCTTGAGCTCCACACCAGGGTCGTTTACATAATTCATAATTACATTTATAAGAATAATAACAATTAGGGTCGAATTTTAGGGATGTTACAATACAGGCGATGAAGTCAAAGAGGCGTTGGACATTTTTCCTACTGTTGAAGAAGAGAATGTTATCCACACCATCGATGAGGATGTTGGACTTCCACAAGGGGATGTTGGACTTCCACCATCCAACTACCAGGAAGAGAATGAAGGACACCATGCTACTACTGAAACGCTAGAGCGTCTTGGTGATGCGCCACATGGTACAATTCCAACCCCCTTACCTCCATTAGCAAGCACACGTCGAAGAACTCCAAAGGGTATACAAGTCGATGAAAGTCTCATCAATTCCATTGAAGGTACGCTATCTAAATGTAGTATTGCTTATCAAACTCAACAGATACTTGATAAATATTTTGTTTATAAATGTGATGGAGATAAATGTAGATTATTTTTATCATTGTTAAAATCTAGGAGCATGAATGTTGTTAGGAAAAATTTAGGGATAAAGATGATAAAGAATTCTGAACCAAGTTCTCATATAGTTAAAAGCCTAGTAGATGCATTTGGTAAAATTGGTAAGAACACATGTTCAAAGGACCGCAATGCTGCTCGTCGTGTGTTGTCAGAAGCAATTGCAAATAAGAACACCAAGGCCCTTCGTATTCTCAGGCCTACATCCAAACTAGTTAATTTGAATGTAAAAACCCTCCGTAGGTATTCTATTAGAAGAGAACATCTTGACACAACCAATCAGACAGATTTTTGGGCTTTTGTTGGTCGGTTGCCACACAGTGACATGAAGCTAGTTGATGCAGTAAAGGGACTAGTGCACAGTTTTTGGCATGATCACACAAGGCCTTCTTCAAACCGAAAGGATGTACCAAAACTGAGAAGGGGTTCAAAGGATCGTGAACCACATACTAAGCATCTTCTTGATATAACATAGACAGAACTTTATGAGAAATTTAGGATTGAGCATAGACAATTGAACTTGGGAAAAAGATATTTTGAGAAATGTAAGCCATGGTATGTTAGAATAAATGCTCTTCATAACACTTGTTGTTGTAGATACCATGTAAAATATGAATATTACTATGAAACATTTTTGTACATTCGTCATGTGTTGCATACTAACCATGTGCATAATTACTCCATGACAATACCACCGACTTCATCAAGAGAATTCATTCATAACATCATGTACAATAGTAAAAGTTCATTTTCATTTATCATATGCAGCTTGACCGTTACTCGGATTTTAAAGCTTACTTTTGCCTATATCTAACTTCCTTTGATAGCGCAATAGTGAAAACCACCCATAACAATTTTATTTTTCATTGAATGACAATGACCTTTGAACTTGACTTGGAAGTTAATAATTTTCAATCGTGATTTCCCATGTGGAGATAAGATGTAAAGTTTTGCTGATATAGACACGAGAGGTGCATATATGAAATACGAAAAACGTAATATATATATAATTCCACTAACATCTTAATCCATGTCCCTATACCCACTCGTCTTTGAAAAAAATCCACCCTTTTATCATTGCATATCATGAATCTTGACATTAACTTGGATTTTAAATTATATAAATTAAAATTATCTTAAGTATATATATATTTAAAATTTATAAGACTTGTAAATGTTATAATTCATCAAAAAAGTTGATTTTTATATTTTTCTAATACAACTTGCAAATTTCACTTCATGTTTCAAAAAATTATTGATATTTTTTTTTTTTAATTAAAAAATTGGTATAAGATTTTTTTCATTAATCAAAATTTTGGAGAAGTGGAAGATTATAATCACCAAACATTATATTGTTTAATAAGTAGTTAGTTTTTAATATTAAATAAATAGTTAAAAAAATCAAAGTTAACCGTCTTCATTTTGGATTTATCTATATAAAGAAGGCTCTTACTATATAAAAATGAAATTTCGCAAGTTGATAGAAGTACTTGAATTATATATATTATTTATGTTTATATATCAATTTGGTATCAAAGTCGGCTTCCATGGCAGCATAAATGGATCTTCTTACTTCTTCATTAAGCCTCAAGAGCCTTGCCACTGTTTCGTCCCTTCTTCTATGTGTTGATGAAGCCTAACAAGGATCCTCTCCCTCTCTATCCAGAAACAATTGTTTCCTACAACAATAGTTTGGATCTAGCACTTTGGAGGTGCCCTCCCACCTAGATCTAGATTGGCACTTGAGATGAGCTATTTACCTACTTAGTACTTATTCCACAACCTCAACAAGAACTTCACGACTTCTCCCAACAACTTCAATCACGAGGATGCCTCCCTTGCAAAGCACAACTACAATTGTTCTAGCAATAGTAACAAATTATTCAGCATCGGAAAAAAATTCTTCAAGAGCACACCTAAGTGATACATGATGTGGCTATAGAACTACAAGATTTGAAGCTCAATATGAGGATGCTCAAACAACTCAATGATACATTGAGATCTTTTTCAAACTTAGGTGCAACTCTCTATCATGAAGTTTCTTTGGTGCATATCTCTTCTCTTTCATTAGCTTTTCAACATGCTTTGGCTACTAAAAATAAGCTAGGGAAACACCTAATGCCCTTTTGTTCTCCATCTCAATTTCCCCTTCACAATAGATCTCTCCCATGGGTATGCCTCCTCTTATAGTTTCCACACCCCCACCAATCAATATTGCACACTTCATAAGTCATCCTCTCACAACATGATAACTTATAACTCACATGCTCTTCCAAGACCTTAGTCTTTGACCTAATACACAACTTTCCCCTCCAAATGTTATCATTGATGTCGAAAACCCTACTACATTTAATCCAAAGCTCATTCCAATGACATGTCCAACCTCCCCACCCACCTCATGCTCTTTACTCAAAATTGTGAGATTAGATATTGTCTCTCTAAGCTCATCATGGACATCAATAGCCAAAAGAACTTGGTCTCTACAACCCTTGTCGAATACTTGGCTTTGTTGGTAACTACCCTTCTCATCCATACCATCTTGGGTGGGTGAATGAGGGTGCTCAATCCTTGTTTGTGACCCAACAATGAAATATCACCTTTTCCATTGTCCCTCAATTTTGTGGCACTATATTGTGTGTTGTTTCTATGCTAGATTACGTTGACTTATTGCTAAGGATACCTTACCAAAATGAGCTCTCTACCATGTATGTTTATCACCCCAAAAGATACACCTTCATTAAATATGGTTGACACTTTTTCTTCCACTCATTTATTGCTTCGTCTCCAAAAAGCCTATTTGATAATGATGTTGTATGTCAAGTTTCCTATCATAAGTGTTTACATCTATGTATTATCTAGGGAAGCTAATCTTAAGCAACTCACTACCCCCCCCACCTTCATATCTTTGGAACCCCTCCTCTCTCAATACCAAGATGTTTTTACTGAACCTACCACTTTTCCACCCACATGACGTATCGACCATACCATTCACCTTATACTTGATTTCCCCCTTTCCAATACCCTACCCTATCATCTTACACCTACCTATACAACTGAGGTTGAAAAAAAATCTAGACATTATTGCAAGTAGAAAAGATTTACCATAAATTCTCACCCTATGATTCACCTATATTATTATCCCTAAGAAGGAAATCTATGAACTGCAGCTACTCACTAAATATATAGCTAAATTCACAATTATTATTCAAGCTAAATGGCATGAACACATGCTTCATGAGTCTTATAGTGCCTGGAAATCATGGGTTGCAAGAAAGGTGTATGTTGAGTCATCAAATGTAGATATCTATATTGGATCGACATCACAAGTGAGAAGCTTAATTAATAATCCATAATCAATGAATCCATCTTTAACTATTCTAAACTCTCTTATGGTAAGGGGGTTATTCTCTCCCCCAACATAATTAACCTCATCCTCACTTTTTTCAACTCCTACACCTTTGATTTGCAATCAACGACATAATTTTAATAAAATATTGAAATCTTCTTCTAGTGTACCTTCTGTTGGCATCACTACTTTCCCAGCCATATGAATTGTACCTTCCATGCTAGCGTCCATGGTTCCTCCTCAAGAAAAAATTAGTTGAACATAGGTCATCAAGGATCTACTTGGATTTGAATTCAAGCATAAAATAATATGGGAACACCGTGCATTAATAATCAATAGCTTATATGATGAGTTTCCTAGGAAATGCAATATTTGTGCACTATGCTTTAAGTTTCATGAAGAGTATTATACACAATGCATAGATTGACATGCATCCAAAAATTGTGAGCAAAAGTATTAGACAACATTCTCACGGAAATGGTTTTCAAGTGTGAAGAATTGACCTAGTGGAATTGGGGCAGCAAACTTTGAGGTTCCTCTATCATATTTTTCTCAAGATGCAAATTTGAAGCCACAAGAGAGTGGAAAATTGGAAGTTAGTGCTAATGACTTTGGGGCTTTGGTTATTGATCACACTAGTTATAATATTTTGAAGAATCTAAATGATCATAATTTGATCGTGAATGATGTTGTAATAAATTCTATAGTTATGTTGGGAAATAAACAACTCGATGCTCATGTGATTTTATGGGGGCTTGTTTATTCTTTAAATCCCACAAACATCTTGATGCTAAAATTACTATATGATTCACCTTTGGTATATTCTACAACGCATATAGCTAAGCCATCCAATATTCCAACACCAATGGGCTCTTCTATTTCCTTCATGCAAGCAATAATAGTAGGGTTCTTCATTTTAGATTCTTTGAATTATCTAGTGACATGTTTTTCACATCCCTCGATGTACAATTCAAACATTTAGCTAAGCCTATTAAACATGAAAATGATAATTTTATCATTGCCATATAACTTTAGGATATACCTGAACAAGATCATCTTCAACTTCATAATCTACGTGTACTCTATGAAGTATTGGACAATATGGAGTCTAAGGGACCTAATTCAACTTCAAGATCCTACTACAATGTCATTTATGTTATTTTACATAACCAAATATTTAGCAAACCAATGCCCATTATGCATGGGATGCTTTTGAATCATTCTTTTCCAAGTGTATCCTCTTACAAATTATTGATTTCTAGTCTTTGTACTGAAAAATTGATGGATGAGGTTCTTTTCAAATACTTGAGAAAACACTAAAGAAAACTTTTATTCATCCCCCGGATACATTAGGTTTTTTTCCAAACTTCTATGATTTTTCCACAGCAACACCACTTATACTAGTCATCTTAGGATACCCACTAACATTCTTTCTACCCTCTAGATTGTCATCTCAATATTCTTCAAGTGTATTTTCCTCTATCGGTTGATAAGGGAGAACAAGAATGCACCCATGATCATTTGACCCATCCTTTTATGGCATCAAGTATGACCTTCAACCATACCATCTCTCTTAAACCAAGAGGATAGTGAGGACATTGTCCAATTAAACTAGGAGGAAATATTACACATCCCAACAGAGAGACATTGGAAAAGTGAAATATTATAACTACCAAGCATTAGAATATTTAATAAATAGTTATTTTTTAATATTAATAAAAAGTTTGATACGATTAAAGCTAACTCTCACTATTTTAAATTTTTTTAGATAAAAAATCCTACTATATAAAGAATAAATTTTAAGAATTAATCAAAATACTTAAATTATATATATTATTTACTGTAGTCTAAAAGTTCGACGATTTCAAACAGAAAATTAAGATTTTTCAGGCACGCTTTTGAAAAAATCCGATAGAAATTTTTCAAAATCATGGTTACAACTGTCAAAATTTGAAATTTTGGGCGCCCCAAGGGTTTTTGATGGTTTCGAATCTATTTCTACCGTCAAAATGA
Source organism: Larix kaempferi (assembly GCA_027924585.1). Lineage (NCBI taxonomy): Eukaryota > Viridiplantae > Streptophyta > Pinopsida > Pinales > Pinaceae > Larix > Larix kaempferi. The sequence continues at coordinate 1,088,058 of BSBM01001733.1, read as the reverse complement.
CCATTAAGACACAGTTAAATCCATATTTTTCAAAATAAAAAATGTGGAATCCCAACTAAATGCCCCTGTTTCGGGCCAAATGGTCAAATATTTAGACAGCTTCCATTATTTATACTTATAAATCATCGTCCCACCCTTTCATTTTCAAAAAATTATAACACATATTAAAAAATAAAATTAAAAAAAAAAAATACCATAAATCATTATTCTGAATTCTATTTATCTTTAAATAATAAAATCTTTTACATTTATTATTAAAATAAAATTTTATATGAAACTTACAAAATTGTGCTAACTTCATCACCCAAATCTCTATACCCAACCATGCTTGAAAAATCTCTCTACCCATCGATTTATCATTGAAATAATACCCAATCATGATTGAAAGTAGAGTAGTTTATTTATTCTACATTTTGGACTTTTTGATGGTTTTGGTCGGAATCCGGTAAATTTTTTTTTGTAAAATCCAAATTTGGAAGCATTTAAATTGTGTTTTTGAATGCATAAATGGATTTAGCACCCTCAAATACCTCTACAACACCTATATTATGCAATTTCTATAGCTAATATATATGATTATAATATTTTTTACAAAATTCCAATCGGACTCCAAATAAAACAAGACGAAAATATACTCAGAAAAAGTTGAAAACATAGAATATTTAGACTACACCTTGAAAAATCTCTATACCCACCCATTTATCATTGAAGAACATGAATATTGGCCTTGACCTATTTATCATTGAATAACGTGAAGCTTGACTTGGATTTTAAAAATGGAGTTGTCTAAAAATTCGACGATTTGGCCCATGCGAGCTTTTCACCAAAATCCGACGTTTTTTATTTTGCAAAATCTGAATTTAACTGTGTTTTAATGGCGATTTTGATGGTAGAAATGGATTCAACGCCATCAAAAACCCATTGGGCACCTAAAATTTCAGAGTTTGAGAATCGTAACTAGAATTTATAAAAATTTATGTTAGATTTTTTAAAATCATGTCGAAAAAATCAAAATTTTCCATTTAAAATCGTAGAACTTTTAAACTACGATTTTAAAAACTATAAATTAAAATTATCGTAAATTGAAGAATATTTCTTTTATATCTTAACATTGATAAATCTTGGACATCTTCATATCCCTTTGGAAAAACCATGAATATCTATTTTTTTTAAATAATATTAATTTAATTAAAAACCATACAACAATATTCTTTATTCAATCTTTCATAGAATAATATGAACCTTGACCTCTATAAGAATTTTTTTAATATTGCCAAACTAACTAAAAACCATAACTCACTCTTCCCAATTCCATCTATCATTGAATAACTTGAACCTTGACTTGGACTTTTAATAATACCACACTAAAGACCATAAGGCATTCTTGGATTGTTTTCATAGTACCACACTAAAGATCATAAGACATTCTTTCATGTATCATTGAATAACATCAATCTTACCTTGACTTGGATTTTAAAGTTTATAATTTTAAATCTCGATATTCAAAATCCACATAAATAAGATGGTAAGTTTTGTTGAGATATATATGGTTTCTATATTGATGCGATAATAGTGGCATTCAAATCCTATCAATGTTTAGGATATAGTTCAAGATAATATATTGAAACTTATTTTAATTTCTTTCTCAATTGAGACGCATAAGATTTTCAAAACGTCAACATTGTATATGTAAGGTTAGTGATTCTTTAATTTAAAAATATTAGATTGATTCATGATTCAAAGGGTGACTTAACAATTTCTTAATGCGACAATTCTCATGGTTGAAATATAAATTAATTGGTCTAAGACTTTCTAGACAACTTAGACAACTTTGCCTAACGTAACCCATAATGCTAGGATTTTTGGCTTCATTAAGCTGTTTTAGTAAGACTAAAACTTACATATATAAACCTAAGATCTCCTAGGAAACTCTAGTAAATGTAATTCACGTGGCTACAATACATGGCTTTGTAGAGTTTGTCATTGAGATCAAAACCAACAAAAATAAATCTAGACAACTTTTTGAATTGGAATCCACAATGATATGTTTCTCAACTTTGTTGCGTTTTCCAATGTGATAGAAACAATAGAAAAAATCCAAGACCTTGTAGGGAACTCTATCTAATGTAACCTAGAGGGAACTCACTATCAATGAGATCAAAACCCACTAATCTAAGACCCTTATTGCAACTATGTTGAATATAAACTAAAATTGGCATGAAGGCTCTTTGGCTTGTTGAGTATGATAATAGGATCAAAACCATTAGAACTGGAATTAATAAAGGTAACTACTGATAGGAAATGAATTTTAGAAAATAAATCTAGCTAATCATACAACAATAAATAAATTACAAAATGAAATGCTCAGCTTAAGAAAGGAATTAATGATAAGTGAGGAAGATGGGAATTTTATGCTACAACTACAAGAGACCATACGAGATACAAATGCATGCCTTAAAAGTGGGCCAAATATGCTAGAGAGGAGGGGTCTTTTTTCATTGTAAAGGCCAAGTTTAGGGCTTGATTATGTAAAATTGTTGGTCTAATGGGGCTCAAGACCCATGGTCTTGTCATGGCAGGTCCTCTTAGATTTCATGTCAAGGAGTATTGGCTTAGTGTCACAGTTGACTGCCCCTTGATATGGAAAAATTTCCCCATCATGTTGGCCTTTTATGCCCATGGATTGGTGTCTGGTGCTTCCTGGGATGTTTCCATTAGAACACATGGCTTAGGGGCTTCTAGCCACACTTCTTCTTATGCTTTGTAGAGTTGATTGGGTGTGTAAGGGTTGTCATAATTGTCTTAGAGTGCCTCATTTATGCCCACTTGGGCCTATTTTCTCATGTGAAAATCCTCCACTTGGCTCAAGCATGCCAAATTGATGATGACATTATCCTTTTGAAGAGGTTTTACCACCTAAAGGAGGAGGATATCGAGGGAAAAAACACATCATTGGGGTTAGTTGGGGCATGGCATCCTCATTCCATGCTCAATGTTTCATCAAGTTGCAACAAGCCATATTTTTTTGTCATTATTTTATGTATTGAGTGGTTTAGTCCGCCGCTTGTGGGTGACAAACCCTAAAAGACTTACTTTAAGTAATTTTAAGTCATTTTAGGTTGGTCGGATTAAAAAGGAGGTTAAGTTAGCCTAAGTCGCCTAAAAATAAGGCTAACCTCCTCATTTGTAACTCAAGATCATGGGATCAAAGAAAGTCATTTCTCTTTTACTACTTGTCTATCTCGGCTAAGTGGTGCACACCTCTCATTTTGGAATAGTGGAGCTTAAATGTTAGTATTTTCTTGGTGTTTGAAGGTTGATAATTAATCTTGCAAGGCATGTCTAAGGGAAATTCTTGAGAGGGTTGCTCTCTTCTTCTTTGCTCTTCTTTTGTGGTAAGAATCATTGTTTCTCTTGTCTTAGACTATCAGAGACATCCAAGGTAAGAGGTAATTAGGGTTTTTATGCATAATAACAATGCATTGTGAGTGAGATATTCCTCCGTGGAGAGTCTCTATTGTTATTCATTTGGCACCTCACTTTTCCCTAATTAGGCCAAGACCAACATAACCCAAGGTTTCTTGGTTTTTCCCTAATTCTTGAGAGGAATACTAACCATGATTCCTTGACAGACTTATAGGGAAGAGACTTAGGTATTTATTTTCCTAATATTCACTTGGAATCTCTTTCATCAAAATTTTGTATTATATATTGCAAAAAATAAAAATAAAATCAAATATTTTGAAAAACTCTAAAAAAATTATATTTTTGAAGAAATCCAAAATTATTTATTTTTTCGTTCCCTAGTTATTTAATTGATATTTTTTTAAGTAATCAATTGCATTAATAAATTTCACATCTTGATAAAATATTGTGAAGTCCGAGAAAATTAAAAATCTTCCAAAATGGTCATTTTTTAGCCCTAAAAGTGCCCTGAAGGAGGTGATGTCATCCTACAGTTAGGTGATGTCATCCCTAACGAGTTGTTTCATATTTGGTTATTGAGTTATTGTGGTTCCATCTCAAAGAAAAATTCAAACCCTAAGGGTTTGAGGAAGTTTGGGTCAAATTCTTTGTTACTCGAAAAGACCTTGGGGGGATTTGAGGCCAATGGATTTTCTGGTTCACCTTGAATATGGTAAGTTGTAGAACTTAAGCATAAATAAACATCAAGTAACATATTTTATCCATCAAAAGAGGTGGAGCAATTAAACTCGAAAAACCCACAATTACGGAATAAACCCACAATATTGATAAAATGAAATATTAAAGATGATGTGATTACAAACAATTGGGCCACCTTAAATATGGCTTGGCCATTGATATGAGGAGTCACATCCTCTTGTTTAATTTATAACATAATATTTTATTAAATATTATTAATTACTGATTATTGATTATTATCTTATTATTTTATATTTGTAACATTGCCTTCCCCTTAATCCTCCCCTAATGATAAATTATTGAACTCCTAACATATATCAAATTTTAGTAGGGGCCGCAGTTGGTTGAAACCCTAGCTGCTCCGGCTTTCAGCAGCCTCGTTGCTCCTTCCTGTAGCTCGCATGGATCCCTCTTTCGTCGATTTGGTTGCAGGAAGGCGTCCTCCTGACGGTTCAGATCCGGCGCCCTCTCCTGGCTTTGCTGGCTCCTCGCCGCGGGCTTGTCCCTCTGCCCGGCAGAACCCATTCCGTGGATGCTCCTTCGGTCTCCCTCAGCATGCTGCAGCGCCTCCTCCGAGCTCGAGCGACACAGACCGGCTTTGTGATGCAGGGCCCTCTCCAAACCACCTCGTGGTGCAAGAGGCTCCGGCCCTTGTTATCCCGGTCATCCAAGAAGCTCTAGACGATGAGGAACGCCTCTCCGAAAGAGCTTTGGTGTGCAGGTTTAATGGCTTGTGGCCAAAGATCGTGGATTTGCATTCTTGGACCTCCTCTGCTTGGTCTCTAAAGGAGGAGGCTCTGATTTGCCCTTGTGCAAGAGGATTTTTTATAGTCATTTTTGGATCTGCAGAAGATAGGGATCAGATCTTTAGATCTGGCCCCTGGTTTTGGGGCAGATCTTGTCTCTCCATTCAGCCCTGGACCTCCTCTTTTGATGCCTCTTCTGCTGTCATCGCTTCAGCTCCTGTCTGGGTTAGGTTGCCGAATCTGCCTCTCCATTTTTGGGGCCTTGCATCTCTGGAATCCATTGGCAATGCCCTTGGAAAATTTCATAGCAGGAGTCCAGAAACAGAATCCGCATTTACAACCTATGCTCGAATCTGCGTAGAGATGGATTTCAGCAAAGGGTTTCCAGCAGAAATCGTCCTTCAAGGTAAAGATAAGTCATGGACTCAGAAGTTAGACTATGAGCATATTAATTTTAGATGCAGAATTTGCTTTGAAACAGGGCATTTAGCCCAAAGCTGCAAAAAACTCCCAGAGAAGCATAAAGCATCCAAATCAAAGCGAAAGCCAACTTGGTGGACTGGTGCAAAGCCAGTTCATCAGTTCATTTCGAAAGGACCCGACCCCGATTCAGAAGGTGCCATTGAAGAACCATCTGAGCAGTCTACTCCCCTGCCGACCGATCAAGGAAATGTGGCGCCTCAACCGCCTGCTTCCCAAAGCTGGGCCGATCAAGCAGAAGAAGAAGAAGAATCCAATGCCTCACGCTCTCAAGAGCAGTCCAAGGAATGGACTAAAGTAGTGAAGAAGAAAAAGACAATCCATACAAGGCAACCAGTCCAGACACGAAGTCAAACTGGGTCTCTGAAATAAATCTGACAGTCATACCTTTGCATTTCAGCAAGCAATGTCTTTCAGGTTCCGATGAGAAGCTCTATTTCTACTAGTTTTCTTTGTGTTTTAGTTTTAAGAACTCATTCAGAGATGAGGAAGTTATGTTCCCATCCAGAATTCTCAGATGTATCTTTTTGGGTGGCTCAGCCACAGTTTTATTAATATAAAACCTACCCGTTCTTGTCAAAAAAAAAAACATTGCCTTCCCCTTAAGGGAAGCTTTGTCCTCAAAGTTGAATTTGTTGATGTCTCATTTTTCTATGGATTTGTGTTGAACATTGATTTGAGCTTTGTGATCTAGATTGGTTCCTTTATCTTGACATGATTCTGCCCCCCTTTTGCGCTGTGATTCCATCTGCTTAGGTGGTGAACTTCTCATCCCATACAGTCGGTACTTACTTCCCTTCCATTTAAATGCCATATATTGTTTTTGTAGGTTGGTGGAGTAAGTTCCTAATGACATTAACCAGTCAACACCTAATACCATATCTATTTCCTTGAGTGGTAAGGCATAGCAATTGAGTTGTAGGTTTAAGTTTTGTATTTGCAACGACATCTTATGGCATTTCCTTATTTCTTCTACGTGTTGATTAGAGATGGTTGTCACCTTGATATTTTTAGGACCTCGAGCCCCATTTTGTTCCAATTTTTCCATCTGATCCTTCATTTCTGACATTGTTCTCGTGCACGCTGGAATTTTTGTTTGTCAAGACTAAATTTAAATACAATAATGAATAATTATTGTATTTAATAGTAATGTGTGTGTGTATTATAATAATAATAATAATAATAATAATATTTATTATTCATAATGTGTATTATTATAAGAATTTATGAATTTTTTATCACAATAGTATTATACTATTATTATAAAAATTAAATGGAATTTTAGGGTTTAAGTGGACATGGAGGTCGTGAGTGGCAGCTGGAGGAGTAAGTAGGGCAGTGAAGAGGAAGGGCGGATGGAGGTGTGCGCGAGGAGGAAGGAGGGGATATTTAAGGGCAGGAGGGAAGGATCGAATGAGTGCAGGTGATGGTAGATGGGAACTGGTGATGGGGGAGGGGGATAAGTGTAGGGCTGAGCAAATATGGATGGGTGTAGCGAGCGAGAGAATGGGAGAAGGAGGAGGTGTCGATCCGTCTCTGATACTAGATGGAGAGGAGTCACATCCTCTTGTTAAACATGTAATTAATTTTTATTATATATATATATATATATATTCAAACAAGAGCGGTGCCCTAGAGGGGACTAATACACCCTACCTTGTTGGGTGTCATTAAGTAAATTTTATGAAATTTCGATGGTTAGTTTGCAAGATATATCATGATTTTTATTGTTGGTATTTACTACATAAAATAATATCAACATATTACATATTTAACATTGCTCCTAACCTTCCAATTTAAAGGGTGTAGACATATATCATTGACTCCATTAGGCACTAGTATACTGATAGTGGGAAGGTCTTATAGGGATAGAAGTACTTTCTATTGTGTCTTTACATGTCTATCCTTACCATTGTTATTGGGGAGGCTCCCATGGCCTAAATGAGCAATGGATAAATAGGAAGGGGGTTACATTGAGGTGATAGTAGAAGTACTTCATTGAATAGTTAACGATCATAGCACTGGGTCCACCTACCATATGTGAAAAAAATATGAGCCAAAAGAGGCATTTCCAAGGCTCATCATTCCCACAGCTAAAAGATTTTCATGTCCTCATGTAACCACATCATCCATGTTGTCTCTAACATACCTCCTTGAAATCATAAGTTATCAAGATGGGTCTCTACAACTTACTCATGGTATCTTCTAACAAACTCAATATTTTCTAATTACCATAGTAGAGGAAATCAAAATTTCAATCACTAAAAATTTTTTGCTTTCTTGTGCTGGAAATCTATGGCCTTGAATGTCTTGATTATATAGGTGCACCAACATCACCAAGCTGACTATTGTAGGTTTTCAACTTGGTGCTTCATTAGATTACCATTTTGGCTTTCAATCTTATGGATATTTTTTCTTCAATTCTTTTGTGTATGTTTTGGTCTTAGCAAAACTTGAAATAAGTCCATCATTTTGATAAAAAATAGTGTTGCTGAAATATTCTATAGCCTCTAAAAAATAGTCTTGCTGGAATATACTCCTCTAGTTTAAATAGTGATGCTCAAATGTGATATAAAAGCATTTCTAAAAATAATGTTATAAAAAATAGTTTCTGAAACAAGTATGGACTATCAAGAAAATATTTCATCAACACAAGTTGATATTTACTAACAGCATTAATGTAAATCATCATCATCCATATAACTATTCATCTTGCAAATGGAACTACGTGTTGTAGAAAAAAGACTCCTATCTTAAAGGAGCTAAAAAAGATTCTTCAAAAATAGAATCCATCGATCCAACTATGAAGTGTTCTATAATAAATTTGTATGATAGAAAACATGGATAATTGTGTGTGTGTGTGTATGGTGTCAACAAAATAAGAATGATAAACATGTGCATTGTCTTTTTCCCCTCACACAGATTCTTCTATTGTCCCACTATGTTGAACTTGTTTATTAATGGCCTATCATTCATAATTGCATTAGCCCATGCTAATTGTCTCACCTATGATGTGAAGTGTTAGATCACATCCTCACCCCCCCAGCTAAAGGTATTAATCAAATTCAGACAATATGAGATATGGTGGAGAGTTGGGTTGCAAAACATATAGGGAAGCATAGGGTAAATGATTACAATAAAATGGTATGAATAAGGTATTGAAGAAGATGGTATCCAAAGAGTTCCAACTAGAAATATCCTAAAAATGATGAAATGGTGAAGAGCTATTTGGTGAAGAGTGGTGTTGGAGTGCAATGAAGCCTAATGCTCACAAAAAGTGTGTGGTAGCATCACTATTAAACATTCTGCAACTAGTAGGAATTATTAAATATCTTGATAGGCATCGACAAGGTGCCATTTTGTAACTACAGTGAACTATGTAGTAAGAAGGACTATATTGCAGTAGCTAGTAAACTAGAGAATTAAATTTAGCAACAAATGATGAACTATACAACAAGAAGGACTATTATGAAACAACTTGTAAATTAGAATATCAAATTTAGCAACAAATGATGAACTTCTAGTGGATTGTTGGATTGGCTAGCGTTTTTTTTTCTTATCTTTTCTTTTGGTAAAGGAAGCTAGCCGACAACATGGTTTTCAAGGTTTCTTTTGTCCTATGGTATCCAAGGGTTTTCACCGCAAGACATTTCTTTGTCTTTGTTCTATAGGATATATTTTTGACACATTGGATTTCAAGAGACACCTGCAACCTATCATGTCCAAGGGGGTTTTCATCACAAGCATTTTTTTGTTGTAATTCATTTTTTCTTTTATTTTGAGATAGTGTTGGTTTTCCCCTCACAACTAAAAATTCCAAAAACAAACATGCCTTCATCTCCATCACAATTCTTGTAGTCTATATGTTGAAGAAATTGAAATACTTACTTTCTTTCTACATATGTTATAATTAAAGCACCATCTTGAAAAATAATGTATTTGAGGCCTACCCTATTGATTTCTCTAACCTATAAAATATAGTACTTGCTCCATAAATGAGCTTGTGAAGAATAACAATGATAATATCCTCCTCTCTTAGTAATATTTTGAAAAATTATTGCATACAACTACAAGTGCATATATGACATATCTAAAAAGAATTCGGTAGGTTTTTACCCATTTTTGTCAAACATGCAATAGATTGTGATCAGTGGGACATCTTAGATCACTCAATAGTATTTCAAGCATAAATTTTTCATATGATATTGGATTGCATTCATTTGAAAGGACAAATAATTATATTTATAGGGATATCTCCGATGAAGTAGGTTTGAAAATCTCACTGAATTTCCATATGAAATGCTCTACAAAATAAACAATATTATAGATCAAGTTACAATTTTAAACCGAGACCAATGGATACCCTTTTAGGCACAACTATTTCATTGGATGTCACAATGGCATGCTTCCAGTGGGAGATGAAACTGGATTCACAATGATAAATTCGATATACACACAATTTCTAAGGCATTTGATTGATATGCCAAATCATACAACAAACTAAAAATTAATTTTTAATAGCGCATAATTTGGGCAAGCGGTCCCTATTTAAGGCATCATGGTTCCACTTGAGATAAAAAAATGCATAGAAATATGTTTTATAAAACATTCAATTTACATGTCAAATCTGCTAGAAAACCACCTAAATGATAATTGTTTTAACAATTTCTATTTTTGTCTAAGAGTTACTATTTTAGGCATAGATCTCTCATACAATGTTGGAATTATGCGATCACAATTGGAAATAAGACAATATTATGAGAGCTATACCCCATAGAAATTGGTTTTTAAAATTCATCCATTTGGTCCATAAAAAATATAAGCGTTCTCACTAATTTCAGAGTAGTTTTATAGTTAAAAATGGTGGTGATTATAGAGGTGGATAGTTTCTTTCTCGTAGGAAAGAATACAATTCATTTAAATACCAAAAAAAATAAAAATACTAAGAGGGTTCATAAGACAATCTTGTAAGTAAAAACCTGAGAGATACTGTCTCCCTATGGGTTGGCCAAATCCCTAATATTAACTAGATAAATATCTCATCATTCAAGGAATTGAGAGAGGTCCATTTGGAACAATGGCTAAAGTATCCTCTTTTCAACTATTAAACCTAAAAAATATTGTTCTTCCATAAAGAAAAATATGTTTCTATATTTTCTCCCTTGTGTTTTCATTCTCGATGATTAATACTAACCATTTTTTTCATTATTTATCCACATGTAGACTGTTTTATGTTGTCCCTACACCAAGTTCAACATTGTTTTTCAAAACAAAAACAAGAAACCGCCACACATTGAGGAGGCATAGTTAAATATTGACTTCTAAGACTATTATTTGAATTTGGTGTATGACCTACTTCAAACAATGAAATCTTTGCAATCTTGGTGTTTTTGTGGTAAGGAGCCAAAAACTAATAGGCTACAATAATGATTGGGATTGATGAGTCCAAGATATATTGGAACTTTAATTAATTAGATTGGGAGCATAATACTTTCAAAATGTTAACAATGCATATGTAATCACATTGATTCCTTAATCTAGAGATGCTAAATCGGTTAATGGGGAGTGAGATAATGATTTCCCAATGTGACTACTTTAATGGTTGGAATATAAATTAACTAATCTAAGAATTCCTAGATTGTCAAATATAACCCATAGGGCTACAGTTCTTGGATCATTGATCCATTCTAGCAAGATTGAAACCAACAAAATTAAACCTAAGACCTTTGAAGAAACTTTGTCAAACATAATCTATAGGGTTGGTATTCGTGGCTTCATTGAGTTTGCTAATCAGATCAAAACCAACATAAATAGATCCAAGACCTCTTAGGAAACTTTGAAGCTCACTGATGTTCCACAAAATTAATCATTACTAATATAAAATAAAATAAAAAGAAAGATACAACCATGAAATAAAATGATAAAACAACAAGAAAATGCATCCTTCGAAATAGGGGATTTAACCTTTAATTTCACTTTGGAGCGTTGGCTCCAAATGGAACAAGGAGTTGAATTCCTTAAATGCAAAAAATAATTCAAAAACATATACTAGAAAATAAAAATCTGAGCCTAAATTGAAGTGAAGTGAAACCTAAATGGGTTGAAACTTATACATTTATAGAAAATCGTTTGCTTTCTTGGGTAATTCCCAATTCCTAGGGATTTAATAACTTTACCCTAATCATTTCCTGAAAAAAAGACTCCCAAGAAGTGACTAACTAGCAACTTAAAATTTTAAACACAAAATAAAAATTATGTAAGTTTTAAACGTGTGAAGTGAAACAATGCATACATATTCTTAAGAAAAACAAAGATTAGACAATGGAAAACACACAATATATAGATATCTATCCTAGAAACCCTTAACTAGGAAAACCAACAAAAATTAGAGCTGCACCTCTCACTTTCTCATTATATTTTCTTAATTATTGACAATACAATATTTAGGTACTCCGAAACATCCAAAACCATAATATGTTAACATGGATTAGAATATACCTCAATCCCTTAACTAAGTTTAAATTATACATTTTCTGAAAAAATAGCAAAAACAAAATCGAGGCACTACCCCAAACACCACCAACTCAGGGATAATGCCCCTCGTTTGATGCCACTCCATGGATCAATGGGGGCAAGGAATGCCCCACCCCCCCTCGTGATCCCTCCTTGACCATGCATGACTGTAATACCCCCATTTTGGCCCTTAGAGCATATTGGCCTTATATGTAAATATTGTGCATATGTATGATTCCTGGCATGGAGCTCAAGGCCAAGGCCCTACTAGTGAATGCTTAGCCTTGAAGAGGCTGATATTTTATATTGTGCTAACCATGTGCTAGTGAGCCATGGAAATTGTAAAAGCATGTAAATAACTATAATGCAAATAAAATACCAAGGGGTTGGATATGGATGCAACTCATAAGAGGGGGGCATATGTATCCACTAGGGAGAGGTAAGGGGTTTGGGGGGTTGAATCCTATGTTTCCAAGTGTCACTTTGTGAAATCCCTTTGACTTCCCTGTTGTCATTAATTTATGTTGTAAGAAAAGTACTCTAGAAATTATTCCACGAACTTGATTGAGTATGGACAACCCAGAATTCGTATGGGTGGGGTGTGGGCTTTGTTTACTTGACCCACAAGTCACTCCACATCATGGGAATTCGTATCCCATCCTCCCCATTCCATTGTAGATCCAACAGACTGTAATTTGGGTAGAGAATGCATGTCGAGCAAGAGAAAGACCATAAATCGCAACTTGTAAAGAAGCTGCGTTTTGGGGTGCCAAAATGGCCCAGAATATCATGGAGGATGTAAAATCCGTTGGGGAATCCATAGATATGAACCCCAGAGCGAGTTTGAGACTGTGAAGAGCTCTGAAATCCATGGGAGAACCCTATTTTAGATGCCCGAAAGTGGAAATCCGTGAATGAGATTCACGTGGGAAGATTTGGGGAAAATCCAAGATTGGATTGAAGTGGGAGTGAGATCAGAGAGTTGGATTCCATAAGTGGAACCAGTGAAGGCTCAAGTAACCATTGGTTTAGAAGTCAGGACTAGCCATACTTGCCCAAGTCAGTGCTGAGGGAAGGGGCGTCTGAGGGACTGTGTATCAAAGAAGGGGACCTTACTCAGGATGAGAGTGGAGTTGATGGGGGTGCTTGGGATATCTGAAGCTGAGAGATATGCATGTAGCTTTGTGGTTGAGCTCAATGAGTTAGTGAAATCCTTCCCTGCCTCCCCACTTGCTTGATAGAGTCAACTATATGTTGGTTTAGCTTGAATTACTGAGCCCGTGGTTGTGAGTGAGCCTATGTAGTCTCCTTAGTGGACACATAGCCCCAGATCGGGGGTGGTCTTTGAGTGCTGAAAGAATATAGGTTGGGCATAAACCTATGGTTGGGTTGGAACGTTGCAGTCCATAGCCGGTTGCTTGGTGAATTCACTTGGAAAAGATAAGTTCTTATTATGTTGTTAATTATGCTTCATTCATGTGTTATGAATGGCTATTTATCATGTTTGATTGTAGGGATTGGACTAGTTATGTTATTGAAATGGCTGCTGGTGCATAATGTTGTAACATGCTTATGCATTATTCTATTATACCTGTGTTGGAATGTTGTTAATGCATTGTGTGTGTACAGTATTCAGATTTATTTTTGTTGTGCATGTTTTATCAAGTATTTGCACATACATTTGACTGTTAAGAATTTTATAATATGACAAAGGGGAAAACGTAGTACCCCTATTGTGCTCATGTCCCCTCTGGGAGTCAGATCGACGGGAGGGGGACATGACAGAGTGGTATCAGAGCACGAGGTTGCAAAATTGGGCCTATATGGGCCTAATCAGGTAACTTGCAGAGGTAAGCATGCTTCATGCTCAACAAAAAAAATATCAAAAAAAATTCTAACTTTTTCGAGTTTTCTGCCTTAGTGTGTCGGCGCAGAATTGGAAAGTCTGCCGAAACTATCGACGAAAAATTGGGAGAGTCGTAGATACGTTTCGGCGATAAATAAAGAAGGTTGTAGAAAAGGTGTTTCGGCGCAAAAATAAAAGTCCGTTGGTCGGCGACAAATTGGAAATTGCGCCGAAACAGTCCCCGAAAAATTGAAATTTGCGCCGAAATGATCGGAAACAAATTGGAAATTGTTCCGAAATGGTCGGCAATAAATTGGAAGTGCGCCGAAATAGTCAGCAGAAAATTGGAAGGATTGCCGAAAAGGCGTTTCGGTGCAAAAGAAAAAGTTGTGCCGAAACGGTCGGCTCAAAAGTCATAAGTCGCCGAAACGGGTCGGTGAGAAACATAAAGTGCATCAATAGGCGTAAAATTGAAAGATTCTCTAAAATGGGTTAGTGACAAATTGAAAACTTCACCGATGAAGAGATCGGTGAGGAATTGGATAAGTCACCGAAACGGGTCGGCGAGAAACTGGAAAGGTCACCGAAGCAGATTTGTGAGAAATGGAAATCGCACCGATCAGCGGCAAAGTGAAAGTGCGTCGAAACGAATCGGCAAGAAATGGGAAGTGCGTCAATTAGAGGAGAATTGATAAGTCCGCCAAAACAGGTTGGCATCAAATTGATAAGTTCTCTGATTAGAGACAAAGGGATAATTCCGCCGAAATAGCTCGGAGGAGAATTCAAAAGTCCATCGAAATAGGTTGGAGGAGAATTCAAAAGTCCTTAGAAACAGAGACTTTCAGTAGTTTTCCAATGAGATTTTCAGGTGCTAGAAATTTAAAATTTTCATGGAACTAATGCGCGAGATTGCGTGAAATTGATTGTGAGAGAATTTTGTGGCTGAAAGAAATTGTCAATATGGATTGTCTCCATAATGCATGTGGAAATTATTTTGTGTATTTCTGAGAATGTAATGAGGTATTTCCATGTGTGAATCAATTGTGTGGTTCAGAATTGTGGCAAATGTTTCCATGAGAAAGGAAAGGAATTATCATAGTTGAAAGAAATTGGAGCAATAAGGAAATGCTGATAAAGAGGGAAATTTCTCGCCTTAAGCTATTTATGTTTATAGCATAGCAATTGTACATGCTTTGAAAATAACAAGTAGGAATGTTATACCTGAGTATAGGCATTGAATTGCTGCTTGGTGAGAAAATCATAGCTAATGACTCCTTGTGTGCTTGTTAAAAGGCCATGAGATTGGATCAGCTATGATGTGGAAGAGGAAATTCCATGCTATGATTGGAAAGGGAGAATTCCTTAACTCCTCTCTTGCTATTGTATATATATATTATGAGGTTTATATACTGAAGATTATGGCATAGGAATGCCGAAAATGAAAGAGATTAGATAGATGAAATGAATATGCACTAGATGGCATATTAATAAACATTGCACGGTGCATGTGAGGATGTTTGTGCATGAATATGAAATTACATATCAGTAAAATAGTGAGGTTTTACATATGCAATTTGCCACTTAAGATAATTATTGTGGTTGTTAATAATTAGTGGTGTTCGCATTGGTTGTAGGACCAAAGACAACCAAAGCATGGGTAAATATGTTGATGATGTTGTTGCATGTGACCAACAACCTTATGAAGAAAGGATCATGTGCAACAAATATGTGATCATGGGGTTGGTGGAAGGATGGTGTAGTCCTTGGTAAGAGACCAACTGATCAAGTACATCAAATATGTTATTGAGATCCATGCAGGCAATGGTTATTCATGCTAATTGTTTAAGTGTTGAAAGGAGATTGGGTGTGAATCCCTTGAACCTTATTTAATAATCATAAAATGGTATGCATGTAAGGTTGAATGCATCCATGTTAATGTCATACCACCATGGTATGGTGAGGTATGGGGTAGTAAGGGAAATGAACCTTCTACCATGTGATTGTTTAAATGCTAGAATGCATTCATATGAATTATATCATGCCATTTGTGTATGTTGGTTGAGTTTAATAACCAAAGCAAGTAAGGACTTATGGTCCTGTTATGATAGAATGAATGACATGACAGTATAGTATTCATGAAACAATTCAAGGTGGAATTGAGTGGATATGCATTAAGAGATTTTATAAATCTTGTGGTTGCATTGAGTGAATGTACATGAAAAGTTTGTGCAGATATTGTAAGGGTGTGCATGCATGAATATGGGTGCACATGTTGTGATGCATTGTGTGAAGGCATGGTTGTGGTGTATGTTCATGGCAAATTAAACAATAGATGAAATGTTGAATTAATAATAATTCTGAGATCATTTCATGAGCTACTATGAATGCAGGAGAAGGATTGCATGAAGAAGGTAGTCATGTTTGATGGTCTACTAGAGTGTTCTGTTGAAATGACATAGTTGCATAAAATGATATCGCTGTGAAGTAATGAATATTGAAGTTTTTATTTAAATTGCAGGGATAATGTGACGGTGTTTTGCAATTTTATTATGATAATGATGCATATATAGATACATATATTTCACTGCATTTCAAATGTTAATAGCTGAAATTGTTTGAATTATTGATTGTTATAATTATGAGATCACTTCAGTGACTGTTGTAGCAATGAGAAGATTATTTGCATAGATACTCACAATGTGTTTGGCTGATTGAAAGTTTCAGATTTTAGGTAGAAATGTCTTGAGTATGGCAATGAGGATAAGCCCATAGTAAAGACCAGGATCTACCATGTGCATAAGCCAAAGGTTATGAGAAGGTTCTCATGGCTGTGAAATTTAACTTATGCATGGAACATATTTGTAAATTTCAGGTTTGAAATTTTGCTAATAATTACTAATGGTTGTTTGGCTTCTCTAGAATTATGTCGTGTTGTAGGTGGATGTTCATGTTATGGAAGTAAGTGTAAAACCATAATGGACGGAATGATACCACTTAGAAGAGACAAACAATATAAGGATGGACTCGTGGTTAAACAAATCAATTCCTGTAGGAGACAAAATTGTAAATTCATGTTTGAATTTAATTATTAATGCCATTGACTGATTAGGGAAATCAGATTTGAATTTGATTGTTAAAATGTCGTTGTCTGTTTGGCTATTGAGGAGTGTGTCAGAAAGACACCTTGCAGGAAGACCATGTGTGATGGCCTGGAGAAGTCAAACTCCATGGGAAGGATCCCATGTTTTGTAAATGGGTTTCGAGTGAAACGCCATTGTAAATTTTTATAATATCTTAGCTGCCTTGCATGTTGGAAAACCATGTGAGTGAGATGGTAAAATTATGCCATGGAGGTATATGTGGGTTATGGAACATGAAAATATTGAGGTGGAAAACCGAAGGACTGTTGACTCAGAGAAGGGAGCCCTATTCTTCGCAAATGAAGAGAGAATACATCTGAAAATGGATGAGTATTATGTAACCCTAGATAAAAATATACATGTCTAGTTATTAGATTTAATATGCAAAGCATGTTTTATTATTTCATTATTATTCCAAATTGCTTGAAGTGTGACTAGGGCCTACATGACTAAGATCGGAAAGGGATGCATACCTTTCGAGTGTTGGGTTATGTTAGGGTTGTCAATATTGACTACACCCATAGAGAATGGACGCATTCCTGGTGTTTCAATACTTGATAGTGAATGTTATGAAATATCGTTACAATTTTGAAGCAGCAATACTGATGAGCTTTCTTATCCATCTTGTGTTGTCAGCTTAAACAAATGCAATTTGGTGTTGCACACTGAAGAAGAAAAGTGAAAGGTTTTTGTGAGGGGTTGCGGTGGAAGGGTTGTTGTGTATGAAAAGTTGTTGTGAGGGGTTTTTGTGAAAAGGTTGTTGTGTGTGTGAAGGGTTGTGGTGATATTGATGAAGGCATAAAATCTCTATTGTGTCAGCAGTAAGGTGGGGTACCAAGACTAACTAGAAACCCTGAGATTCCTATGGCTCCGTAGTAGATCCTTGACCTAGAAATGGTTGTGGTGCAGTTTCCTTCCATTGGTTGATGACCCAAACGGATGTGCTAGCTTGGAAATGGAGAGGGAAAACCAAGTATGGGACTGGTTTGTCACCACCAATGCTTGGTAAATCCAGTCGGTGAATTGGTTGGGCATTAACTACTTGATTTTGTGGAGTAGCATGTGTGTTGGATAAGCATCCACCCCAACGGTGATCCAAGGCTTGTAAAGCAGAGAATGAAACCTGTGGAGTAGCGAGGAACTACCCAATATAGATAAGTATTTAATTTTCATTCAATTTTTTTTTTTTTTTTTTTTTCAGATAATGAAAATTTCATGAACAAGTATTATGACAACCAAGATGATACATTGTTGTTTCTTTGTTGGAAACCTTGGTCATTGCAGGAAGCGAGGACCCTGAAGGCACCATAAATGCTTGGTAAATCCAGTCGGTGTACTGGTTGGGAATTGAATGTTGTGGAGAAGCTAACGTGCTGGCCAAACATTCCTTAAATACTTGATAAACCGAGTCGACGTACTGGCTTAGCATATTGATAAATGGGATGCCTAATCAAACCAGTCGGTGTACTATCTTGGCATTGCCTATTCAAATGATTGTGGAGTAGCCTACGTGTTGGCCCAACATTCATTATTGTATCCACAGGAAATCCAAGGCTTGTAAAGAAAAGAAGGATCCCGTTGAATAAAGTGAAGACATCCAATACAGATAAATATTTGGTTATCTTGCATCTTCTTGCTTATTTAATATGAAATACATGTGTAAATGATTTCTTAAACTCTTTTTTAGAGATAAACCCTATGAAAATAAACTAAACATGTGAATTGATTCAATGTTTGAGTGTAGGTATTGCTGGAAGCAAGGATTATCAAGGCATCTTAAGGATGCATGTGGACATATGACTGTCCTAAAAAGCTCAGCATGAGTAGTAATGAAAGATGGTGCTAGTGGACTTGTGTGGGTCCTAGCAGCCAAAGGTTATGTAGGAAACAATGGGGAAGGGTTCCCTAGTTGAAAATCCTTAGACAGACCTTAGACACTAAGTGTCATAGCCAAGAAAGGGAAAGTCAAGAATTCACATTGAAGTGAAAGAGGATAAGGAGCATGAAACCATAGTGGTGGTGTGGTTCTGGATTGGAACAAGACTAAGAGGGGGAAACTCTTACTCTTCTCTTTCCTTTTGACTGATGCATCTTAGAAACATAAAATTGTTGAATGCATGTCACGACTGAAAGTAGATTGTGTTATTTGCTTGAAATAAATTGTGAATGCTGAAATAGCTAATTCCCTGTGAAATGATGAACATGAATGAGTTCATGTGTATGTTGGGAAATCATGAAAAGTGTGGAAGTCTCATGAATAAAGCATGGACATTCCATGTCAATTGGGAAAATAATTGACTTTTTTAATGTTTACGTTATGCTTGGCCTAACAAAGAATTGCCATGATGAATTTCACAAGTGAGAATTAAAACAATTGATTGCAGCTATTACCAACCAAGTGTTGCTAGTGAGCAAAGTGAGATCCAGCTGTGCACATTGGCCATGGAAGTAGACCAAAGGGTATTGGGTTTGGCTGAAAATATTCCTCAAATAGTTGCTAGGACGGAAAGAAAGATAACAACCATGAAATTCTAGACTTGTAGATCAGCTGAAAGGTAAATAAAAGGAAGGGATTGTTGTGGACCAATGCCCACCTGCAGAGCTGGAAGATCAAAGCCAACAGGAGCAGCTTGTGGAATCCAAAGGACTTAGTCCTGCAAATTCAAAGTAAAAGATGAAATGCAGGACAGACCTGCCACATTTTGTGAAGTTTTTGACATGTGTAAAGTGTGTATGTATTCCTAAGTGTTGGAACGTCGAGGACAACGTTATTCTAAGGGGGAGGGGAATGTAATACCCCCATTTTGGCCCTTAGAGTATATTGGCCTTATATGTAAATATTGTGCATATGTATGATTCCTAGCGTGGAGCTCAAGGCTAAGGCCCCGCCAGTGAATGCTTAGCCTTGAAGAGGCCGGTATTTTATATTGTGCTAACCATATGCTAGTGATCCATATAAATTATAAAAGCATGTAAATAACTATAATGCAAATAAAATACCAAGGGGCTGGCTATGGATGCAACTAATAAAAGGGGGCCATATGTATCCACTAGGGAGAGGTGAGGGGGTTGGGGGATTGAACCCTTTGTTTCCATGTGTCACTTTGTGAACTCCCTTTGACTGCCCTGCTGTCATTAATTTATGTTGTAAGAAAATTACTCCAGAAATCAATCCATGAACTTGATTGAGTATGGGAAACCCATAATTCGTATGGGTGGGGTGTGGGATCTGTTTACTTGACCCACAAGTCACTCCAACTCATGGGGATTCGTATCCCATCCTACCCATTCCATTGTAAATCCAACAGACTGTAATTATGGGAAGAGAATGCATGCCCAACAAGAGAAAAACCAGAAATCACAACTTGTAAAGAAGTTGTGTTTTGGGGTGCCAAAACGGCCCAGAAATTCATGGAGGATGCAAAATATGTTGGGGAATCCATAGATATGAACCCCAGAGTGAGTTTGAGACTGTGAAGAGCCCCAAAATCCATGGGAGAACCCTGTTTTAGAAGCCCAAAAGTGGAAATTCGTGAATGAGATTCACGTGGGTAGATTTGGGGAAAAATCCAAGAGTGGATTGAAGTGGGAGAGAGATTAGAGATTTGGATTCCA
This sequence comes from Larix kaempferi, assembly GCA_027924585.1. Classification (NCBI taxonomy): domain Eukaryota; kingdom Viridiplantae; phylum Streptophyta; class Pinopsida; order Pinales; family Pinaceae; genus Larix; species Larix kaempferi. The sequence continues at coordinate 1,067,554 of BSBM01001733.1, read as the reverse complement.
TAAGTGGAACTAGTGAAGGCTCAAGTAACCATTGGTTTAGAATTTAGGACCAGCCATACCTTCTCAAGTCAGTGCTGAGGGAAGGGGCGCCTAAGGGACTGTGTAGCAGAGAAGGGGACCTTGTTAATTTTTTCACAATTTACTTCAATCTGATCTAGGATCTTAACTAAGAGAATAACATGTAAAACATATCTACAACATATCAATCATGGACACAATAATGCAAGCACACAAGAGACACAAAGTTTACTTGGGGAAAACCATAAAGGTGAAAAACCCCAATAACTTCCTCAGAGATAGATAGAGCAATGATACAACCCAAACATAAGAGATAGACATCTCCTAGCAGCAGCTTCTCCTCCTCCACAAGTGCGCCACTCTCCAAAGAGTGTGTAATAGAATAGAATGATGAAATAGAGTGCCTCCCGCACTCTATTTATACTTGACTTGACTTGCCTAATAACCTTTACTAGGTCGGCCTTAACTTAACCACATAACATAATGTTGACTGGGATGACACCCAATAGAGTGGTCTAATAACCCTTTGACCCACATGTCCAACCCTCAATATGGTGGTCTAATAACCCTTCGACCCACATGACTTATACAGGGCCGACCCCAACAAAGTGGTCTAATAACCCATCAAGTATAAGTTACGACACTTACAATATAAATGACGACACTTCTGTATAGAGGAATAATATCTCTATAGGAATACAAACACTTTCATATAGAGGAATAATACCATCTCTATAGGAGTACAATATACATATATAAAATACATTCCGAAGTTACATATACATCAACACTCCCTCTTAACTAGGAAGGTATTTCTTGACATAGGTCTTCTAGAAATGGTCTTCTTCTCTAGATCATCGTCACTGGATAATCATCATCGAGTCATCGTCATCGTCACTGTTGCTGCTATCTCAATCAATCTCTAAATCTACTCATCATAGGAAGTTCTACAGAGCTAGTCTTTTTTCATATTAGATGTAGGCCCACCATCTGTAGATCTTCATCATCACTGGCCATACTGTGGAATCCTCAGGACTTATTACATGCGTCACAAAACCCGGCGGTAGCATCCCAGGCTGTTATGAGCACACAGCTCTACCTATCGGATCTCCCAGGAGCACATTACATGTGACCCATCAAAAAACCTGGCTGAAGCATCCTAGGCTGTTACAAGCACACATCTCTACCTGTCAAATATCCCAGGAGCACATTAAATGTGATCTCACCACAAAACCTGGCTGAAGCATCGCAGGCTGTTACGAGCACACAGCTCTACCTGACGGATCTCCCAGGAGCACATTACATGTGGTCCACCATAAAACCTGGTTGAAGCATTTGAGGCCTTTTTCATCCTGTCCAGATCTCCTAGGAGCACATTACATGTGGTCCACCATAAAACCTGGTTGAAGCATTTGAGGCCTTTTTCATCCTGTCCAGATCTCCCAGGAGCAAATTACATGTGGTCATGGAAAAACCTGGTTGAAGCATCTGAGGCCTTTTTCATCCTATCAAAATATTCCAGGAGCAAATTACATGCCATAGGACAATGCCTCGAAAGAGCATTTGAGGCATTTTTCATCTTGTCCAGATCTCCCAAGTCTACTTACATGTCCTCCCAGAGCAATGCCTCGAAAGAGCATCTGAGGCCTTTTTCATCTTGTCCATATCTCCCAGGTCTACTTACATGCTCATTTGCACAACCTGTCCATGGCCACAGAGTATCAACCTGATACTCTCCATACATCATCCTGATCATCATCACTGCATCGTCCTGATGCATGTCATTTGGAGAAGCTCGTCATCCACGATCATCCTGATCATACAATGCATCTACCTGATGCATACCAAGTATCTACCTGATACATATCACCATACACAGTGTACCACCTGATACATACATAGATACATGATCCACACAATGTATCTACTTGATACATATCAACATACATGATCTACCTGATCATACAACGTATCCACCTGATACATATACAGATACATGGTCCAAGCATCCAACATGATGCATACATACATAAATGATCCAACTGATCATATCCAACATCCAACATGATGCATACACATACATAATAATGTAAATGATCCAACTGATCATACAGAGCAAAAACTAGAACACCATCCTGATACTCATCATCCAACGTTTACATCCATAGCCATGTGAAGGATCCCCATTCCACCATGCTAGGAATGGCTACAGCAAATGTCTCCATTACTTCTTCCTCGAAGTGTCGTTGATCTGAAGAACACCAATCCTTTCTCTGAAGTACTCGAACTTCACTCTGGCTAGTGGCTTCATCAACACATCTGCAATCTGCTCATCTATCGCAACATACAGGAGCTTCACTGCTCCTCTCTGGACCATGTCCCTGATATAGTGATATTTGATCTCTATGTGTTTCGACCTGTCGTGGAACATCGGGTTCTCAGACAACTTCACACAACTCTGGTTGTCACAAAAGATACCAGTAGCCTCCAACGGTAGATCAAATAACTTAGACAGTAGCTTCCTCAGCCATACTACCTCACAACTAGCCGAACAAGCTGCAACATACTCTGCTTCAGCTATACTCAATGCTACGCAGGATTGCTTCCTGCTAAACCAAGAGATCACACCTGATCCCATACTAAAGCAGCACCCAGAAGTGCTCTTCCTATCTGCAACACTACCTGCCCAATCTGAATAAACATAACCCTGCAGGTTAAACTTTTGATTTGCATCATACTTGAGCCCGTAATCAACTATACCCTTCAGGTACCTCAGAATATGCTTTATAGCAACCAGGTGAACACTCCTCGGATCTATCAGAAACTGTCTCATTGTGTTCACCGCAAACCAAATATCTGGTCTCGTATTCGTCAAGTACATCAAGGACCCAATCATCTGACGATACATAGAGACATCAACCGGCTCAGATGAAGCATCACACAGAAGCTTCAGGTTTGATGCCATAGGTGTGGCCATGGCCTTGTAGTCCATCATCCTGAGCCTCTTCGGGATCTCTACTGCATACTTCCCTTGTCCAAGGAAGATTCCATCTGCACTCTGCCACACCTCCATACCTAGAAAATAGTGCATCATCCACAAGTTCTTCATCTCGAACTTGGCAGCAAGCTTCCGCTGCGTGTCGGCAGTCAATCTATCTTCACCTATTACAAATAGATCATCCACATACGGAAGTAGTATCACTAGATTGCCTTCCTCAACCTTGTAGTAAAGGTTGGAATCCGCTTTACTCTTGGTAAAGCCCAAACTGGATAGAAAGCTGTCTATCCTACCATACCAAGTTTTGCACATATATGACTCCCTGTCATGTGTCTCAGAACCAAGTGGCTGCTCCACATACACTTCTTCTTCAAATACACCATTCAAGAAAGCAGTCTTGAAATCCATCTGGTGTATCTTCCCTTTCATCACTGTAGCTAGAGTAAGTACGGATCTAATGGAAGTGTATCTAGCTACAGGAGCAAAAGTCTCTATGCTACCACCTGCAGCATGCTTGATCTTGTAGATCCTCTTGGAAGTCACTACAGACTCCCCTTCAAGTCTTGGGACTACATCCCAAACATCTTCATGATCGACTGGTACTCCTCGATCATGGCATTCTTCCCAGATCCTGGGAACTTCAATATCTTCAATATTTTCAATAGATAACTTTGTTGCTGAACAAATGGTGTAGTCCTTCTTTTGTAGGTGATGGTATATGATCTTTCCTACACAACAAGTTAAATTGCATGATTAGAAAACATCTCATAGTTTTCAGAACTATTTCTTACAAATAAGAAAATATGTCATACAGTCATGCAATTATCTTAGCCAATGCTTCAATACAACATTTTTCCATATCCTGTAACTTTCTAGATGCCTTCCAATCTCTACCAGAACATTTTTAAGAGTGTGCACAGCTCCCAATATGTCAGCAAAGAGGTTTCATTCTAGATAAGTAGCAATGGAATGTTGTACAGTGCCATAGGCCACTTACCCATGTATATTAGTAGTATAATGTTCACCAATGCAACTATTCTAATATGCATAATACACAACCTAATTCTAGGAACATGAGTATATACGTTATTGAACAATATTATTTAAACAATAAAATATGCAAGGAATGATAATTGAAATACTTATCTTTGTTTGTTTGTTGGGTTGACTCCCTCTCAGTCTTTGTTTTTTTCTGCAACTCCCTTCTGATGTGGATTGTGAGAAGTGGTCAAATCCCTTTGAATATCTACATCTTTGCAAAAAATACTGAAGTGTGCTCCTTCTTGATCTTTGCTTCCTTGCAGGAACAACTGGAGTGTGCTCCCTCTTGATCTTTGCTTCCTTTGTAGGAACAACTGGAGTGTGCTCCCTCTTGATCTTTACTTCCTGGACTACCTATCCTTGAACTTATATCCATCACTATGCATGCTTATTAGTATCATCATTGTGTTATCCTCGAGGTCTCATATATAATCACACATTCATTAGTATAATCTTATCAAAACACAATAATCTTAAACATGTATAGTCATGATCATTTCAAACACAGATAATAAACATTAGTATTCAAGGTTTCAGGGAAGTCTTCTTTTATTCATGCATATTCTTATTTGATCATAGGTTAGTTAAATCATCAATCAAGATAAGAGACATAAAATGCATAAACCCTTGATTACTTACATTTCTAACTTTATGAATAAACATAACCAATCATACCAAGTATACTTATATAAGGGATCCTAACACAAGGTAGGATTCTAACTTGATATAGGAAAAACATACCTGGATTGGTATGTTAGCTATTTATGTCTAACATACCCATATGATGTCTTCTTGTTCTCTTCAATGACTTGTGCTAGTAACCTGCATATCTCATAGGTTAACCATTATAGAACCCAGTTATACATACCTCGTAAGTAGATCTTCTAAGTGATCCATGACAATGGATGAATCTTTGTATTCATGTCATCATGATCATATGTTCTTGAACTAGAACATGATTTGTCTTTCTTGGTGTACCTTTCATGTTAGCGGACACCATAAACCTCATACAACATCATAATGCATTAGTACAATCATAAGTGTCAACACCCTAATCAATGAATATCTTCTATCATGCATTCATAATTTTATTAAGGTGATACGACAAGTCTAAATTTAATCAAGATTGTACTAACTTTAATAACATGAAGACAAACATACCATAAACTTAATCATGAACAAATCTTGAAACATGCTTGGATAAGTCATACCTGTCGAGATTGCTTGTAATCTTCTTATGTAAGGCCTTAGCCTCATCTCCCTCTGAACAAGAACTTCTTCACTTATGCAGGTGACCAATCCATTCTCTTCTAGGATTAACCCAATCCACTTGATTTGCAGGAACTGGATTTGGAGTTTGATTAGGGTTTGTTAGAGAAACCCTAAAAAATCAAACTTTGAATTTCAAACATCCGAAAGGATAGAAATATGCGCCTTGATGAGCTGATCAAGCTGGTATACTCAGAATTTGAAAACTGCAAAGTTTCGCCCCTCAAATTTTCCTTTGAAACTTCCGGATTCACTTGACATGACCCTGAACTAGGGTTTAATAAATGCCACCCTTCTGCCCAATCAAAAGGTTTGATCCAAAGCTCTAAGCTTCTAGTTTTATGAGAAGCTTCCAGTCGTGGTCACAGATTTCAAAAATTCCCATTTTTGCAGAAGCCCTAATTTTCCACTTTTTCGATCTTCTGCCCAACCAAAAATTATGATTTTAGTCTCTAAATTTAGATTTTGATGAGTAGTATTCATCCGTAGTCTCTGATTACAAAAATTCAAACTTTCTCTGAAACCCTAAATTCTGGAAGCCATGAATGAAGGTGCTCAAAAATAATTCTGTTTTGACAGAAATATGTACCTGATTGTTTTTTGTCTAACTCCAAACTTTTCAAACCACAGGGTCTGAAAAATTTTCATGTGATAACCCAACCTATCATCTTTCCAACCCCATGGGTCTGACCTCAAATGGATTCTCTGAGAGATATTTATGCCAAGTGTCGCTACGTGACCTGTTTATGGGATAAAATAGGAGAACGAACTTGTACGGTGTGCCACGTGTCACTGGTTTAGTTTCGGCCTCTAAAAAAGTTACCTAAGAAGGTACAGTCTGTGCACTACCTATCACGTTTTACGAAGTTTCATTTGGAGCTTCCTAGCCCAAGTTATGACCTTTTTTCCAAGGTCACCTGTTTATGACTGAGATCTGGAAGAGGCAGAAACCCTATTTTGTATAGATCATAAATCACAAAGTACAACGAATTAGAGGTTGTCCTTTGGACACAAGGTACATGGGGATATTAGCTTCTCCCTGTACGATTTTCATACTCTGAAACCTCTCTAAAATTTATTTATAGCGAAATTTCTATGATGACTGGTTTTTGCTATATCAAGCCCTAGCATTGCAAGTGCAACAAGTGTCATACATGCCATACCATGCCTTCTTTCAGGTTAGCTCTGATACCATGTTAATTTTTTTAGAATTTACTTCAATCTGATCTAGTATCTTAACTGAGATAATAACATGTACATCATATCTACAGCATATCAATCATGGACACAATAATGCAAGCACACAAGAGACACAGAGTTTACTTGGGGAAAACCATAAAGGTGAAAAACCCCAATAACTTCCTTAGAGATAGATAGAGAAATGATACAACCCAAGCATAAGAGATAGAAATATCCTAGCAGCAGCTTCTCCTCCTCCACAAGTGTGCCACTCTCCAAAGAGTGTGTAAGAGAATAGAATGATGAAATAGAGTGCCTCCCTCACTCTATTTATACTTGACTTGACTTGCCTAATAACCTTTACTAGGTCGGCCTTAACTTAACCACATAACATAATGCTGACTGGGCCGACACCCAATAGGGTGGTCTAATAACCCTTTGACCCACATGGCCAACCCCCAATAGGGTGGTCTAATAACCCTTCTACCCACATGACTTATACAGGGTCGACCCCGACAAGGTGGTCTAATAACCCTCCAACCCACATGACTTATACAGTGCCGACCCGAACAAGGTGGTCTAATAACCCATCAAGTATAAGTTACAACACTTACAATATAAATGACGACACTTCCGTATAGAGGAATAATAACATCTCTATAGGAATACAAACACTTCCGTATAGAGGAATAATACCATCTCTATAGGAGTACAATATACATATATGAAATACATTCCGAAGTTACATATACATCAACAGACCTTACTCAGGCTAAGAGTGGAGGTGATGGGGTGATTGGGTTATCTATAGCCAAGAGATATGCTTGTAGCTCTGTGGTTGAGCTCAATGAGTTAGAGAAATCCTTCCCTTCCTCCCCACTTGCTTGATAGAGCCAACTGTATGTTGGTTTAGCTTGAATGACTGAGCCCATGGCCGTGAGTGAGCTTGTGTAGTCTCCTTAGTGGATACATAGCCCCAACTCAGGGGTGGTCTCTGAGTGCTGAAAGAATATAGGTTGGGCAGAGATCTATGGTTGGGTTGGAACGTTGCAGTCCATAGTCGGTTGCTTGGTGAATTCACTTGGAAAAGATAAGTGCTTATTATGCTTCATTCATGTGTATGAATGGTTTTTTTATCATGTCTAATTGTAGGGATTGGACCAGTTATGTTATTGAAATGGATGCTTGTGCATTATGTTATAATATGATTATGCATTATTCTGTTATACTTGTGTTAGAATGTTGTTAATGCATTCTGTGGTGCAGTATTCAGAGTTATTTCCGTTGTGTATGTTTATCATGTATTTTCACATACATTTGACTGTTAAGAATTTTATAATATGAAAAAGGGGAAAACTTAGTACCCCCGTTGTGCTCATGTCCCCTCTTGGAGTCGGATCGACGAGAGGGGGACGTGACACTGACACATACGAAATATGGACCCGGTGGGATTATAGGGTGATGCACCCCACATGCAAAGAATATAACACATACCCAACAAATATTATCTCCTAAAAATGGTTCTATAGCTGAAAATACTCAAATGTAATATTTGTCTTCATGGTTCCACTACCTTTAGAGAAATATGCCCCTTTTCTTCAAATCATCCATCATTTTCCTATCATAGTCTTTGGGATGGTAATAACTATGTTATTGTCCATGGAAGTGGTTGAGTTAAGTAGGTATTGACTATAATCAATATTACCTAGAACCGATATCGCCAGAAAATGCAAAATAAGAAAAGGGTTGTTGAACTTGATTAATGATGAATAGTGAGTGTTGTCAATCTATGAATTGATTGGTGACTTTGGGACCCTAGTTTTGGGAAACTATGGATTGTGTATGAAACCCTGGAATCCCTCATTTGATACAATGACAACCTCTCTCTCCATGATGTGGGTGTGGGTTCCCCAAATGTAACATAATTGTGCATTCAAGCCATAGAAGGGGCTAATAGCAAATTCAACCATTGACTTTGTTGTTGGCCCCTCTGATGACCCAAACATACAATGAGGTTAAGGATATTCATGTGGGTTAGGTTTGTGAATTGTCCCTTGCACTTTTGAGGCTATGATTCACTTTGTGTTATTGGTAATGCCATTGATAAGTATCATTTTTTCATAAGAAAGAGACAAAGAACATCTGCATTAGGATATATACATGCATTTGCATGGATATGGATTTTAGCAAAGGGTTTCCAAAAGAAACAAATTCAATAATTGAGGATTATTCCTAGACACCAAAATTGGATTGTGTAGGTCACATTCTATTGCAAATCCTATTATGAAACAAGGCATATTATAGTGCATTGCATTAAAGCTTCCAAGAACAAAAATTCAAAGAAATCCCAACATAAACATACATGGTGGGGCAGTGCATTGGAAGAGCATCAATTGATTAACACAGTCACACTTTGATATTTGAATCCATATTGCCAGGCACCCAATCTATTTGTGGGTAGCTAGTGAACCACTACAAAATTACTCTTTAATGTTATCTTCATTTGTGCCAAATCAAGGAGAACCCCTAGTATAACACTCAACCTAGGGTGAGTGCAATTCCAAAATTCCAAGAATCCCAACTCGAAACACCAGAGCAAGACAAAGTGGAATTAGAGAAACCAACCACACCTAATCATAATTTGAAGAAAGCATGGATCTGATAATGGTACAACATAATACTAAGTGCTAACCACGAGGATTTGATCCCAAGACCTCTTGCAAGAACAACTCTCAACCATGGTAATTTTTAGGGGCGAAATTTCACCAATTGGCTATTTTTGGGGTTTTTTTTCAAAAAATAAATTCATTATTTAGTCATTTTTAGTCTCTAATATCCCCTATATTTACATAAAATATGTTATTTTATCATAATATTCACCAAAATTTACAAGTTTCAGTAGTAAATTGTATGTTTCATATTTAAAATTCATGTATCTATCTATATACATGTTTTTTTCAATCCAAAATAATGGCCTAGGATACTATACTTAAGTATAATATTAGAATCCTTAAAAAATATCCTGCTCTCAACCACTCTCTTGCAAGAACAACTCTCAACCACTTGAACCAACCCATCTAGCTACAAATTTCAATTGTTATTATGAATTTCATTCATTTTTATGTTATTTTCTTATTATTTTTAAATAATTATTTCTTTCTTTTGTATTTATATTATTATGTTATTTTCTTATTATTTTTAAATAATTACTTCTTTCATTTTTATTTATATTATTATGTTATTTTCTTATTATTTTTTAATAATTATTTCTTTCATTTTCATTTTTATTTTTATTATTATGTTATTTTCTTATTAATTTTTTCAGTAATTACTTCTTTTAGATATAAAGAAATTAGAAAATGGCTTTGATTTTCTCATATAAAATGAATTTTATTACATTTAATGTCTTCAACTATAACTTACAAATATTATAAATTTATATTTTTTTATTAAAACAATCCAGCAATCTTCACAATTCTATAATTTTTCAAAGATAATTTTATTTTTATTAAATTAACCTTTTTATAAATTAATTTATATTTTTCATTAAATTAATTCTTTAATTGAATTTCATCCTCCAAATTTCTATTGTCACCAAGTATGAAAATAGAAATTCTTCAAAAGGACAAAACCAATTTCTTAAAGCATTCTAAATATCTTCATGGATAAAAGACAAAACCATAAAGTATTCTTGTCAATTTCATATTTTCTCTAAATTTATTTTTTCTAAATATATATCATAAGGCATCTTTCACAATTGAATAACTATAAACCATGATGGTGACTTGCATTTTTAAGTCCATAATTGTCGAAAAGTCTTTAACTTTCGCGATTTCATTTAAAAAATGACCCTTTACCTTGACTTGGATTTTATTTTTGGAAAATATCAACTAAATCGTGCTTCACCCATGAACATTGACTTTGACTTGGATTTTAAAATATAATTTTCCTTCACTGAACCCTGAGTTTGAACCTTGAACAAAAATCAACAAATCATCCAAAAGTCTAATTAAAATGAACCTTGACTTTGACTCATATAGCTGCCACAAATCATTTTTTTCATTGAATAATGATGAATCTTGACCTTCGATCCTAAACCCTACGTTTTTCTGAAAAATACGTCTATCTACCGTTCTTGAATAGCGGCGCAGCAGTAAAATCCACCCATAAAGCATTCTTCACAATTTTAATTTTCATTGGCTAACAATCATTCAACCTTGACCTGGAATTGCAAGTTGAAAATTTTCAAACCCCAGAATAGAAAAATTATGTATTAATATCCAAAATCATGTATTCTTTCCTGGAAGGATTTCAGCTCAGGCGAAATAATCGATTGATGATGCAGCTTCCATGGCGCAGCCTCCTCCTCATTGCCTTCAGCTTCCTCGTCATACCACTCTTTGCTGCACAGGCCATGAAGGAGGGTTATGGAAAAACCACTTTCGTCTTCGACGGATTCATTGGAAGCAATTTGATCTTGGGCGGGGGCGCTTCCTTCATTCACTCCGAACGTGTGCTTGCCCTCACAAATCACTCGAATTTGATTTCAGGTCGCGCGCAGTACCCAATTTCCGTGCAGATGAAAAACAACGAGACGATTTCCTCCTTCAGCACTACATTTGTTTTCTCAATGGTGCCTCCTCCCTCTAACGCAGGCGGAAGTGGAATAGCCTTCTTCATGACGCCCCACATATCTCCCATGGGAGCTCTGTCATCCCAGTATATGGGCTTGCTTAACCTCACCAGCAACGGGCAGCCATACAATCACTTGTTCGCAGTGGAGTTCGATCCGTGCCAGAATGTGGAATTCAATGACCCAGATGGTAACCACGTCGGCGTGGACATCAACAGCCTCATCTCGGTGCAGACTGAGTCTGCCGGGTATTGGAATGAGGAAGAGAGATTCAATGGATTGAACCTCAAGAGCGGACGGAACATACAGGCCTGGATCGATTACAATAATCCTCAAAGCCTCCTCAATGTTACCATCACGTTGGCCGGTTTGCCGAGACCGCAGAGGCCGCTGATATCTCTGAAACTCGATCTGCACAACGTTCTGCAAGAGGAGATGTTCGTTGGTTTTTCAGCGGCAACGGGGACGTTGACAGAAAACCATTACGTTCTGGCGTGGAGTTTCAGCAACGAAGGCACGGCGCCAAATCTAGATGTGTCGCGTCTCCCTTCGTTTGCTAACATGTATTCCAAACGGCGGGGCCTAGGGTTCATAGCTGGAGTCACCGTGACCTCGCTGGTTCTCTTCTGCTTGGTGGTTGCGGCCGTGTTTCTCAAAAGAGCGAAGCATAGGGAAACAATAGAAGAATGGGAGCAGGAGTATTGGCCCCATCGATTCACTTACAAGGAGCTCAGCGTTGCCACTAGAAGATTCCGAGACGAAAATGTTTTGGGGTATGGGGGTTTCGGCAAGGTTTACAAGGGCGTTCTCCCCAGCGGCAGCCAAGAAGTCGCAGTGAAATGCATTTCGAAGGAGTTCACGGAGGGAATGAAGGGGTTCGTCGCTGAGATTTCGAGCATGGGGCGCATACAACACCGAAACCTGGTTCAGCTCCTGGGTTGGTGCCGTAGGCAAAATCAGCTATTCATCGTGTCTGAGTACATGCCCAACGGCAGCCTGGATAAACTCATCTTCGGGAATCCGACAACAGTCCTACCGTGGCCTCGGCGATACGCGATTCTGAAGAGTGTTGCCGCTGGGTTGCTGTATCTGCACGAGCAATGGGAGAGGGAGGTCGTGCACAGAGACATCAAGTCGAGCAACGTGCTGCTGGATACGGAGCTGAACGGACGACTGGGTGACTTCGGCCTTGCTCCTCTGTATGATCTGGGCGAGAATCCTCAGAAGGCTCATGTTGTGGGAACAATGGGGTACATAGCGCCGGAGCTGATACAGACGGGGAAGGCCACTACCAGTTCGGATGTGTTCAGCTTCGGGGTTCTGCTGTTGGAGGTAGCTTGCGGGAGGAGGCATGTGGATCCGTTGAAGGACGCCGAGCAGATGATTTTGACGGACTGGGTGTGGGAGCTGTATACGGAGGGGAGGCTAGTGGAGGCATCGGATCCAAAGCTGGGGAAGCGATATGATGTGGTCGAGATGGATAAGGTGCTGAAATTGGGGTTGTTCTGTTGTCATCCAGAGCCGGAGAGCAGGCTGGAAATGCGCCACGTTTGTCGAATACTGGAGGGCGAAGCTTCTCTTCCGGACATCCGTACTGATTCTTTAAACATGAGTATTATGGGTCGTTAATACATAATCCTTCTTTGTGATATTATGGTTAGTTATCTGATAAGAGGTTTCTCAAAGTCTTTAAAATGATATATCTCAGCAAGGATGAAATATAAGTTTCATTAGTATAGTTATTTAATTTATGGTTGGTGAATATCTATAACATACAAGTTAAGTGTTATAATAAGTTATTTGTTATAAGTTATTTATGCATTAATTATTTCTCACATTTTTTATTTATCTCTCATAAATAGTTGGTTATCTATGCATAGTGATCATTTTCCCATTAATCAGCACTATTTATTTTTTTAATTCTTTTATATTTTTTATAATTGTTTTTAATAACATTTTATTTGGAATTTTGAACAACTATCATAAAATAAATCTAGACAGTATACTTGTCTATTCTCATACAATCTAGAAAAGCATAAACCCTAGTCCAACTCAAATTATAAAATAAAAACCCCTACAATTATTCCCAAAAAGACCTGGTTAAACCTAATGAGTATGGGGAGGAAACGTCCAGTAAAAGACAGTCGTTAAGCCTACATGCGATGAGTCTCGGAGGAAACGTCCAACAGAAGCCGGAATGCTCAATTCGGCTGCCGAAAACTTCCCATCCTTCAAATTCTGTCAAATTATTAGGTTTTACTCTGAATTTTTTGTAGAATTATTAGGCTCCACCTGCCACGTTGAAAATTTTTAAGGTACTATTGGGTAGACCTTCTGATTGAAATTTTATTATTTATTTCTTATTTACATGGTAAAAGCATTGAATTTATATCATTGGAACATTATATTATTATCCGTGTCAAAGTATGAGTATTTTTTACCACTGACAAAAAAATTCTTAACATCATTTAGATAATCTTTATAGCCATTAATCTCCCAAGTGAGGAGAACCTATACAGATTCACAGATGGATTGATACCACCGGGTTATAATTGCGGAGGAGGATAAAATAAAGACGACATTCGCTAAGAATTGGGGTTCAGCAAAAGATAACCCCTTAAGTTTTATCCGGCGTCGTGACAGCAGCATTTCAAGAATATATTCATAAGTTTCTGGAGGTTTCTCTTGATGATTGGACAGTAATTTAGGAATCTCATAGTTGACAATCAGTTTGCTATTTATAAGCAGTCATTAATTTCCCATGTAGCAAAGACCCACAAGTTTAGGAGTCTTACAGTTTTCATTTCAGGTTTTTCAAAAAAAAAGTTCATCCTGTAGCTTACCAAAAGAAAATAGTCCCTGGTTTTTCAAAAAAAAAAAATTCATCCTGTATCTTACCAAAAGAAAATAGTACCCAAATAACAACATTTAGTCAAAATTAAGTGAGTTTGTCATGAAAAGGTCGAGGGTAGTATCCAGTTGTTTCGTGAACCTCCTTTGATGATATACCAGTCCCATGCCGCATGTTGACACTTTTCTGTATATGTATTTAAAGGAAACCACTTCTAACTGTGCACTTAGACTTATAGTCTCTTCTAATAATGAGACCAGATTAATTCTGCTACATCGATTCTTACCTCTAATCCATTTTATTACCATCAATGAGTCACCAAAAACTTACAATTTATTGATGTCCAAAAACTTACAATTTATTGATGTCCTTTTTCAAGGCTAACCAAAGCAAGAGCTTTAGTGCACTTAATTCCCCAAAATTATTTGTATATGGTCTCATTCCTGCTCTAAAAAGTATCTTTGGTACTTTCATAAGTGAAGTACATCACCAGGCCCTGCATATGCATGGCTCTCCCTGAGCTGCCCATCAAAATATGTCTGCAGTTCTGAACAGTTTATCTCCTCAGGATTTCCAACTACTTGTACTTGGAAAAGCTCCTTAATATACTTATACTCTGAACTGCACATTGAAATGCAAGGATGTATCTATTTTAAGTTCTGATCAGTTTATCTCCTCAAGACTTCTAACTACTTGTCCTTGGCAAAGCTCCTTAATATACTTATACTCTGAACTGCACATTCTGCACATTGAAATGTAAGGATGTATCTATCCTAAAAAGGCTAGTGTTCCTCCCTAGCCAAATACCCCAACTGATGATTAATGGAAGTGCCGTGTAAGCCTTCAAGCTCTTATTAGAACACGAGTTTCTCAAACACTCTTCCGGTGTTGTTCCAGTCCATGTGTTCTTTTTGCCAAAGTATGAATATATTCTTCACTTTGTGGTTAAAGTAGATGGGTTGTGAAGTTCATTGTCCACTTATGAAAGTGTTTGAAACAAAATATTGGCTTACAAGCAAACAAAATATTTTGCAAATAGAGAATATTTTAATCATTTTTATATTTAAGTTTAGTAGGTTTTGATTGGTTGGTTAAATATTTTGCAAATAGAGAATATTTTAATTATTTTTATATTTAATTTTAGTATGTTTTGGTTTGTTGGTTAAGTAAAATTGGTTGTAACATAAATTTTTGAAAGTGTAAATGAATTTGTAATATCAAATAAATTTATAACAACAAATATGATATTTCAAATGTTATGATTTGGCCTAATATAAAGATGTTATGAACCTTCTTTAATAGAGTGCATTGGCAATGTTGTTACAATAGGTATAGGCAATATCTTTGAATGGTGCTTGTAAATGTTGTTGCAATAGATATAGGTAATACCTTTGAATGTTATTGCAAGAGGTATGTGTAACATTACATCTCTCATAAGAGGTGTGTAGGAAGCTTTGTGTCATTGATTTAAGTATCAACCTAAGAGGTATGTGTAACATTACATCTCTTATAATAGGTGTGGGAAGATTTGTTTGTTGATATAAGTATCAATTTATATACATATTGCGTTGCAAGTTAAATTGAATATGTGAGTGTTCTATTTGTTGAGGCTAGAAATCTTCTAAAGGGATTTGGTTTTAACACTTTCTTGGAACTTTTTCGGTGTAACAAAAAAGATCATGTGCTTTCGGGAAAGAGTTAAAAGTATATTCAAGGAAGGAAGGAACACTAATGTTTGAATCTCCCATGGTTGGGCATCTTCATAGGGAATAAGAAGAATTAGAAGAGAGGATTACACGGGCCGAGCTACGAGTTCTCCTCACTTTCATTTCCTTACCACAAGGGAAAAACTACTTCAAACACATCCACTTTAGGTAAATGTAGCTTAAAATATTAATCAAAATCCAAAGTATATATTTTAGTTTTTCCTATTTGCATCCAAACTCTTTTTGAATATTCATTTCCATTTTTTTATGTGTTTTGTTGGAAACTAATCCGTCAAGTTGGGAGACAAACAGTCACCTGGGAGTCCAAGAGATTCCTTGGAATATGAATCCAAAGGGTCACATATTATTGTATTTATATGTGCATATATTAATGAAATATATTGTGCTTTCACACTATTCTATTTTTCTGTGTGGTTATCTTCTTGTGTATATTTGCTTCTGTGTTAGCCAATCTCTCTATTTTCCCAAGAGGGAAACCTAACAGTGGTTTTAGAGCTATTTTGAATACCGTGCCTGTGGTTCTGCTTTCTGTCCTCCCTCGACCTACACACTGAGCTCCCAAAATTTTGGGTTTTTCCTTATTTATCTCTCAGACTTGCATGATAACTCTACAAACCCAAGACCCCTGAAGGACTAAAGCCCCAGTACCAACCATATTATCTCATTTCTTCCAGTCACGACCTCATGTTTCTCTCAGAATCTTGTTTCCAACAGGAATAGTGAGCAATTCATTTATTTCTTTCACGGTCTGGACTCATCATTGGTTTTGTGAAATCCATGAGTGGAACTATAAGCCATTTCATCAAGTTCGGAGAACTGGTTTTGATACCTTTGATGTCAGTTGCTTAACGATCAGTTTTATGCTACAAGAGGACATGCATTATTCAGTAACCCTAGAATCTCCGCAACCACCTGCACGGGTGTCTCAATTTATTCATTTCTGCCATTAGAGGAAATTTGAGGTATAAAATGGACATTATAAGAAAACAAGCCATCATATAAAAAAACGAGCCAACCATAATTTCTTAATGAGTTGGAATTCAAGAACCAATAGAATTTCATTAAAATGAGTCAACCATAATGGTTGACTTGAGATATTTGTCATAAAAAAACTATTTTTTTTTGTTTATATTTTCAACATATCTCTTTGTCTTTTTACTCAAATTTTGAGTAGGATCACTCATTGGATGTGGAATCAAATTCTGCATCCAATGAGTACCCACACTACATACTTTTGACAATCCGTCAAAAGTATGTAGTGTCATCATCAGGTTTTTTCAAGTATTTCTTGTTTTTGGGGCAGCAAGGTCCGTCGAATGTATGCAGTGCGCATACTCGTTGGATGCGGAATTTAATTATGCATCCAACGAGTGCTCCCGCTCAAAATTTGAGTAAAAACACAAGGAGATATGTTGAAAATACGAACACAAAAAGTTTTTTTCTTTTTCTTTCTTCCTCTAAAATTAATAAATATTATTTTATTATTTTAAATATTATTTCATTATTTCAACTATTATTTTATTATTTTTCTTAGGAGACTCATTTTAGACCTCAAATTGCCTCTAATGGCTAAAACACCCTTGTGACCAATTTACTCCTTTCTGTTAAAACACCCTTGTGACCAACAAATGAAGTGAGAGAACGTTTTGTTTTGAAAGTTGTAAAATGGCTCACGCTTTCACTAAGTTTTGGTGCCTCCATGCCCATGTATTGCACATGTTCGCAACCATCTTTTCAACCCTTCAACATTGAGAGAATAATCATCATTTGCTATGTACTTGCTGTGTAATTGTTGTAGAAATAAATGATGAGGGTGTGAAGTTGCCCTCCACGTCGGGCATGTATCAACTGATCAAAACTGACCATGACCTAGGGTTTACTGAAAGAGAAATTGGAGAACCGCCCTTAAGAAAGAAATGATAGGAGGTGGTGTATTTTACGCACAACATATAAAGTCGAAGCTACACTGTCCAATTTTTTGGTAGCTTGTTGTGTGCTCTTCTCCCATGACCTGACTCAACATCCTTCATTCTACTACTTCTTTTGATTGAGGGTGGAGGAAGGTATCTTATAGAGTTGAAATTTTTATTGTTCCATTATACTTGCGGTGCGCCATCTCTATTGGTGCATGATCTCTCTTCTGCTTGGAGCTATTGTATGTTAAGATTGGTATATTGATACCATTGGAGCTTGATACCTAGAGGTATGATCTCTCCAACTCGTGCAATATCACCCTGGCGTGTTGAAGCTGCATATTGCATTGAAGACTGTTGATATTCCTCTCCTCTTCATTGCTACATTGAAGAGTGAGTTATTACGTGAAGAAGAGGTACATTTTCTTATATAAAATTTTATCCTAGAGAATTGCTATGATCATCTATTGTGATTGCACATATCTGTGTAAAGTTGCATTGAAAACCCTAGCTTGCATGTAATGAATGTTGCTTAAATAATTTTGGTGACCTCGTGCAATATGGAGTTGTGGAATAGATTCCTTGAAGAGATTTTTGTGTTGAGTAGTGCCATCTCCAAATCGATACTCTTTGACTACTGTGGTGATATGGATATTCTCCATATAGTGTGCATTTATTTCTCAATTATATGAAGTTTTTTCTACTGAATTTTTGGCTAAACACTTTCCCAACTATAGAATCAAGAGAACCCTCTTATGTTGTGTGTATCATTTGCAACACCTGTATCTTGTTGACATCTTGTTCATGTCTCTAGTCCAACTGCATCTGAACTGCGAGCCTCAAGATAAGTAAAAATAAATTTTGTTAACCAAGAAGGAAGACAATCAAGGCTAGAAACTGCAATATGAAAAGAATTTGGTAGCTTCGACACCAACAATATATATTACATATCAGCGTGGATATTTGGAGACCTGCATGGGGCATTCTTATAGAAGTATCGAGACAATATCAACAATAGTGTCATCTAGATAAATAAAATACAGTAAATATTGGGTTCATTTTTTCTATTGCGTGGAATCCTTGGCATAGATTCTTTATGGAGTCAAATCGTTCTTGAAGAACCATAGATCTTCCTTGATTTTGATGTGCTTTAACTGCATCATTTTTGTGGAGGGTGAGTTACTCTCCGATTACATTGGTGCATCCATGCTCTTGGAGACCTTTCACGTATAGTATTACCTGGAGTAAGACATTTCTGCTTGCAAGGAGGCTAGACAAGTTGTTAACCCAATGGTACATAGCGAATGCATATGAAGCATGTACATATGAACCACGACCATTGATTTGATGTGTTGAAGTTGTTGCATTGATGACTGAGATATTGCTGCATTTTGATTTGATTTCTTGAAGATTGTGCAAACCTTAATCCACGTTGAAGAGTGAAGGGAGGAATCACATCTCCTTACTATGCGTTGAAGCTACACACACATCTCCGCACTGGGAGATTATGTTCACTCTTCATGCTAATTGGAGACTATTGCCTGGATCGATACTGTAACAAAATCAGTTCACTTTGATAGTTTTGTGAGCGTGGAGTTATCATTAACTTCATGAATACTTGCATCCCAAATACACACACTGAGACCAGGTGACCTGTGACTACCATATCCATAAGATGTGCATATTGGAGCATGTTGGACTGCATTCTGTTGCAAAGATTGTTACTACAGATATTTGAGGAGCATCTAGCAGTAGAAATTTGGTTTTAGCGGCATTGACACTACAACCACACATCACAACAATCATCAAATATTTTGAGGTAAATCACTCATCGATTTAGTTTTAGATTCTATATCAAATTTCAAACTTGCAAACTGTGTTTTTGTAAGTTCATTTGCAAATTGTTGAAATTGCATTGTACTTGGTGTTGATGTATTTGTAAATTCGGAAGATATTCACTTGTATATTACATTTGTACTTTATTGTATATCCAACATAGATGTATTATTCCTTTGATGGAAGTGTCGTCATTTGTATTTTAAAGTGTCACAAGTTACAATGTAAGTGTCATCATTTGTATCGATGGGTTATTAGACCACCAGTGTGGGGTCCGCCCTAGTTAGGTCATGTGGTTGGGTTATTAGGCTTCCTTAGGAAGTCATCCCAGTTGGTTTATTGGAAGGTCAAGTCAATGTATAAATAGAGGGTGTGCCTCTCTCCTTCTATTCACTCACTCACTTCTCAAGCTTGCATAGATAAGAGAGAAAGTGGCGCACTAGTGGAGGTGGAGGAGTATCTGCTAGAGACATCTCTTTGGGTTTGATCATTATGATCTTGGTTTGTGGCTTATCTTATATCTGAGGAAGTTGTGGGGTTTTTCACCTTCTTGGTTTTCCGCGACGAAACTCTGTGTCTCTTGTGTGCTTGCTATTGTGTTTATGATTGATATGTTGTACATGTTATTCTCTTAGTGATCCTAAATGATAATGGAATGAAATTATCGAAAAATTAACATGGTATCAGAGCTGACCTAAGAAGAAGGCACTATGCAGCTGCGGAAGCTATGGATTCTTATTTTTTGGATTTATCTTCATAGATCATCAAAGATAGGAGGCTAGATTGGCTCTCCTAGCAAGGGCGCATCTTTCTATCGAGACAGAATTCAATTCTGAGCATTTTCAGTTTTTGACCTAAACATTAGGGTTTCTACAAAAATTGGAATTTCTAAAATCCGAGACCATGGTTGGAAGCTCCTCTGAAAATCGAGTTTAGAGCTTTGGATAGAAATTTTTGGTTAGGTGAAGCTCCAAGAAAATCAAACCCTAATTCATGGTCTTATCTAATGAATCTGAAAGTTTCAAAAGCAATTTTGAGGGGTGAAAATTTGCAGATTTCAAATTATGAGTATACCAGCTTGACCAACTTAGCAAGGTGCATCTTTCTATCCTTTCAAAAGTTTGAAATTCAAATTTTGAATTTTTAGGGTTTCTTTGACAAACCCTAATCCAGCTCCAGATCCAATTTCAACAAATTAAGTGGTAAGACCTAAAACTTTTCTATTTCCATTTGAAGTATTCTTTAAGATGTCTCACCACACCAAGCTTGAAGATAAGCTTGAAGGGGCTGATAATTTTCGAGCCTGGAAGTATAGGATTGGGTTAATCCTAGAAGAGAATGAGTTGGACAACTACATAAAGAGGTTCCAGTTCCAAAGGGAGATGAGGCTAAGGCATTACACAAGAAGAACTTGGTCAAAGCTAAGAGAATCATTGCTGATTATATTAAGGACCATCTCATACCCCATGTGTCTTCCCTAAAGACACCTAAGGATATGTTTGACTCTTTGACTAAGTTGTTTGAAGGAAAGAACATAAATCAGAAGATGACTCTGCGAAACCAATTGAAAGGTGTAAAGATCCAGAATAGAGAGACCATTCAATCCTACTTTTCAAAGGTATCTCAAATCAAGGAACAACTTGAAGCTGTGGATGAAGTGGTGGAGAATGGAGAAATTGTCATGACCACATTGAATGGCCTACCTAGGTCATGGGAATCCTTCATCCAAGAAATCTGTGCAAGAAAGAAATTGATCTCCTTCAGTAGAATTTGAGAAGAATGTTCACAAGAAGAAGCTAGGCTTGTGGCCCGAGAAGAAAAGATGGGAAGTGAATATCAAGCCCTCACAGCACACACTAAAGGAAGTAAGTTTAAGAGGGAGAAATCTCACAACAAGAAACATCCTCACTTTCAACATAAGAAGAGAGAACTCTCTCATGTTCGATGCTTCACTTGTGATGAGATTGGACACTTCGCCTCAAGTTGTCCCAATAACAAAAGGGACAACAACAACAACAACTTCAACAACAACAAGAAGAACAACAAGAAAAGATATCATGCTCATGTTGCTGAGGATGATGAACCTCCCAAGAAGAAGAAAAGGGCAGCAAGTGAAGATTCTTCAAGTGAGGAAGAATATGTATTGATCTTTGATCTCACAGGTACTATCTCACATGGATGTGATGATTATTGGCTTATTGATAGTGGGGCTTCCAAACACATGATGGGATTGAAAGAATCCTTTATAGACCTATCTGAACATGAGTCACCTCATAACGTGAAACTTGGGGATGACTATCAATATCCCATAAAAGGAAGTGGTGAATCCTCCTACAAGTTAGACTCTGGGAAGTATTTAAATATGCAAGATGTCCTATATGTACCTGGACTCAAGAAGAACCTTCTCTCCGTATCATCTTTGGATGCAAAAGGAATGAGAGTTGCATTCATAGATGGCCAAGTACTCATGTGGCCAAAGGGTAAGGCAATAGATGATGCAGTAGTGATTGGAGAGCAAGAGGGAGGATTGTACAAATTAAAGGGGCAACCTGAACATGCCATGATACATGAATCCATGGAGCCAAGTGAACTTTGGCATAGAAGGATTGCTCATGTGTACTATAGAGCACTTCCAATTGCAAGCAAAGTAGTAGAGGGTCTTCCTGAAATCTAGTCAAAGCATGAAGGTATTTGCAAAGGGCGTGCAAAAGGAAAGAACACAAAGAAAGCATTTCCAAGCAGTGAAAGCAAAGAAAAAGGAATTTTGGAGATTATCCACTCCGATGTATGCGGTCCAATGTCATCCAGCTCTCTGAGTGGGTATGTATACTATGTTTCCTTCATTGATGACTTCTCTAGGAAGACTTGGGTTTATTTCTTGAAGAATAAAGATAAAGTGTTTGATCAGTTAAAGGAATTCAAATCCTTGATAGAAAATCAAACTGATAAGAAGATCAAGACCTTCAGATCCGATAATGGCGGAGAATTCACTTCAAGTGACTTCAAGAAGTTATGCAGTGATTCAGGGATTAAGAGAGAGTTGACTACTCCTGACAATCCACAACAAAATGGAGTTGCAGAAAGGAAGAATAGAAATATCATGGAAGCAGCAGAGGCAATGCTTCATGACCAGGATCTTCCTATGCACCTTTGGGTAGAAGTAGCAAGGATAGTTGTATATGTCCAAAACAGAACACCTCACAAAATACTTGACAACAAGACACCAGAATAAGTGTTCTCCGGTAAGAAACCTAAAGTTAGCCATCTCAGGATATTTGGTTGTCCAGTATACACACACATTCCAAAGGAAAAGAGAACTAAGCTAGATCCTTCAGGAAAGAAGGGCATCTTTGTGGGTTACAGTGAAAGCTTGAAAGCTTATAGAATATACTTTCTAGGGTTCAAGAAGATTGAAATCAGCAGGGATGTAATATTTGATGAAAACTCAGCATACATCAAATCAAGGAAGACACCTGCTAAAGACAATGAAGAACCAAGGGTAAATAGAATTCAAGACACTACTATGAATGAAGCAATTCGTGAAATTGAAGATCCACAAGAACCTGTAGATCCACCTCATGAGAATATCTCTCACAAGAGGAAACCTGCATGGGCTAGAGAGTTCATCCAAGATGTATAAAGGTATGGTATTCCAGAAGAGGAACAAAGAGAAAGGAAAAGGACAAGGTCACACATGAGCTATGTTTCCTTGCTCTGTGACATTATGAACAAAGAACCTTCTAGTTATGAAGAGGCAGTAGAAAAGAAAGAATGGAAGGACGCCATGGTTGAGGAATACCAATCGATCATGAAGAATGATGTTTGGGATGTTGTATCAAGACCAAAATTGGGATGTCGTATCAAGACCAAAAGGGAATTCTGTTGTGATTTCCAAGTGGATATATAAGATCAAGCATGCTGCAGATGGTAGCATAGAGAAATACAAGGCGATATTTGTAGCTTGTGGCTTCTCCCAGAAAGAGGGAATAGATTATGAAGAGACTTTTGCACCTGTAGCCAGATACACTTCCATCAGAACAGTATTTTCACTGGCTGCAATGATGAAATGGAATATACACCAAATGGATGTCAAGACAACTTTCTTGAATGGTGTATTCGAAGAGGAAGTGTATGTGGAGCAGCCACTTGGTTTTGAGACACATGACAGGGAGTCATATGTGTGCAGATTGAAGAAAGCCTTGTATGGATTGAAGCAAGCTCCTAGAACTTGGTATGGTAGGATAGACAACTTTCTATCCAGCCTGGGCTTTGCTAAGAGTAAAGCGGATTCCAACCTTTACTACAAGGTTGAGGAAGGCAATCCAGTGATACTACTATTGTATTTGGATGACCTGTTTGTTACAGGTGAGGATGGGTTGATTGCCGACACCAACAGGAAGCTTGCTGCCGAGTTCGAGATGAAGGACTTGGGGATGATGCATTACTTTCTAAGCATGTAGGTGTGGCAGAGTGCAAATGGAATCTTCCTTGGACAAGGGAAGTATGCAGTAGAGATCCTGAAGCGGTTTGGGATGATGGACTACAAGGCCATGGCCACACCTATAGCATCGAACCTGAAGCTTCTGTGTGATGCTTCATTTGATATGGTTGATATCATGATGTATCGTCAAATGATTGGGTCCTTGATGTACCTGACGAACACGAGACTAGATATTTGCTCTGTGGTGAACACATTGAGCCAGTTCCTGACGGATCCCATAAGTGTTCACCTAGTTGCTATAAAGCATATTCTGAGGCACCTGAAGGGTACAATTGATTATGGGCTCAAGTATGATGTGAATCAAAAGTAGCTTGTTGTGTGCTCTTCTCCCATGACCTGCCTCAACATCCTTCATTCTACTAATGCTTTTGATCGACGGTGGAGGAAGTATCTTATAGAGTTGAAATTTTGATTGTTCCATTATACTTAAGGTGCACCATCTCTGTTGGTGCATGGTCTCTCTTCTTCTTGGAGGTATTGTATGCGAAGACTAGTATATTGATACCGGTGTAGCTTGACACCTAGAGGTATGATCTCTCTATCTCATGCAAGATCACCCTAGCGTGTTGAATCTGCATATTGCATTGAAGACTGTTGATATTCCTCTCCTCTTCATTGCTACGTTGAAGAGTGAGTTATTACGTGAAGAAGAGGTACATTTTCTTACATAAAATTGTATCCTGGAGAATTGATATGATCAGTTGTTGCGATTGCACATATCTGTGTAAAGTTGCATTGAAAACCCTGGTTTGCATGAAGTGAATGTTGCTTGAAGAGTTCTGGTGACCTCATGCGATATGGAGTTGTGGAATAGATGCCTTGAATATGTTTTTGTGTTGAGTAGTTCCATCTCCAAATCTATGCTCTTTGACTACTATGGTGATATGGATATTCTCCATATGGTGTGCATTTCTTGCTCAATTATATGAAGTTTTGTGTACTGAATTGCTGGCCAAACACTTTCCCAACTATAGAATCATGAGAACTCTCTTCGGTTGTGCATATCATTTGCACCACCTGTATCTTGTTGACACCTTGTTCATGTCTCTGGAGCAACTGCATTTGAACTGCGAGCCTCAAGATAAGTAAAAACAAATTTTGTTAACCAAGAAGGAATACAATTGAAGGCTAGAAACTGTAGTATGAAGAAAATTTGGTATCTTCGACACCAACAATATATATTACATATCCGCGTGGATATCTGGAGATCTGCATGGGGCGTTCCAACAAAAGTATCGATACAGGATCAACAATAGTGTCATCCAGATAAATAAAATATAGTAAATATTGGGTTCATTTTTTCTATTGTGTGGAATCCTTGGCATAGATGTTTTATGGAGTCTCGGTCATTCTTGAAGAACCATATATCTACCTTGATTTTGATGTGATTTAACTACATCATTTTTGTGGAGGGTGGTTACTCTCTGATTAAATTGGTGCATCCACGCTCTTGGAGACCTTTCACATATAGTATTTCTTGGAGCAAGACATTTCTACTTTTAAGGAGACTAGACAAGTTGTTAATCCAATAGTACATAGAGAATGCATATGAAGCATGTACATATGAACCATGACCACTGAGTTTATGTGTTGAAGTTGTTGCTTTGATTACTGAGATATTGTTGCATTTTCATTCAATTTCTTGAAGTCTGTGCAAACCTTAATCCACGTTGAAGAGTGAAGGGAGGAATCACATCTCCCTTTTGTGCATTGAAGCTGCATGCACATCTCTGCAGTGTGAAATTATGTTCACTCTTCATGCTAATTGGAGACTATTTCCTGGATCGATACTGCAACAAACTCAGTTCACTTTGAGGGTTTTGTGAGCATGGTGTTATAATTGAGTTCATTATTACTTGCATCTTGAATACACACACTGAGACCAGGTGACCTACGACTGCCATATCCATAAGATATGCATATTGGAGCATGTTGGACTGCATTGTGTTGCAGATATTGTTACTATAGAGATTTGAGGAGCATCTAGCAGCATAAATTTGGTTTCAGTGGCCTTGACACTACAACCACACATCACAACAATCATCAAATATTTGGAGGTAAATCACTCATCAATTTAGTTTTAGATTCTATATCAAAGTTGAAACTTGCAACTGTGTTTTTGTAAGTTCTTTTTCAAATTATTGAAATTGCATTGTACTTGGGTGCATTCTCGGCTGAAGCCGACACCTCTCCATTTTCGGAGTATAATTTTTATTGTTTAGTCCATTTGTAAAAGGGAAGAATTGCAAGAATCCCTTCTCCATAATTTGAGTGAGTCTTTAGTTTTTCAATGACGAGATTAAATAGTTTGGTAGAGTTACTGAACAGTCTACTACATTCTATTGTCAACAACACTGTCACTGTTGACAAGAACACACTCACTCACATTCAAGACTGTGCAAAAGAATCAAAAGACACTCTTGAGTTCCTGCAAATTGAGTTGCAACTTCAACAAGAAGAAATACATTCTAAACTTGTTCATGTTCAAAATAATTTTTATTTATGATACAGTTCCACAGCCTACACAGATTGATGCCACTTCATAAGCACATAAGAAAATCAATGGCACCCCATCAGAAGTGAAATAAAATGAAGATGAAAACATGCATACAAAGGTTTCGCTTGTTCCTTTCAATCCCATCATTAGACCATGGGAAGAGATCAACCATAACAAGCACATAACCAGCCTTGGATATGATAAGGAAGTGACAGTTCACATTCCTGACTTATTTAAGCCCATTTAGTTTCAGAGTGTTGGATTCATCCATGAGAGTTCATCTTCATCCACATCGGTTCAAAGTTCAACATGCCAACACTGTGATCGAGTTGGCCATATGAAAGATCATTGTTTTGATCTTCACCCTTGCAAGCATTGTGGAAAACATATGCACTCATCAGACATATGCTTCAGTTTGAAGAAACCTACAAGAGAGAAGATTCACTATGGGTGGATCGCTTCTTGGCAATGGTCATAGACAACCAAGAAGATTTATAAGTCATACCATAATTTCATTCACGAGTATTGACACATATTGCAATTGAGAAATCTTCTTCTCCTCAGTTTGTACATGACATGGGGGAACATAATGTCAGGCGTCAAGTTTCGAAGCCTACATCTGAAAACAAGTAGACATGTCCCTATACAATTAAGTCATATCATGCGATTATGATCCATAGTGAGTTTGGACAGCCACCCGATTCAGAGATGCTACATATTCATGTTTTATGAAGACATAAGCTATACATGACATAGAGTACTCATGTGTTTTGTGTCTAGTTGTGACACCATGATACTCTCCTCTCCTCACATTGTTCTTGATATGGGGAATGAATATCGTTAGTAAAAAGCAAGCGAGTACAAGCGATCCCGTGAAGAGCTATGTTCAACTGAGCTCCAGAGTTGGTGGTCATCCTAAAACCATCGGTATCGAGAGAACCTTCATTTAGAAGAAGCATGTGCAAGCCTCTAGCTAACTTGGCAAAAGGTTGTCAAGGTGGAAATGTTCAGCAAGTTGCAGCTGCTCACTTCTTATTTTCATCTCTCCAGTTGGTTTGTGGTAAGCCTAAAACCACCATTCCAGACAGAACCTCCGAGCCTTTGAGCTGAGTGTTGTCGCCAAGTTCTAGATTTTATGGTCATCCTTAAACCACACACATAGTAGAATATTTCAGCTTCTGCTAGCCCCTTTAGGTTGATGATCAGTCAAAACCATCCCTTCAGAGAGCTCTTGTATTTAGCAGAATCATGTGCAAGCTTCTATATAACCTTATTGGTAAATGATGTTCGAGATGGAAATGTTCAGTAGGTGGTAGTTGTCCACTTCCACCTATTCATCTCTCTTCTCTTTCTTGGACTCATATACACCCCTTCAGATTAAGGGGGGGTTTGTTGGGAACTAATCCGTTGGGTTGGGAGACGAACAATCACTTGGGATTCCAAGAGATTCCTTGGAATACGAATCCAAAGGGTCACATATTATTGTATTTATATGTGCATATCTTAATGAAATATATTGTTCTTTCACGCTATTCTATTTGTCTTTGTGGTTATCTTCTTTTGTATATTTGGTCCTGTGTCATCCAATCTCTTTATTTTCCTAGGATGGAAACCTAACATGTTTAAATTTCAAAAAAAGGAAATCATAGAGTTGGTGGACATAAACTACAAAAAGGCCTTAGAACTCTACAATGTCCAAAGGTTAGACCACCACACCATATTAGTTCCTAGATTGTAGAGAAGGTAGTATTAAAACCTAGGAATTGTGCATTTTGTATCTATACCGATTCAAACTGTTTACACATAACCCTTCCAACTCATCCTTGTTGTAGAGATTGGCCAAGGTATTGGCCATGAAAGTCCTACAACGTCATCATTACACAACAAAAGGGTTCGGTGAAAATTTATTTTTCCAATGAGTATTAAGTTGTCTTACATTAATTTATGGAGCTTATCATGAATCATTTGTTTGTGGAGATGGATAGGGTTTTGACCTAGTCTCTCACTTTCTCTTCTAATGAAACCAAAACCTACTACTAGTTCACCTTCCTCTCTTGTATCCTGCGCTCCTGGGAAAGGATTGAAACAAGGTTTATCCTCTACAATGGTGAATAATTCGATGCCCTCCTCTTTGCTTGGGCATCATCCTTAGGTGCATTTGCTTTTGGATAAGAGTCTTTGATTGAAAATTAATAGGTTTTTTTTTGGGATATGGTTTAAAATGGTTGTAGATCCCCTTCCCTCAACCACTTTCGAGTCCAAGAGGTTCCCTCCCTTTCCATTTTGGTGGAGGGCTAGGCGTTGAAGAGAAAGCTCTTTTTTGCCGCTCCCATGGGTTGTCGTGTCAATTTCATGGTTTGTGGCCAGGACTTGTAGATATGAAGAAATGGATTATTAGATCATGGAAACCCTTGATGAAGCAAGAGGCCTATATAAACCCTTGCGCAAAAGTGTTTTTTATTGTTCAATTTCATCTAAAAGAATATAGGTATTCGAACCTTAGATTTGAGACTTGGTTCTGGGGGAGCTTAGGATTATGCATGAAGCCATGGACCCCCTCTTTTGATCCTCTATTGGATTCGCTCACCTCAGCTCCAGTATGGGTAGTATTTTGAATCTTCCCTTGCATTTATGGGGTAGTCCTTCCCTTGAATCCATTGGGAATGCTCTTGGCAAGTTCCACTTCTGCAACCCAAAAACATTGAAGTAGTCATGTACTACCATTGCGAGGATTTGTGTGGAAATGAACTTCAACAAAGGATTTCTGAAAAATTAAATCTTGTTGCTACAAATTTCACATGAACCCAAAAAAATTGGCTATGAACACGTCATCTTCAAGTGAAAAGCATGTTTTGAAACATGGCATATAGTATCCTTGACAAAAATTCTTAGGAGCAAAGGTTATAAGAAAACCCAGCGCAAGTCCATGTGGTGGGAGGGAACAAAGAGAATGAATCGATTCATCTAGGTAGAAGAGGTCCCAGATCTGAAATCCCCTAAAGTAGATTCAAACTCAGTCAAAGAAGAAAATAGTAAGGCCCGTCCATTTGAAGAACCTGCAAAGAAACAAGAACAAGAAACACCAGTTTTAGCCACCAAGCTGCACGATTAGACTTTGCAAGTTCCACAAAAGGAAGAAAAAACTTTAAGTTCAACAAAAACCACTCTACCCCTATCAGGGAAAGAGAATGTTCAAGCATTTTCATAAAATTCAAGAAGTTGGGTTGATCTAGTAGAAGGAGAGGAGCACACTTCAAAATCATGAACCCTAGATCCCGATAAAACCGAAGAATGTGTAAGTTTTAAACATGTTGTAGAGAAGCAAAGCATATAGATTCTTTTAAAAGAAAGAGATTACACCACATCATTCACACATAATACACATAGATTTACCCTGGAAACCCTTAACCGGGAAAACCAACAAAATTTAGAGACACGCCCCTTATTTTCTCATATTGATTATTAATCACTCACAATAAAAATATAGGTGTTCCACAACATCCAAAACCCTAATCCCTTAACCCATATTAGAAAATAGACTCCAATCCCTTTATCGGGATTAAATTACATTTTTTTGAAAGAACCCAAAAATAGCCCAAAAATTTCAAACTCACTTCGCTCGTATTGGAGAAAGCAGTTGATTTAGTTAATTTAGAGGGGAAGTTGATGAAACATATGGATAATAAGAAGGAAGAAAATATGAAAGGGTTGATGGAACAAATGGAAAATATTGTTAATCTCATACAAAATTCAAATGATACTCATTCTCCAGGTGATGATGTGTTCCATGATACTTAGGAGGATAAAGATAAGGTCCATGTTGAAAAACATTCCATGAATAAGAATATTCCAAGAGGAAATGTTTCTGATAATGGAAATAATTAGGGATGGTCACCAAGGGGTTCCAAACTTCCCAAGATTGACATGAGAAATTTTGACGGTAATGATCTAATAAAATGGATATTCCAGATGGAACAGTTCTTTGAACTACACCAGGTTCCAACTTTGCAGAAGGTAACTATTGCATCCTTATATTTAGATCCTAATCAATTTGTATGGTACCAATGGCTTTGTGACCGTACAAATGACTCTATTATCTCTTGGTCTATATTCACAGAAGAATTGATTGCACATTATGGGGATATAAATAGCAACACCTTCTTTATCCAGTTGGTAAATCTCAAGCAAAAAGGCCCAGTTAATGATCACTTCAAGCAATTTCAGTAGCTACATCTCAGAGTGAAGAATATTTCAAAAGATAATTTGTTGGATCTCTTTATTGGAACTTTGAAGGCACATCCAACATGAGGTTCTCCTTTGGGAACCTAATTCCTTGGAGCATGCATTTAGGGTGGAAAGAAAAGTTGAAAACAAAATTATGGAAACAAGGAAGTCTACCACTTACAACTATAAAGAAGGAAGTGTGGTCCCCAGTCATCCACAACCTACAAGGTTGACACCACAAAAACTAGAGGAAAAAAGAGAAAAAGGGCTTTGTTGCAGTTGTGATAGCAAATATAGTAAGGGCCATAAGTGCACCGAGAATAAACTATTTTACATAGATTGTGAAGTAGAGGAAAAAAATGAACAAGAAGCACCAAAAGAACAAGAACTGTCTCAATATGAAGAAATATAAGATACTACTTCCGAATATATTAATACCACCATATCTCTTCATGCATTGGTTGGAATTTAGCACTCCTCAAACTCTCAAGATCGAAGGATATATCAAAAAGAAAAAGGTAAC
Organism: Larix kaempferi; assembly: GCA_027924585.1. Classification (NCBI taxonomy): domain Eukaryota; kingdom Viridiplantae; phylum Streptophyta; class Pinopsida; order Pinales; family Pinaceae; genus Larix; species Larix kaempferi. The sequence continues at coordinate 1,036,344 of BSBM01001733.1, read as the reverse complement.
AGTGTTGATTGATTATGGTAGTAATCATAATTTCATTCACTATAAATTAGCCAAGGTTTTCAATTGCTTTGTATATCCAACACCATAGTTTCAACTAATGATTTCAGATGGAGGAACTATCAATTGCTTAGGAAAATTCCATAATATCAATCTCACTATGGAGGAATATGTATTGAATAGTCCAATTATTGCAATTCCAATAATGGGGGGTGTTGATGTTGTCTTAGGAGTACAATGGTTACAATCATTGGAAAGAGTAGCTTTTAATTTTCAGAATATTTTCATGAAATTTTTATGGGAAGGAAAGGAATATGAGTTAAATGTTATCACAAAGAAACCAATTAAGGTTATAAGCTCTAATGTTATGACAAAATTGATAAAAAAAGGTACATCAAGGTGTAATTGCACAATTATGCTCATTAGATGTTCAAACATTTAAGTCTCTTATTTCCCCAAATCTCCAAAGGTGATTGATAAGCATTCCAAGGTTTTTGAAGATATTCCAAAAGGTCTTCCACATGTTCGATATTTTGATCATGCTATTCACTTAATTCCGGGAAGTTTTCCTCTTAAAATCAGACCTTACAGATACCCCTATGGACATAAGAGTGAAATTGAGCGTATGGTTGAGGAAATGTTAGAGTCTGACATAATTAGGTCTAGCCAAAGTTCTTACTCTGTACTAGTGGTAATCATACACATGTCAGATGGATCATGGCATATGTGTCTAGATTATAGAGAGCTAAACAAGATCACAATTAAAGATAAATTTCCCATTCCTATCATCGATGAATTGTTAGATGAATTACATGGAGCAGTTTTCTTCACAAAGTTGGATCTCCCTTCCGAATATTATTAGATCAGGATGAAGGAGGAAGACATTCCAAAAACAACATTCAAAACTCATGAAGGTCATTATGAATTTTTTATCATGCCATTTGGTATGACAAATGCGCATTCCACATTTCAAGGTTTGATGAACTCCATTTTCAAACCTTTCCTTAGAAAATTTTGCCTATATTCTTTGATTATATACTAATCTATAGAAAGTCTTTGGAAGAACACGTTCAACATGTTGACAGGGTACTACAACTACTAAAGGAGCAACAAGTATATGCAAAACCTTCCAAATGTTTCTTTGGGGTAAAGGAGGTAGAATATTTAGGTCATATTGTATCTCAGGAAGGTGTCAAGGTAGACCCAAATAAAATTAAATCCATGTTGGACTTTACAATTCCAAAAAACTTGAAGAATCTTCGAGGATTCTTAGGTTTGACAGGGTACTACTGCAAGTTTGTTCAGAACTATGGAAGAATAGAGGCACCTTTAACAACATTATTGAACAAAGATGCATTTTCTTGGACTCTAGAGGAAACTCAGGATTTTGAAATACTTAAAGAGGAAATGTGCAAAGCTCTTGTTTTGGCCACACCAGACTTCACAAAAATATTTATTATGGAATGTAATGCTTCAGGAAAGGGGATTGGCGATGTTCTAATGCAAGAAAGACACCCACTTGCTTTCACAAGTCATGCAATCAAGGAAAAGCACTTAAAGAATCCCATTTATGAGATGAAAATGTTAGAATTTTTACATGCTCTTAAGAAATGGCATCCTTACCTAATAGGTAGACACTTCAAGGTCAAAACAGATCACGATAGTCTTAAATACTTCATGGAACAAAGATTATCTTCGGAAGAGCAACAAAAATGGGTAACCAAAATGTTAGGATATCAATTTGAAATCAACTATCTAAAAGGGAAACATAATGTGGTGGCAGATGCACTTTCCAGAAAAGATGAAGATGTCAGAGCATTACTTTGTGCAATTTCCATTCTACAACCCGATTGGGTAGTAGCAACAAGGAAAGAATGGAAAAATGAACTATCTGTGTGGATGCTCATTCAAAAGCTATAGGACAATCCTAGTGTATCAGATACTTTTGTGTGGAAAAATGATTCACTGTGGTATAAGGATCACTTATATTTATGCAAAGACTCCCAACTCAAACAAAAGGTCCTCTCAAAATTACACACCTCTCCTATAGGTGGGCACTTCGGATTCCTGAAAACGTACCACAGGGTCAAGAAGGAATTTTTTTGGGAATGTCTTAAATCTGATGTTCAAAGGTCTATGGCCAAATGCTTGGTTTTCCAACAAAATAAGGTGGAAACAGTTAACACCTCAGGACTTCTACAACCATTAAACATACCTTGCCAGTGTTGGGAAGAAGTCTCAATGGATTTTATCACAGGTCTACCCAAGTCAGAAGGAAAGAATGTTATTATGGTGGTTGTTGATAGACTCACAAAGTATGCACATTTTTGTGCACTCTCTCACCCTTTTAATGCAAGTAGAGTAGTGGTGGATTTTCTGAAAACAGTTCAGAAGTTACATAGAAATACGAAGAATATTGTAAGTGATAGAGATACAATATTCATTGGAAAATTTTGGACTGAATTATTTTCTTGTTTGGGTACCTAATTGGTTCACAGTTCATCTTATCATCCTCAATCTGATGGGAAAACTGAGATAGTGAAGAAATGTTTGGAAGGCTATCTTCGTTGCTTTGCATATCATAAACAAACACATTGGGTAAAATGGTTATCTTTGGCAGAATGGTGGTACAATACTTTGTTCCATACATCATAAAAAATGTCTCCATTTATGGCACTTTATGGATACCAACCTCCATATAACATCTCCCCTAAAGGGAAAATCTAAATTTCAAGCCATGGAAGATCACATAGAGAACCAACAAGAAGTTCTCCAGATAATTAAGGACAACCTAGCTATGTCACGAAATAGGATGAAACAACAAGCTGATCAACATCGGAGTGAAAGGAGTTTCGAAGAAGGGGATTGGTTATTTCTGAGGCTACAACCTTACAAGAAGATCTCCCTCAAGAAACTAAATAAGGACAATAAATTAGCACCCAAGTATTATGGTCCTTATAATGTGTTGCAGAATATTGGTAGTATGGCTTACAAATTGGATCTTCCTTCATCTTCAAGAGTACATCCATTTTTCCATGTTTCTTGTTGAAAGAAGGTAGTAGGAGAGAAGATCCCAATTCAAACAATCTTTCCCTAGATTTATGAAGAAGGAAGAGTCATATTGGAACCTGAACAAATCTATGAAACAAGGACTAAACAACTACGAAATAGGGCTATTACGGAGTACCTCATCAAATGGAAGAACTTGTGAGTGGAAGATTCGACATGGGAAGACAAGTCCTTCATACATATGCATCCAAAGCTAATCAAGCGTTGAGGTCAACACTTGTCTGAAGGGGAGGGGCATGTTAAGCCCTAAATATTGGCACATTATCCCCCATGTAGTGGCACATTACCCCATTTATTATGGTGCATTACATATTATTGATGTCGGCTTGGGTCTATTAGTGGGTCTATTATTTTTTATTGTACCCCTTTGTCTCCTATATATAGGAAGGAGACCTTTTCATTTTAGTCATCATTGTATCTTGTCTTGTATTATGTACTTAGTACATTGTGTAAGGAGGTTCCTCCCTCGAAGAGGATTTTTATTCATCTCAGTTATTTATTATTAAGGCGTGGATTACTTTCTTATGGTCTATTTATGCTATTTTTATTCCATATCTGGGACTTGGTTGCATAACAAGAGGAGTGCTAAAGTTGAGTTATAATTGGCATGTGTCATTAATAGTAAGGAGGAATTCTTGGAAGTATGGCTAGGAAGAGTGTCACATCGCCATCCATCATTCTAATTATAGGATGGGGTAGTTATGCAATTCATGTTTCAAAATTTTTCCTCATGGACCATAATTCAAATTCTAAACTAATTTAATCCACCCATGGGAAACACAAAATAAGAAATGCATGTGTAGGTTTGTGAGTATAAAACAAAATGGAATTAAATCTATATTCATACACACACACCATGCATAAACAAGTGTATTCATAATAGGACGTAAATATAATCATTGCAAAAACATAGATAACAAGAACACTTATCATTTAATTGAAGAAGATATAAACAAATGGATATGTAAGAGAGTTTTTCCACCTAATTGTAGGTATCAATTGCTTATACCACCCACAAGATAGCCTGTGAGGCCTTTTATCTCAAAAAATATCACTCTTCTACGATCAAAGATAAGTGGACCAAATGAAGTATGTGGATTGAAATATAATAAGTGGGTCTAGAGGACCCAGTGCTATGAGAAAAAACTCTTCAAGGAAGTACACCCATTGTCAGCTCGATGTAATCCCCCTCCTATTTAGGAATTTATCCTTTGGGCCTCGGGAGATTCCCCAAAAATATGATAAGTATGAACATGTAAGATACACACCAAAAGGTAGCTCTATCCCTTCCCACTATGAGTAGACCAATGCCTAAAGGATTCAACCAAATATATTCTCAATAAACTCCTTGAATTGGAAGGTTAGGAATAATGATGAATGTATAATTTTCTGCAGTAAAAACCATCAACACAAATCACAAGATAACTCACAAACCAGGGCTCGAAAAGACACAAAATTTACCTCCCAGAAACCAGCTAGGTAGGGCACATCAATCCCCCCTAGGGATCCCCTCTTTTGTTGTATGGAAGATGAGATTTGACACTACTTTTCTATGGCATGAAGAAAATAAATATTTTTAGATATTTACAAGAATATGAAAAATTTTAGGGTTTTTCTCAATATTTTGTTTGTATTTCTTGCAATTTATAGTACAACAATTTGGTTAAAAGGATAGTTTGTTGAATATAGGGGAAAAAATACCATTTATTTTCCCTTTGAGCATGAGGAATCCTACTCAATGTACCTCTCAAACTTTGGCAAATTGGTTTTTTATTAACTAGGGCAAGATCAAGAAACACTAGGTTGTGGTGATCTTGACCTAGTTAGGGAAAAATAAAGAGTCCAAGGCACTAAATGGGACAGGCTATCTAAAGAGATATGTCCCAGTCTTCAAGATAGTGCTTATTGCAATCACAAACCTAGCTAGAGATTACCTTGGATGCCTCCAGTGGTGCAAGACAAGATAACAAAAAATTATTTCCACAATTAAAGAGAAAAGAGAAAGAATTTTCCCTTCTAAGAATCATTCCACTTGAACATGTCTTGAAAAACTAGTAAAGAGACTTTCACATCACATCAAACCATTTTAATACAGAAAAATTGCCTGTTGGACCAGATTTTGGTCCTATCTTGGAAGTTGCGTGCAAGAGATGGACCATGTGAGATTTCAACAATTGCCCCAAAATCATGCAGAAGGCGAAAGTTAGTTAGGAGTTGTGTCCACTTTGTAACGAGATCCACCCATGTTTTGACGTATAAATATGTAGGAGATCTAAGGCTAAATTAAAAGTTTGGAGAGAAGCTTGTGCTGGTAGATAGTAGCTATTGTATTGTCGTTGTGTTCCTATGTAATGATGGGTAGTTGAAAACTGAACATAGTATTGATGCGCGCCGCACAAGCTATGTAATACTATTCCAATGATAATATAATTGAGAGACTTTTGTTGCAATATTCTATTCTTGTGTTAAATGCTTATATTTATCACACATGGTTAATCTGATACGATGCTATCATGAATGTTATTTTTGTTATAATGGAAAGAATGTTAAACTACATAGTACATGAATGTATAGTAGATATGTTGAATGTCTGTTCACATCCCTTCATACCTCTAGAAACTTGGTTCCTATAGTCCCCTCAGATACCTTCGATGAGACATCATTTGTTTGCAGGTGATGCTGAAAGGGCCGGTGTTTGGGGTTTTTTTGGTGTGATTTGTGTTGAACCTTGGGTCTTCTCGTGCGCCAACATTTCCCAAGGAGAGAGGTGTGCATTAGTTAATCATTGTACACCAGGAGAAAAAGATAAACTTTTTTTGATCCCATGATTTTGAGTTACAAATGAGGAGGCTAGCCTTATTTATATGATACTTAGGCTAACGTAACCTCCTTTTTAGGATGAGAAACCTAAAATGAATTAAAATGGCTTAAATGACTTAAAATTAATTTTTTAGGGTTTTTCACCCACAATTTGAGGACTAAACCACATAATACATAAACTAATGACAAAACATGATTACTTGCTACAAGTTGATGAATCGTTGAGCATGGAATTTATGAGGGTTTTAAATCCCACCCAATAGTTATTGGTGGATCAACCTCCATCCTAAGTGCATCTATGTGGCTTTCCCAATAGGTTAATGCATGGCCCTCTAATTTCAATCGAGTAAATGAGATATTTTTCTCCTCAACTATTTGATGGATACTAAAATAAATCTCTAACTACTACAACCAATGATTCATTTTTAGAGAATCGATCTCACCTTAATATGACTTGTTGTCAACTTTTGCTTCCATCTTGAATATTTACTACAAAGGGCTATTGGAACTGGAACTCGATTGCTCTTTCTTAGGATGACTTCCATCGGATCCTTCTTTAGGTTTGTTTTATCTTCTGATTTATCCTCCCACCCAAACATTGGGTTAGAGCCTCCAAAATACCTGAAAGTTCCAAACCTGCTCTCTAGAGTCGCCATGAGGATTGACATGTTGTCTGAGATATCGGTGAATTGCAATTCTAGTTTTGTAAATCACTGCTCATAATCACCCAGTGCTCCTTGAATAAATTCATCCTCCATGTATAGGGTTTGAAGAATATTTTTCACCAACTACTAGATCCTACAATTACCCACAAAAATCAAAAGAAAAATTTCTCTGATACCAATATGATCCATAAACTGTCATGGATATTCCACTGGAACAGTTTGTCACAATGGATCTTACAACTTAGTTATTTTTATTAACTTATTTTTAGAATTGTAAGGAAAATGATATAATAATAAATACAAAATCCACACAAATTCGACACATAATTTATCCTAGGAAAACTCCTTTTGGGAAAAACACAACTAGAATGAGGACTATGTGTTGCTCTTTTATGTAGAATGAAAACACAAAAGGAAATTGGTACTCACTATGGAGTTACCTTGGACACTGTGGCTTGTATGGATGCTATAGAATCTATTACTCCCTCTATTATGATTCACATCCTCCCCCTACTTCTTCTCAACTATGGAACAATATAATAGAAATGGAACCCCCTTCTTTTCCTAATAGCATGGTATTTAATATAGCATGATAGTCGTTTAGGGTTAATTTTAGGGTTTTTACATGCTTCGATTCCCATTTAGGGTGAGGGTCTTAGAACTTCTAGAATGTTCTTGAAATTACACATGTGACTAGTAGATCCACACGTGCGAGAAATGAGAGCTGGCATGGAATCCTCTCGAAACTATGGTGGTCAACTAGATGGGTCAACTTGCGAGAGGCATGAATTTTGCATACAAAGTCCGTTTGAGGTGATCTTTGGACTATTAGAAAGGTATCTGAGTGTAGAATCACTTCATGACCAATGGAACTAATGATGGGTTGATTTAACCCAAAAATGACGTTTAGAACCTCAAACAAGCCTTAAAATATTTCGAACCCCAAATATGAAAAATGAGACCTACCCATAAAATGGGCCCTCCAGGCCAATTCATCCAATATTCCAACCCCAAAAGCTCCAAATAGGTGAAAAATTATATATAGATCCATTTCATATCACACCTTCCCATTTTTTGAGGCTTTTGGTCCCCAAAATATTTCACTAAATGTGGTAAGAAAATTTGTCCTCTACCTTCTCCTTGGAGTACCATTTGATTAGCCTTACATAAAAGTTGTCCTTTCAACCCCACATTCCAAAGTTCATACTTTCCCTTCCTGGTAGTTACGGAATTCTTCTAAAACACTATCTTATGCTAAATCTACTTGAGCCTCTAGTTCTAAGTCCTCTATAGAAGGAAAGACATGTTCAGGTTCCTGATCCAACATGGAAGGTTCTTATAGTTTTAGGTTTTCCACATTCACTACTGAGTAAATGCACATATATGGGGGTAGACCGAGTCCATAGGAATTATCTTCCATTTTATCCAATATCTTAAAAGGTCCATACCTCAGAGCCTTAATCTTCTTACCGGGACCCTGTAGTCTTTCCTTGTTCAGGTGTAACCATACTTTGTCTCCCACTTTGAATGACCTTTAAACCTTGTGTTGGTCATGCCTAGACTTGTACTTTTCTTGTGACTTCTTCAATGCTTCCTCTACTTGCAAATGGATTTTCCTAATATTATCAATAAAATTTTCATCTCTTAATACTTCACCCGTGGTGTCCTCCCTCACTCCCCCTTCTGTCCATATACAACATCTAGAGGTGAAGGTGGCATATATCCAAAACAAGTTTCAAAAGGTGAATTTCCAATGGAAGTGTGGACTACTCTTTTATGGGAGTGTTGAATATAGATCAATTTTTCATCCCAAGCCTTCAAATGCTTTTGATTGAGACCCCTCAAAATCTACACCAAAGTCTTGTTAACTACTTTTTTCTTCCCATCTGTTTGTGGGTGGAATGTTGTAGATCTCTTCAATTTTGTGTCCATTTTCTCCTAAAGTGTAGTCTAGAAGGAAATGAGAAATATGGTATCCATGTCTGATATGATTCTCCTAGGTATACCAAAGTGCACCTAGACTTGTCCAAAGAACATGTTTGATTCTTCCTGTCCTCTGATAGAATGCACATCTTGTTGAATTTTCCAACTACCAAAAGTAGATAGTCATGTCCCTTCCTAGTGATTGGTAACCCACCCACAAAATCTATGGAGATGCTCTCCCATGATCTTCTCATAGGAAAAAGTAAGGGATGGTATAGATTATGCTTACTATAACTGGGATTGCTTATACACCAAAGTATGCATCCTTTGACAAAATGAGATACATATTCTTGCATTGTGGGCCAATAAACATACCTTTGCAAGTTGGCAATTGTCTTCCCTACAACAAAATTCCTTGCAACTTTGGAGGTGTGCGCCTCTCTAATAAGTTGCAATATCTTGCCTTTAGGAACACAGTGCTTGTCCATATTGTAGAGTAACCCATCCTAAAGCTGATAGTCAACCTTGTTGTCACCTTCTTCTACATGGAATTGGCCTTGTAGCTATTGAAATAACTCCTTGAAGTCCTCATCTTTTGTGTATTCCTCTCTGTATGTGTCATGGGTGAAATGATCCATAAGCATAATATTTCCCAAAGCTATGACCTTGGATGTAGGTGGAATTAAGAGAATATATTCCAACTTGTTTGGCCTTCCCTTCTTGGATTTGATGATTAGATGGAATTGCTACAAAAATCCCATCCACTTGTAGTGTTGTGTTTGTTGTAGCTTACTTTGGGCCTACAAATACTGTAGTAGATGGTGATCATTGTGAATGATGGTCTCCTTCCCATCAGATATTGATTCCACTTCTTAACAACTTGAACCAAGGCATATAGTTCCTTATCATATGTAGGGTAGTTAAAGACGTTGCCATGGAACATTTCATAATGATAACACACTGGCATCCCTCCTTGCATCAAAATCGATCCCATATCATACGCCCATCCCTCTATCTCCAATTCGAAAGGATTTTGCAAATTAGGCAGTGCAAGAAATGGTGCTTGACTAATCTTTCACTTGATCTCTTCAAATGATTTCTATTGATTCTTCCCCCACCGGAACCCTTCTTCCTAGATGTTATGGAATGGTGAGGTACAAACATGCTCAAAAAGGAAGATACGAACTTATGAAGGTATTTTGTTGCCCCTAAAATGTTCCTAAATTTATTGACATTTGTAGGAGTAGGACACTTAGTGATGGCCTCCATCTTTGTAAGATCAATCTTAAGTTCTCCACCAATCACATACCCCAAATACACCAAGGATTGCTGAAGAAATTCACATTTATTAAGTTTTTTTAGTAGTTGATGTTTTTTCAAGGTCTCCAACACCTGCTTGAGATGTGAGATTTGCTCTTCCCAAGTAGCACTATAAACCAATATGTCATCTAGATATACTATAACAAATGAATCTAAGAAAGGGTGTAATACATCATTTGTCAAATGTATAAATGTACCTGGTGCATATCATAAACCAAACGACATTACTAACACTTCATATAGACCTTGCTTAGTCTTGAATCTGGTCTTCCATTTGTATTCTTCCTTCAATCACACATGTTGGTATTTGAGATCCAACTTGGTGAAGTACTTGGCATGTTGCAACTGATCTAACCAATCATTGATCATGGGAAGAGGGTACAAATTCTTGAGTGTGATATTGTTTAATGCTATGTAGTCGATGCACATCCTTGAAGTCCCATCCTTCTTGGGTACTATGATGATAGGTGAACCATAAGGTGAGGTTCTTAGTTGGATCACTCTCTACTTCAAAAACCACTGCAAATGCTTCTTCACATCATCTACTTCTATGGCAGACTATTTGTATAGTTCGATGTTCAATAACGAAGAATCTGGCATAGTTGTATCTCATGCTCCACCTCCCTCTTAGGAGGCATTCCTTAGGATCCTGGAACACTTCTCTATATGCCTACAAAATGTTCTCCAATCAACGTTTCTTCTCTTTGGTACATCCCTCTAGGGATGCCTTCACTTTTACCAATTCACATTCTTGATTATTTGGTCTTAAGAATAGCAATACAAACTTCCTACTTGAACTGATTAGCTTTTTGCATGATTGACACATACCGGAGAGATCTTAGATTTACCTTTGTGCGTGTTGATGATGAAGGATTTCCCATCCTTGATCAAGTGATATTGGTTGGCTCTCCTCATGAATATTTCATCCCTCATATGCATGTAGGGGATTCCAAACATTTCACCACAAACATCTAGGGGTACTACGTCTACCTCCACTTCATCAATATAATCTGCACTTATGACAAACTTCATCTTGCATTGTTTTGTGATTTTGAGTTTTGCATCCTTATTTACCCATCCCAATGGGTAGGGATTGGGATGATCATGTACTTCTAATCCAAGATTAAGTACCAGTTCCTCTTCTATGAGGTTTTCCTATGAACTAGAGTCGAATAAGGCATTAATCTTGGTCTTCTTAACCTGTATCTTGATGTGGAATAATTCCGTCATATCTTTCTCTTCCTTAGGGTGAAGGCTAATCAGATTCACCTCCTTATGTATTGTGGTACATATAATATTCTTTTCCACATCCAAGAGACTTTCTAACTCCTTGATTGAATACGTGGCTAGAAGGTTATTCTTCTTGGCATCCTTATTGTGGTTCTTGGGGTTTATTTCGGTATGTAACTTCCAACACTTATATTCAATGTGGCAATCACCGTTGCAATGGTTACAATGGATTTTTAGATCTTTTCACTAATGTGCCATGGTTGTAGTCTTCTTCTCCTTCCCCTTCCCCTTCTTCTTCCTATCCTTGGCAATGGTGTGAACACAATTCAAAAACCCACAAATTGATAAATCATAAAAATATAAGATGATGAATTTATAATACAATGTTTGGCCATTATATAGGCCTTTTAACACCTCTTCATTAAAGGAGTATGTCTTTTAAATAAATAATTTTATTATTACTATTACTATTACTATTATTATTGTTATCATCAACTACATTCGTTACATTGCCTTCCTCTTAAGGGAAGCTTTGTCCTCAAAGCTGAATTTGTTGATGTCGTCTTTTTCTCTGGATTTGTGTTGCACGTTGATTTGATCTGTGTGATCTAGATTGATTCATTTATATTGATGTGATTCTAGCTCCTTTTTGTGATGTGATTCCTTCTACTTGGGTGGTGAACTTCCTGGTCCATACAGTCGGTACTTACTTCCCTTCCATTTAAATGCCATGTATTATTTTTGTAGGTTGGTAGAGTAATTTCCCAATGACATTAAACAATCAAAGCTTGATATCATATCTACTTCCTTGAGTGGTAAGGCATAAAAATTGAGCTATATGTTTAAGTTTTGTATTTGCAATGGAACCTTATGGCATTTACTTACTTATTCTGCGTGTCGATTAGCGATGGTTGTCACCTAGAGATTTTTCACTGGGAACATGAAAAGATTAAGTTCCTTTGCTCTGTTGATATCTATTAGATTGTGTGTACTTCCAGAGTTGACTAGAACTGTAATGTCTTTACCCTTCAATAGATCCTGTAAGTTTTAACCTCTTGGGTCCTGTCTGTTCTGATTTTGTTTCTTGGAGTAAGAGTTATTCATCCTTGTTGTCACGACTTCTTAAATGAGTTGGAGAATATTTCTTTGTAAGTGACTGGATTTCCTTCTTTTGGGTGTTAATTTTCTCAGGAGTCACTAGATCTTCTTCTTTACAAGTATGTTGGATACATGTAATTGTCACTATTAATACTTTAGGGGATCTTGTGTCTGTTAGAAAAATAGGATCGTAAAGTAATAAAAATAAACAAGATGCAAATATAAATCACATAAACACAATACAAGAGAGACACCAATATAATGTGGCTCACCTAATATGGGATACGTCCACGGAGAAATTTCCAGTCCTTTTATTATTATACCATCCAACAAATGAAGGGATGTAGCCTGCAACACATCCGCTGCAACTTCCTCTTCAATCTCTCCTAGTCTCTCTAACACAAACACATAGATCTTTACTATGCTACAATACATTACACAACTGTATTAGAATGTTTTCTTTTTAAAGGGAATTACAATGGGAAAATACTATGGGCTACTCAATACCATGGGCTCGTAAATGGTTGGCCAACAAAACAATCCATAAAATTTATTTCGAGGGCTTCTCCCCAGAACCCCCATGGGGGGGTGATGCCCCCCCACACTCCCCCACTGGGATGAGTGTATAGTCCACCTGCATATCATATAAAACAGGGGAACAAACACGGCTAAAACAACAACATCTCTGAATTAAGAAGATCAAGCTCCACAACCAATAGTGTCTACATCGTAATCGGATGTATCTTCTTCTGCAGGGACCTATACTTTTTTCCGATTTATAATTTTGTAGTGTGTTGTGTAGTTAGTTATGCATTTATAGCCTGGGACCCAATCTTCGCCACATCAATGATATGTATTTTTCTTCTTTTTCCTTTCATTGTCGAAGTGATTGGTGGATGTTTTTGAAATTTTTTCAACTTCATATCCATATGATTGAGGATTGTTGCATTGATGACCTGGTGACCAACTATCTTCACAATATCTGCATTGTGTTTCTTGCTGTCGTAAATAACTCTTGTCAATGTTCCCTTGTCTTGATTTTTTAAACTCCTCTTCAAAAAAAAATTCCTTGCATCTGGCCTTATCCAGGTTTGAGACATTGTATAATTATAGCTCATTTATAATGTATGGCTTGAGCCCATGCACATATGTTTGGATTCGTTGACTATCCGTTAGTTTCGATACTTGTGTCTCTAATTCTTCCCATTTGTAGGTGTATTCAACCACATCACCTTTCTATTGCAATTTGGTGATATTTGGAAAAAAATCCTTCTCCTTTATATCTTCAAATATCTTAAAGAAGTCATTCTTGAATGTGCTCTAGTTGTGGGCACCCTTTTTTGTCGTAATCTTCCACCACATATACCAATTGTATGCTCAACCGTCCAGTTGTGTTGAGGTGTATTTTATCCTCTCGTCATCCGATAGGATTCTTCGGCCTTATTGATCCATGCCACGCTCTGCTTTGTTGTGCCATCAAACTTGGGTAGCTCTAATTTGGGCTTCATTTGATATCCACCCATTGGTTGCATTGGTCCTAGGATTGGCTGGTTGGGGGATGAAGAATGTTTGTGATCCGTATCTTCTTGTGGGATTTACCCTTTGAAAGAATTTGATTTATAATTATTTTTGTTTGTTGAACTGGGGGATGATTGGTCTCTCCTTGGAGAATCACCATTTTTAGCACGTCTCTATCCTCGAACTACTACATGATTTTATGTAATTTGTCTTCTAAGATTGATCTTATTTCTCTTCTTACTTCCTCCATCTCCCATGCTACAACTTTGCTGACTTCATATTTCACGGTATTTTTCAATTCTTCATTTCCCTTGTGTAGTTTGACTTCAGTTTGATCCACTCTTGAGTTTATACCTTTGAGAGTTTTAGACTCTTGGGATTGGCTTTGCTCCATTTTTTCCATTTGATCCTTCATTTCTAACATAGTTCTTGTGCACATAAGTATTTTGCTTATAAAGGGAAAAAAAAAATTTAATATAATAATTAAGAATGATTTTGTTTAATAATCTATTTGTATTATTAATAATAATATTAAATATTATTAATATTAGATATTATTAATAATAGGATTTATTAATATCAAACTTCAATAATAATAATAATATTAAAACAATGTTTTGGGTGACGTGGTCTAGAAGGAGGCGGAGTAGAGGGTGTATAAAGATGGCGAGGAGGATTGGCGTAGGGGTCGACAAGGAGGTGTGAAGGAAGGGATCATGTGGGAAAGGAGATGGCAGAGGTGGTCGCAATGGGTGTGGGAGTTGTGTGCAATGGTGTGGTCGGGGTGATGTGGAGAGAGCGTAGGGAGCATGTCGATGGGAGAGTGCAGGGAGAATGCATGGGAAGTATACAGAGAAGGCGTGGGAAGAGGGAGAAATATGGCTAGTTGGAATCACAGGATTGAGGGGTGAGGGGAGTGCAGGAGTGAGGGGATGGTAAGGTGGTGGTGGAGGAAGTGTTAGGGTGATTGAAGGGAGGAAGAGTGGCGAGGAGGGAGGCGTAGAGGGAGGGATTGGTATGGATGGGCACGAGAGATGGGGAAAGGAACAGGCTGAGGAGGGAGGGATGCGAACAAGGATGAAGTGGAGGAGTGTGTGGCGCGGAGTGGATATGGAAGGACTGCCGGTGCAAAGAGAAGGTGGAATGGAGGGCGTGAGGCAACATAGTGGCTAGGAGAGAGAAGAAAGGCGAGGATGATGCACAATGGGAGAGGAGAGAGAAGAGGTGATAGAATGGGATTGTAGTGGAGGACATAGAGAGTTGGAACCGAGCTAAGAGGAGGAATGGGACCTCTCTAATACCAACTGGTGTGAACACAATTGGAAAACCACAATATTTCAAAAACCCACAATATTTCAAAAACCCACAAATTGATAAATGATAAAAATATAAGATGATGAATGTACAATACAATGCTTGGCCATTATATAGGCCTTTTAACACCTCTTAATTGAAGGAGTATGTATTTTAAATAAATAATTTTATCATCATCATCATCGTCATCATCATCATCAACTAAATTCGTTATAGGCAACATCTTGGATCTCCTTTTGTTTTGAACGTCCCTGGGCTTGAAGAGAATCACCTACCTCTATATGTGACTATATAAACCCCCCAGATACTTGAGGAGTACATATGGGTTCTTGGGTGAGATTCCCAGCATGATAGCCATCTTCCTGAAATCAGTGGTGTATTCTTGCACACTCTGCCCTTGCCTTTGCCTGAAATAATTCCAACGGATCCACTGGTCCTCTACATACCCGATAGGGTATATCTGGGACTTGATGAGGGTTTTCAATCGCTCCCACTTAGTTATTGTAATGTCCCTAGTTTTGACCGTTGTCTTACACTATGTAGATGATGTGATATCATTGATTATTGTAAGGAACATGGTGAGGAGCTCAAGGCCAAGGCCATATATATATATATATATATATATATATATATATATATATATATATATATATTGTTAGGATATCTCATCATTCAGTTATGTATTTTGCATGCATGCACCTGCATGTTGCCCTGTCACCAGTTTGATGCCTCCAACACCTAGTCCCTAGTCTTCCAGCACTCGGGAGCTACTTTCCACTCATATTTAGCCCTCTTATTCAGGGAGGCGCCCACTTCTCACCTTCCACTGCAGAAGGGCACCTTTTCCCACCTACCAGTCAATTTCACTTCAGTTAGTTAGTTGTCTTTCCTTGATTTGAGGCTAGACTGACTCCTAACTGTTTTTACTACTTTGATTGACCTCTGGTGAGCCTTGAATACCTATTCTGAGTGTAGTTAACCCCTCATGTGTCCTCCACTGAGCCTCCATCCCTAGATTAGTGCCACTTACCAACAGTTACACTTATTACACTCAGTTAGACTCAGTTTGACATCTGTCTGACAGTTACTTGTGCATTGATGACCACCACTGATTGATGATGAGGACTCCTAGTTGGAGCCAAGCTATCCCATGTAGTTAATTCGAATGACCTCCTTGGTTAATTCGAATTGCTCACTCATTGTGACATTATTGTATTGTAATTCTACCATTCTGGATTATAGAGAACTGATGCATCTCTCTTGCACAGTTTTTACTCCAAATTGTTTTACATCTTTGTGATTGATATTCTTGTTCAATAGATCTATTGTGACTAATTTTACATGGTATCAGAGCCATGGTAGGGACAAGAATTCTTTTCTGTAGGTGTTCTACATGAAGATTGAGCAATTTATGCTCACTTTGCAACAATTTTCTGCAGTTGCGGCACTTTCTGCAGTTGCAGCTATTGCTCCATAATGGTTCTTGTTTGCTTGTGATTTGCAGGTTTCTTAATTCCTCCATTTGCATTCGCTATTGCAGAAATGGAATATTCTTCTTCACAAAATCTTCTTACTCCATTCAACTATGATGCATGGAAACCAAAGATGATTGCATGCTTGAAAGGACAATGTATTTGTATTATTTGTATTTAATAAATAATTATAGTGCTCCAAAGATTCAAATTCAATATGGCAAAGAATGATTTTCTTATTATACAATAAAATTTCAAAATAAAAATATATAAAATGCGATTCGTTAATGCAAAAGCCTCCTTAAATTTTAGACTAAATTATATTACAAAATTCACAATTAATTATATTCATACTAACACACAACAACAAACAATTATATTTCATACATTATTTTGGCAATTCCATGTCAACCTTCAACTTGGTAGCCAAAAATACTTAAATCCTCTACTATCTGGACAAAAGGATGCCACATCAACCTTCATAAATAAAATAAAAATCTCAATTGGCTTTACCTGGAGCAATTATTCCCTTCAGGGACTGGACAATCTTCTTGCCAATCCCTTCATTGCATATCTATTTGATCTCTTAGGTTGCTCCTTCTTGGGAATCATCACATTCAACACTCCATCAACACCCATGGAAGTAGGTTTCATTTTATATTTTTTGTGTACAAAGAACTCATAAGAGTTGTTAGCTGTAGCAGGAATCTAATCCATAAAACACACTATTAAAATTCATGAGAAGTATTGTATTTTCAATGGATATAACAATAAGTTTTGTTTATTTTGACTATAGTTTGCATGGCCTTCCTTTGCATAATTCAATCCTTGCAGGAGAGCTTTCACTTGACTTCTTGCTTCTCGCATCCATTTTCAAAATTTCTGGTTTTTAATTGAAATCAAACATTTCTTCGTACTCATATTTTTTCATTTTTACCATCCAAGATTAGAAACTCTAGGTAGCATTTCTAGTAGCTAAGCATCAAAATATGAATAAAAATTCAAGCATTCATTTTAGACTCCAGGATGTAGCAATATATGTAAAATTGAACAATTGTGGCTCCAATGCCAATGAAAGATTTACCCAAATCAACTGCAAGTTTTAAAGCATAGGAATGCCCAACATAGGATGGATGAAAGCACATGCTTGCACATGAATTTACTCATGGTTATACATAGCACCCATTGAAAATGAATTATGGGATGAGAAATTGCACGGCATACAAAATCCAGTGTTTAGTTGTATATCTTGTACTAGCTACTCTCCCCGCCGATAGTTTAATCACATATTTATCAGCCAAAGAACATGTAAGAGCACAATATCTAACAATGTGATAGTCACGGTACCCTTCAAATGCATAACATGACAAACATTTTGTTAACACCCAAAAAGTGCTCACTAGCTCATTTCCTTATTCACATGACCCATTTGTCCACTTTTTCACCATTCGAGCCTCTAAAGCCACCAAAAGGTCACCAAAAGACCTTAATACACCCCTTTTTCCACTCAAAATGAATATTTTTCCTCAAAAAGCATAAAAAACCCTCAAAAAGGGTCCAAAATTCCCAAAAATATTAAAAATGGAATAAAAATATTCAAAATATTCAAAAAAGGAAAAAGGAGGGAAAATGTACCTAAACCATGTTGGTCAATACCATTGGTTTCCTCAAAACCATAATGGTATTCCCCACCACCAAAAACTATAAAAAGGTGGTAGGGGCTCCTCATTTTCCATCCATCCATCATCCTATCCTCATGCTGTCAAAATCTCTCATGAGCTTTTGACCATTGTAGCTATCTTGGAGAAGAGACCTTTGGAGCTTGGAGCTGCTCACCCTTGGAGCTCCTCAACAATCTTCACCACTTGGAGGTATTACCATTGCAAGCACTTGCTTGCCCCTATTCTTAATACAAAATCATTTTTTACATATTGTCAATTGTTTTGCTTTTCATAATATTTCCATTGTTTGCTTATCTATCTCACATAGATCCATGATGAATATAGTTTAAAGTAGTTTGTTATTTATTTCTATTGAAACTGCAATCACTTGTTGATAGGTGCCCATTGCACTAAGCTTGGTTTCAAAGCCAAGCCAACAGTTTTTGGCGACTACGCTGGCTTCGAATACTTAGATCTCAATTTTTTCCTTTAGATCTTAGTTTTTGTTAGTTTTAGTCAGTTTAATTCATAGATCTGCCATCATAGACAACAGATCCATTGCTGTTTTAGATCTTGGCCCATTTTATTGCCATTAACAGCCTGAAATTTCCATTTTTGGGTTCGTTTTTCGATGTCCGTTTTCGGCTTTCGCCTCGCGGTTTTTTGCCTGACAGTCGTGCGACTCATCGCGACTTTGAGGCTTTTTTCTGCGCGGCTCGCCGCGGCTTCGCGGCCAATTCCCGCGCTGCACATCGCGGCTTCGCGACCATTTTCCGCGCTGCACATCGCGACTGTGTGACGAAATCCCGCGCTGCACATTGCGGCTTCGCGGCTGAAACCCGCGCTGCCCATCGTGACTGTGTGACAGGAATCCGCGTTGCACATCGTGGCTTCGCGGCTGAAACCCGCACGACCCATCGCGGCTTTTTTCCTGAAACTTGCGATGCAAATTTTTTCAGTTCGACCAATTTTTTGAAAAAATATTTTTTGCTGTATTTTCTGCCCATTTAGCATACTTTACAGTATTAAGTTTCCTGCATTTTTACAGCCATAAGAAATCTTTTACTATTTAGAATGCTTCATTAAAAGTCTGTTTACAAAATTTTCAAAAATTGAAAGAGAGATTTTTCTGCATTTTATCTTGATCAAAGTTTTACTGTTTATTTGCTCGATACTTTGCTCAAGCAATTTTTAAGAGATCCATTTATTTCTTGAAATATTTATGTTATTTGCTTCCCTTTAAATTATTTCAAAGATCCATTATTTTTGAATAGTTTTTCAAGCATTTACATTTCAAAAACGCCTTTATTTTTTGTAAAAAACTGGAAGCATATTTTCTTTTATTTGTAAAATCGCCCAAGCGAGGAAAATCAATTTCAGTTTAAATACTGCACTTGCACCCACTCTACCACATAATTTAAACTGAGCCTTAAAATTTACCTTAAACTCAACCAACTTTTAACCCCACTTGGGGAGCACTTAAAAGAATTTTGTAGTTAGGTAGAATTGAGGGGATAGGTGTTCCAATAACACCCCTCAGTTATTACATTTGAGACATAGTTGTCGTCCATTAGGCAACCAAAATCCCCTAGTATTTTTTGGCACGGTCACAACCAGTTTATCAGAGGGCCTCTCCCCTAGGAGGGTAGAAGTCGCCAGATTGGTTCCGGAGGCCTGAGTGGAATACCGAAATCCATTCAGTAACCGAAGGCTACCTCTCGCAGTTCTCAGGGTATCCCTGTATGGGGGTACTGCGGTAAAAGGACCAAACGGCAGATTCACCTTTTCTGAACGTGTCATGAATGGGGTATCCTAGTTTCCATTCTTTACGATTGTCTACCCGGTGTCCCTCCCGGTAGGGGGATATCTAGCCATTGATTCAACACTCTATATTGTCTGACTTGGATTTCATCACCTTGCAGAGGATATCGTTTGTTGACTCACAATACTTCTATTTAGGTGTTTGCATGATACATTACCCACCTTTGGTCTAGCAACACCTCTTTTTTCTAGAAACTGTTTGACTGTTGGTATTCTGATCAATTTTGTTACATCCCTCCACTTATTATAGCACAGCTGCTATAATAAGTGCTTTTGAGGTTGATTTTTGGCCTGAGAGCCTTTATTTTCACTCCCCCTTTTTGCACTATTGGTTGCATTAGGGTTTCGAGTTTTTTACATCACCACCTTACACTGAAAATTTTTATTTATTTATTTTCTCACCATTGAGAATCTTATACGATCTCGTCATCTTCTGGGTGAACCCCCTAAGTTCAATCTACTTGGCTCTCCACGCCACCAACGTCGAGCCTTATCCCTTGACTTGACACATCATCGACCAAACATATAGTCATCCGATTCTAACACGCCTCACTTCACATCTGATTCTGAGGCTGAATCTGAAAACCCTACTGAATTATTACCAACCAACCTCATGGCTGGAACACAATACGACCCACTTTTTACCAGTACTATTGGAGATACATCCACAAACCCTTCTACTACCGTTCCATCCATGGTAACAACAACCCCTCTAGGCATGCCTAATATGGGGGACACTCCACCTTTAGGTATGCCCAACACGGGACTACCTCCTATTATGGGTATGCCGAACATAGGAATCACACCACCTGTCATGACCACAGCCCAGATCCCAGGAATTCCTGGCACTGTTCCTAACCCCGGTGTAACCCATGTTGAACTTGGAAACGCTGGTCCATACCAAACCACAGCAGTTGGAGGACACATACCTTCAATACCTAGCATACCCTTAGGGGATACTGGAGCACTACATAATGCCACCATAAAAAGTTATGTCCCAGTCACTACGCCACACCCATCTGCTAGTTTACCTTACATGGAAAGTCTGAACTTACCAGACTTAGCCAGGTTAACCAACGATCCTATCAGGCACAACCCTACATGGCCACCCATGCCTACAAAGCTCCCCTCGGACATACCCAAGTTTGAAGGAAAACCTGGGGAGGACCCTCAAAACCACATAATGTCTTTTCACCTATGGTGTTCATCTAACTCCATAGTGGATGACTCCATTCATCTAAGACTATTGCAACGAACGTTCACTGGCTCTGCAGCTAAGTGGTACATCGAACAACCACATGGGACCCACCAGACTTTTACGTCTCTCGACTCCACTTTCCTTCAATTTTTTCAGCTACCTGTACGTTATGATGCAGGAGTTGAAATACTGTTGTCTTGCAGACAAAACAAAGCTACCCACATCACGGACCACATCCATGAGTGGCGCAAGCGTCGTAGCCTCTGTAAAATTAAACTGGATGACCGTATATTTTTGGACTGGTTCCTTAAATCACTCCTACCCCTCATAGCAAAATACGTAGCTTCCGAACGACTCCAGTCAGAGGAAGAAGCTATCCTAAAAGCTCAGCAATTCGACCTAATCTATGCCCAATCTGGCTATCTCTACACCATCATACCAGACGCCCCACGAGGCGATTCTTCACGTGGTGACGCACCAGGGGCATCACATGCCGTTGATGGTATTATTGGCCAGGTCACACCGCAAATTAAACCTTTTAGCATGGTGAACACCATAAATGCCCCAGACCTCTCTAGGACTACATCTAATTCTGGAGCGACAACTTCCTACGCTCCAATGAATCAGACTCACCACACTCATGGACCCTCTTATCCACAACATGGCTATGGGAAAGCGCCATCGGCATATGTAACACCCACATACTATAACCAACCGGCTACCCAGAACCCAATTCAGTTCCCGCCACAACCGATGTATTACCCACAGCAAGCTACAACAGCTAACCCAACACCTCCAATAGCTCAGGGTTATCAACAACCCCAACAGGTAACTGGACCACCTCTAGCCCCACCAACTTATTATCCACCACAACCTGCTCCCACACCTGCGACAAATCAAAATCCTCCCATTGCTCAAGGGCAAGTGTACACACAACACAATCATCCCCAACATCAAAATAACCAGCGCAACCAGGGTGGACAACAAAACCGTGGAAGAGGACGTAACTGCGGCAACAACCAACAACATAATCAAGGTCCACCACCTCCCAATCCTCCAAATAATAACAATGCTGCTCCTCCCAACCAGAATCTGGATCGTCATCCCAAGCAGCCCAAAAACAATAACCTAAGAACAAACCACCCATGTTCTATATGTAGGGTCTATGGCCACTACACACACGCTTGCCCACATTTGGAGCGAGCTCAACAACTCTGTGCTGATGATGCCCATCGCCAAGGGCACGCGACTCCTCAGGTGACACCCAACCCCCCACCCGCTCAACAGCAACCTTTGGTGCTGCAAAACCCCTTACCAACCCAAGGCGTAGTGAACACTCAGTCGTTGGCTCCCCCTCAAGGAAACGCACCACCACAACAACAGATCACTTATGTCACTCGTGATCAATCCATGTTCGATTCAGGTACCCACCACTTGTTAATGATGTCATCCGCTGATGTCAACCTCCAAACACGTCAGAACCAATATGGATCCACCCCTGAAGACCCTCCCGCCGACAAAAACACTAACGCTCATCCCACTGATCAAACGTTACGTATACCTCCGGATCCACTCGATGGCGCCTCTAAAGCACCTCGCTTCCCACTTCGTTGCATCAACAATAACCCCAATGCTCGCGCTGCATCGAATTACAGCATTGTAGATGACTTGTCCCAATCTCCCGCAGCCATGTCTGCTTTAAAAGTCTTAAAAAGCTATCCTTCACAGCGCAATACTTTGCTCTCTGCCATTGGTGCTATTGACCCCAATGATTCACAACTGATGGCATTCGATTTGGACCAGTCCGAACCATGCCTGCCTTCCACTTTAGCATTCCAAGTTTCTGATTCCGTTCGGAATCTTGTCATCCATCAATGCATTATTGATGAAGGTTCCTCTACATGTGTTATGTCCACATTCGTTTGGCAGAAGTTGGGATCCCCTACTCTCCAACAGTCCACCACTGCGTTGCGAGCCTACGATGGTCGTTTGGCTCAACCCCAAGGTCTCTTAACTAATGTCCCTGTCCAGCTGGCTAGTAAAACCGTGCTCATTGACATAGAGGTCATCAATGCCCAACTTGATTATAGCCTCTTACTCGGTCGTAGCTACATGTATGCCATGTGGGCGGTTTCCTCATCCGTTTTTCGTACCATGATGTTCCCCCATGACGGACACGTGGTCAAGGTTGACCAACTCACCTATTATGATCCCAAGGCCCCTGCTGCACCCAAAAATGTTCTCCCCATGGTGGAACAACCTATTTGTGGTGCAACTACCTCGCTTGTTTCCTCCGTGGGACCTAGACTTTACTCCGACACGTCGATGAATTCTACATTCCAATCCATTCCACCCCCGTCACCAACGCCCAAAGTATCTGACCTATGTACCCTGTCCCATAATACACAACCACTCAACAATCAACTGTCCTTCTTACCTAAACCACCATTGGTCCCTAGTCACATTGGTGTTACTCCCATCCACACAATCCCCTTTCTATTCCCTCCCTCGGGCGTAGTAAGTGCCCCGGTTATGGCTACCCTCAGCCTCCCCGGGTTAACCTTAGGCTTACCCGTGTGGTATATTTCGCCTCCCATTCCCCCGCCGACACCAAATGTCGTCCTACAACCAGTGCAACCCATTGTCACTACTACTCAACCACCTCTCGGTGTCACTACCCCTTCATCTTCTACGAATCCCCCTCCTCTTATCAATCCCATTGGGGGCAGAGGCCCACAACCATACACTGCGGTACCTCCTCCCAAAGTAGTTAAACCCCCTCCTGTGTTTCGTGCTCCCCCCAAATGCTCGTTGTGTGATTTGTTAGGCCATCCGACTCATCAATGTCCACAATTACCCGTATTATAGGAACACATGCAAATGCTTGACGACGACCCCAACATCCCAGTTGTCAAACTCGACCCAAACACCAAGCCTCGTGATAAATCACTGCATACCAACCACCCTTGTACCATATGCGGTATTTACGGCCACTACTCACATCACTGTACTGATCTCCCAGATTACATAGTAGCTCTCTACGAGATGAATAATTTGGACCTTGAGACGTCAGCCCCCACAATTGAGGAGATCTACCCTCCCGTATCATACCCATCCGGAGAGATTAACACCATTTATATGATCTCTTCGACTACCACTACCTCATCAACCAATTTGACCACTCAAAGTTTCCACAATGATGAGGAGATTCTCGAGGCTCTCACTGCCCCGGATTATCCCTGGGATGACATGCATCATCATGCCCATTTCCTCCCAGAAGAATCCTCCTCTACCACAGTTACCCAATTCGCAGTTGAGTCCAAAGATTTCCTTCCCACTAAAGTCGACTGGTTTAAGGATCCTATTCCTGCTCCTAAGGCCTTTGAGGAAGGTAGCATGGCCAACATCTCACCCGTCATACACATCGATATCTCTAACCCACCTGGTGCTATTGAAATCGTTACCTTAGGAGCCTCCTGCAGTGAGCATGAGATTGGAGAATACAAAATACTTTTCCAAGAATTCCATGATGTCTTTGCCTGGTCCTATACCGAAATGCCTGGTCTCGACCCCACTATCATAGAGCACCACATTGACACCTCTGAGTTAGGGGGCATAATAGATTACCTAGACCCCGGGATAGGGGGCATGATCAATCATTTTGAACCTTCCCCATCATCTATATCTCAACACCTCAATGAGCCCATCGTTCAAACCAACACATATGTGATCCACAATCACAAACCCCATGCACATAGCATGGGGGCAGGTCATTAACTCTGCTGAATTCTTCACATGAGTGATCTCAACCATTTTTTGAGGTCACATATCACTTGTATATTCAATTTGATTTGATACACCTAGTATTTTCCCCCCGCGGGTCATCATTTCTCCCCACCACTGCATCCTTGGCTTGGTGGGCTCACCTTTATTTGTAGCCATTTTTTAACCTAGTTATTTGCTTTGACCATTCCAGAGTCCTTATGACCTCCTTTTTTCGCACCATTTGCATCATAGGATTCATATTTCCATGCTCGTGATGACGCTTGAGATCATTTCTCACTCTCACGCCCAGTTTTTTTCGGGCATTTTTTCCATGCCCCCTCGTTCCCTCGGTTTGCGTGCCACATCGGCCGTCGTCCATTTTTTGATGAGTCTTATATCGCCGAATTCAGTTTTTCACACTCGTGATGATGCTTGAGATCATTTCTCGCTCTCACCTCCTCATTTTTTAGGCATTTTTTCCATGCCCACCCATCACCTCGGTTTGCGTGCCACATTGGGCGTTTCCCCTTTTTGACAATCTTTATGTCACCGGATTCAGTATTTCGCACTCATGACGATGCTTGAGACCTTTTCTCGCTCTCATCAATCCCTTTTTTTGTTCGGTATAATTTTACCCCTTTTTCGGGCCGAGCAATCCCTTTTACGAAAAAGGTACTTAGGGAGTTTCTGTTAAGCTCTTTTCTGACTCCTAAAACAATGAAAAGATCGCCGAGCAACCTTGCTTCCTTTCATGTTCGCTAAACGTATCTGAAAGGGCGTCTACCTCGTATAATTTTACCCCTTTTCCGGACCTTGTAGACTAATTACGAAAAAGGAATACTCTAGTCACATCGATTAGAAGAGTTCTCCATTTGCATCATTTTATGCTTTTTCGGGCCTTGGAGACTAATTTACGAAAAAGAACACCAATGGAGTCCCCTTACCACTTTCAGACTCTCTAAACATGAAAGCGACCACGAGCAATGACCATCCTGGGCTCGTAAAAACCCACAGGACAGTACTCATAACCACTGCAGAGTCTTCTTATCATTTTCAGACTCCTTAAAAATGAAAGCACCAATGAGCACGAACAGTCCTGGGCTCACAAAATCCACAGGACAGTACCATTTCAGAGCACACTTTTATCCCTTCTTCGAGCTCATTAAAACTATGAAAAAGGACCCAATAGTGCTTCTCGGCGCCAGAACAGATCACGTCTACTCATATGGTAGCTTCCCCATTTTGGTCGCCTTTGTTCAGAGTATTCTGCAGTATGTCACCCTAAGAATCCCTCGACAACACCCATCAGCTTGACCCCCCCAGAGTCAATACATACCCTTCAGTCCCTAAAAGTTATGATCCCCACACCTACAAGTCAGTTCCCTACGCTGCCAGGTCAACCATGTCATCATGCTCTGAACAAAGGAAGTTTGAGTCCACCCACTCTATGACCCCAATTACTTAACATCCCCACAAGTATGTCATTCCTACCATCAGTACTGCCACACTTCAGTTCTACACCTCGTGCTCCTATCAAGGAAACATCATTGCCTTGTTAGTTGCTGGTCTCCCTCTGTCGACGACAACCAAATTTATTCCATAGGATAGACCTGGAGTTCCCTGTGTCTTGGACTCATCACCATTTATGATGAGTGCCTATGAATCATTTTGAGAAGAGTCCTTAGTGCCTCTCCAAATGGTTGTTTCTCACATGCTCGACTTCAACACCTTGATCGTATCGTTGAGACTCGCACAAGGTATTGGTCCGTTCAGTTATTTGTTGAAGACCCCGGATACCACCCGACTCTTCCACATTTGAGAGTCTACTTATGGAAACAACCCATGTTTTCTATATATATCTGGGTTGCGCATGGTGACAGTATTCAGATGTACCCCAGTTTTATACTCCCTCGAGTATACAGTTACAAGCACCATGATAACTCACAGTCATTGAGTCCCTACAGATGTTGGACACCTTCAGTTTCAGCAGTTCATCAACCCTTCTGAGACCTTATTCAGAACGGTTGACGCTTTATTCCAGTGTATCATTTATTGAGATCAGTCATGTTATGACTCATGAGTACATCCCAAAATAGTGTCCCCTTTGGACCATTATGATGTACCAGCAGATTTTTTATGTATTATTCAGGTCCCCCTTCTTAGGACTAATTGTTATGTATATGTCTTAATACGAGCATGGGTATTCCCGCCTCGTCCATTATCAGAGATTATTCCTCATTCATATTGAGGCCATGTAATATTTTTTATTTTGCAGCTTCCAAGGGCCGTGGATCCAGTCTCCAATCGATCTCTTTTCTTCCCCGAACCCCAAAAAAATGACAAAAGAACTATGATGTCTATTGGCCATACGATGAGCTCCTGCCCTCACACATCAAGGGGCAATCTGTTAACACCCAAAAAGTGCTCACTAGCTCATTTCCTTATTCACATGACCCATTTGTCCACTTTTTCACCATTCGAGCCTCTAAAGCCACCAAAAGGTCACCAAAAGACCTTAATACACCCCTTTTTCCACTCAAAATGAATATTTTTCCTCAAAAAGCATAAAAAACCCTAAAAAATGGTCCAGAATTCCCAAAAATATTAAAAATATTCAAAAAAGGAAAAAGGAGGGAAAAGGTACCTAAACCATGTTGGTCAATACCATTGGTTTCCTCAAAACCATAATGGTATTCCCCACCACCAAAAACTATAAAAAGGTGGTAGGGGCTCCTCATTTTCCATCCATCCATCGTCCTATCCTCATGTTGTCAAAATCTCTCATGAGCTTTTGACCATTGTAGCTATCTTGGAGAAGATACCTTTGGAGCTTGGAGCTGCTCACCCTTGGAGCTACTCAACAATCTTCACCACTTGGAGGTATTACCATTGCAAGCACTTGCTTGCCCCTATTCTTAACACAAAATCATTTTTTACATATTGTCAATTGTTTTGCTTTTCATAATATTTCCATTTTTTGCTTATCTATCTCACATAGATCCATGATGAATATAGTTTAAAGTAGTTTGTTATTTATTTCTATTGAAACTGCTATCACTTGTTGATAGGTGCCCATTGCACTAAGCTTGGTTGCAAAACCAAGCCAACACATTTAGCCTTATCAATGAATCCTGGCCAAAATAACACATATCATGAATGTTGTAATTGAATGTGGTAAACTCATTTTTTAGTCTTGACAATTGTTTCCTACATGTGTCATATTTAATTTCCTTCTAAATACAAGTGGAAAACACCTCATACTCATTGAAAAATTATCCTTGATCGATCAACAGTGTAGACTAAATGAAAAAAAATGCTTACATTATACACTAATCTTTTCAAATTGAAACTTTAATCATGTCAAAACAACGTTCAACAAAAGGCAAAACAAAAAATCAGTAAATCACCCCTCTTTCTTTTGGTAGTTGTTCAACAACATTAGATTTATGACTTCTGCTCACTTCACTACACATGGCAGATTGTAATATCCCTCTTTTACCCCTATACTTTTGTAGCATAAGTGTAACAATGTACTAGTTCCTGGCGAGGAGCTCAAAGCCAAGGCCTCTCCAGTGAACTTTGTAAGTATTGTTGTGATTTCCTAAGATGTAATTTGAATTGTAGACTTAGTAGACTGAAGGTGTGACACAAATAAATAATGGGGGCAAATGAATCCACTAGGGGGATAGGTTGAATGGATGGAAAGCCATGAGAATCCAACTACTGATGATGGGTATCATGTTGGTGCCTCAAGCACTTGAAGGAAAGTATTTGTTCACTTGTTGGACCTAAAAGCTATTAGGTATCATCCTAAGTGTGGCTATTCTCCGACAAGAAAATAATAAGATTCTATGATCCAAGTACTTATTATTTAAGTAATTATCTTATTTCCGAAAGAGGATGCCAAGAAATATCCTTAGATCCCTTAATGAAAAGAAGCTTTGAGTATAAGGTGAAAGAGATAATTTTATATAAAGTTTATCCTTACAATTAATCTTATACAAATGAATGATATATATATATATATTATAATTATATTAATATATATTATAATTACTTGTGTTTTTTAAATATTTTATATAAATGTTTCCACAAAAGGAAGAAAGTATTCTATTCATTTATTGCATCTCTTTATATATATATATTCATTTTATCAATGATTATAGGAAAGGTTAGAATTTAAATGCATTTAACCTAAAAATGAAGTGGAGGATAACAGTTCATTGGGAAAGTTAGGGTTTTCTCTCAGCGAGTAGAGATCGACTCCACTTGAAAACAACACATTGAAAGGGGAGGGGGAATCACCTTATGGTGGGAGACAAGAGAGGGTGTCTCTCTCTAAGTGGCGTTTTTTGTCACCTTTTTTTTTTGTTTTGGGGTGTTTACATTACTTGGGTTCCCATTATTTTCCCAAGCAAGAGAGGGCACAATGGTTGTGATCTAGTCTCCATCAAAAGAGAAGAGCGCAATTTTTGGTATCTTGTTCCCATTATTTCCTCTCATCATTTCTTGTTAACAAAAATATGGTATGGTGGATAGAGGAGAAGGTGTCTCTCTTGGGAAGGGGAGATCCTTTCTATGGAGGCTTCAACATTATGCATTTGAAAGCTAAGGGTTCTTGCAGAGGGTTAAGAAGGAGCAGATACGTCTTGGGAAAGAAAGCTATTTTGTTAGGAGTCCGGGGGAGAGGACTGCCAATATCTTTGGGAAAAGAGATAGCTCTCTCTCTATCTACTAAGTTTGGATTCTGCATGGGTGTCTCTCTTTGGGAAAAGATGTTCTTCATGTTTTTTAATGTTTTTAAATATTACTTCTCTTGGCAGAAGGAATCTCTACTAGTTATTTTTTACTGTAAGTATGTTTCTTAATTTATGAGTTTGAATGCTTTGAGGAAAGTGACTTATTCTTCCTCTTTGATAATTGTAAATGCTTTTATTTTGTGTGATTTTGTCCAAGAAAAGAGTGTATCTTGTGAGGTTGTTTTTCTTTTCTTTAAAAACGAATTCATAGATCATGAAAACACCTAGGAAAGGAGCAAATCCTTGAGACTACCGCATATCTTTTATATTTATATATTAAATGTTCTTTGTATGACTATTTGTTGTATTGCTTGAAAAAAGAATAGGAATGTGTAGCTATTTGGGGGTTTAGCCTCTAGTTATATTTATATTGTGTGTGTGTGCACGCGTGTGCGCTTGCAAAAGGATTGGAGGGTGTTTCCATTAGGGGCACACTCCTCACTTGATGACGATGCATTTCATAAAATATTGTTTGAAATGGGTCAATATATATATATATATATATAGTGTGTGTGTGTGTGTGTGTGCTTGCAAAAGGATTGGAGGGTGTTTCCCTTAGGGGCACACTCCTCACTTGATGACAATGCATTTTATAAAATATTGTTTGAAATGAGTAAACATGGTGCAACCAGAGAGGGGGTATCCCCAAGCTTGAATCTTTGTTGCTTTTTACATACATTTCGATATAAAGTTTAAGTTTGGATTGAACCAGAGAGGGTGCAACCCAAGATTAATGTGTGTTGTATTTTCAATGCATTTTGATACTAAGTCTTTGTATGGATTAAGCCAGAAAAGAGGAAACCCAAGAGGGCGTAGCCCTAGTTTAATGTGTGTTGTATTTTAATGTATTTGATACTAAGTCTTTGTCTAGATTAAGCCAGAAAAGGGGAAATCCAAGAGGGTGCAACCCTAGTTTAATGTGTGTTGTATTTTCGATACTAAGTCTTTACTTAGATTGAGTCCATGATAGGCATACCACTATTATCATTTAGTTATGGTATTTTTTTATATTTATTTTAAGTTTTAATTATATAATTAAAAGAACCAAGAGAGGGTGCAATCCTTGGTTCCATGCCTCGTAGTACCAAGAAGTTGGGTTAAGGTGGGGCACAATCTCAACACTTTTGCGTTATCATAAATAAATTTATAAACAGCTAAGCAATGTATACATGCTTGGAGTGTGTTATTGAAATAAGAGAACGAGAGGACTTTTGAAGTGATTCTCCATACTAGTGGATTCATTTCCTAGCTCAGGAGAAGAACATACGTCGAACAAAGAGATAGAAGGTTGGGTGGAATGTTCTAGTCAAACCTTCAGTCGCCACATTTAAGCAATTTATATAAGTGTCCATCACTTGCTATGTTATTATTGTTCACCATATTTTTATACAACTCTATTTATGAAAATGTTGTTGTAAACCTTTAGATGTGTTTTTCCTTCCAGCATCGTCAAGAATTGTTATTTATTCTCCAAATGACTACAAGTATTAAATATGTGTAAATTTGTGTAAATTGTTGATTTATAACTATTCTTAGCTTTTGTATTGAATATCCCTTATCTTAAAGGTGCATAAGTCAATCCATTATATTATAGTCAAATAGAAAGTATCTTGAAAGAATGCTATTGTCTTATTCAGTTTCCATAAATAATTATTGGATTATATATTTAATTACTAGAATGGTTCAAATTACATATTACCTGATTGTAAGTATTGTATAACCGATAATGTTCATATGAGTATTATAAAGCATTATTTGTATGGCTTATATAGGAGTTGAACAAACCTAGTGATTTCCCTTTCACATGAGGACATTAATAATAATAAGAGTATGATGCAAAATGGTATTATTAAAAGAGTGTTTCTTCTAATGGAATTTAGTATATGTCCTTTGTATCATTCATTAGATACTATGATTAATGTTAAGCTATGTTAATATGATATATTGTTGAGAAGGTATTAATGTTAGGTTTGGAATATAAAGGATATATGTTGTACTCATACCACTTGATATAATAAGTATATTTAAGTGAATGCTTTGGACAAAGTAACGGTTGGATTATAAAGGAATCTACAGTTGTGGATTGAGTTTACTTGTATGCTTCAATAGTTAATCATAATTAATGAAGAAAATTATTATGTTTAATAAAGTGGAAATTAAATAGTGAACCAAGTAAATTTATAATATTACTTAGCTATAATTCTTGAACTATTACATAATGAAAGGTTCGAAGAGTCAATTTATATCATTCTTATACATAAGAATGCATTTGATGAGAATGTATCTTGTTCATAATGATTCGATAAGAATTGAGGCTAACTTAATGATTGTTTGGACGAGGTTAAAGGAAAAATGTATACCCCATTTACCGACATAGTAATGAGGAAATTGGGTATATTACACAGATATAAGCTATTAACCTACCATGCATTTATCCAATAGACATATTCAAACCTCAACAGTCTCAAATTTGTAATATCTTTACAGGACTCTATTAGTGCAAACTACCAACCAATGAATAATGTCACTACATTTCCAACCTACAACACAAAATGTGAGCACTAAATAGGAAGCAGTCTCAAATGGACCACACATAATAGTTAATCTTGTAGTCCA
This sequence comes from Larix kaempferi, assembly GCA_027924585.1. NCBI lineage: Eukaryota > Viridiplantae > Streptophyta > Pinopsida > Pinales > Pinaceae > Larix > Larix kaempferi. The sequence goes on along the minus strand of BSBM01001733.1, from coordinate 1,004,058 downwards.
TGGTTTATGGAAAAAAACTATGAAGTAATTGTCAACACTCCGACCCTTCATGGTTTCAAAACTGAAGATAGACCTGTCTTAGCAGTATTATTAAGGGCCTTGTTGTCTACTACCCTATAAAGGGTTATCATAGATTTTGGTCTCCATTCATGTTGTACAAGGGAAACAAATTTTCCACAGTTATTCAAGCATTCCTTTACAGTTGTAAAGGGGTCGAAATCATGTCGCGTACCAATGGTGAAATTGTTTTCATTCTTTGAAATACTATGGGCAATCTCGACTCCAATTACAATCTTTGTCATAGGGATCACAGTGTGCAAATAATATACCTTGAATGTATCACCTTTGTTCGTTTTGCAAAGTTTATATAAGATTCAATGACTAATAATTACATAATCTATATGAAAATTTATTTGGAAACTTCCTATAAAGAAAAATAGGACTTTAAAGATTACAAAAGTATACACATACAAATTCAAAGAAGAAATGAAATCTAGCATCACAAATTTTAAGTGTGCATTGTATTTTGTAAATTTTCCTTATGCAGTATCAAAATCAAACTGCCCCAAAAAACAAACACCTTCATTCCCCATGACTACAGAAGTCCCTATGACTACAAAAGTCTCCACAATAGGTGTTGTTGTTAAGCGTATGCTTGTACTGACGCCACCATAATCATGGAGGTATTGAAGCTCAACCTGATATATGGAAACATAAACAAATCAAGATCAACTTTGATATCAATCGGGAGCAATCAAGACCCTTTCATTTTTTCTCCAAAATAATGTATTCTTATGCAACAAAAGAGAAAAAATGTTGTGAGGAAAGCACGCCATTCCAAATTTGATTGATTTTTTATTTGATTACTCTTGCTAATGAACTACTCAATGGTATTGAATCTTTGGGAAACAATTTATTTCAGCAGTAAAATAAAAATAGAAGTGGAGGAAAACCATGTCCACAATGTCTAATCCATAGTTACTATAAAAAATGAACCAAAACTACATGGGTAGGGCTTGCCCCCTCAAACCCCATTGAATTGTGATAATGGGCTATTACCATTCACCCTCTCCCTAGATAGCTCAAATACAATCTTAAATAGAGTGTGGATTGAAGCATGTCATGGGTTAATTTGACCATATACAGATTCCTCACTACATCCAGTGTGAGAAAGTGGATTCCCAATAAGCATAGTCACATTTGATCCCTCAACATCACCAGCTCAAAATAAAAATAAAAAATCCATCCACATAAACAATAGAAAATCACCATATATAGGAATAAAATGTATGAATATCCCCAATCAGGAATTAGGACCATATTATCTCCAAGGTTCCAACTTTAATTATGTTGATTTTCAACTTTTTCTCAAACAATGGCTTCGAAGGCTTATGAGATGTTCTCGTTCAACAACATTGGAGTGTATGTGTATTTATGGTGTCCATTAAAGGTGTGAAGCTCATTAATGTGTTTATAGTCCACTTTTGTTTTCCCCAAATCATATACGATATACAATTGGAAGCTGGTAAAGAAACTAGGAACACTAGTTCAATTTTGTCCACACCGAATACGGGTTTTCCAACTCTTACCAAACACTACCAGAGAAACTCGAATTATCCCAATATAAGTTTAATGGACTCAAATAGATTCAAATAAAACTAAATGACCCATTTATAGATGCCAAATAACTTCCAAGTAAATATGAAAGACACCCTCTCAAGACTAGTGAGAAACTAGTTTGATTTCCCCCACATAGTAATACTCGTTTTTCAACTTGACCCAAACACCTCCTAATCGACTGTAATCATTCAAAAAATATTAAATAAGACTCAAATTCATCCAAATAGAGATAAATGAATCAGTAACATACCTCATGGGAATTCTATTAAAGTTTTACAATCAATACTGTAAATTGCCTAACCATATGAGAAAGATTTATACATGGAATCATCAGTTACTTAAATATGAACACCATATGAGGAAAACCATTGGATATTTTTTCTTCATTGTATGGGAACATTAATGACACTGATTACAATAATACATGGATCTTACACAATTTGAAAGTCATGAAATACTCAGTTACAATTGTACAAGTTCAAACCTCTACTAGAAGAAATACAAAATGGAGTAGATCTGATAAAATGGGCACATAACATATAGGTCATACGAACACGTTTTTGAGTGAAACGATTTTTTTTTACCAATGGAAACAACTCTATGAACACAAAGGAGTAGTTCTCACATCCCATAAATGCTCAGAAGTGTCGAGACCAAAACCACCATTTTGGCCCTCCTTCACCGATCCAAGCTCCAAATCAATAAGAAACACCTCCAAATGATAGAGAAGCCCCCCAAATTTATCCATGGGTCACATAGAATTCATATACTTCCCAATAATTATCTCTACAAGTGAAAATGGATCCAATGGTACGCCCTCCTCTAGAAAGAACCCACAACTCCAACACCAAAATGCCCAGAAAACACCATAAACCTCTGCTGCCAAAACTTGAAATTACAAACAACTATAGATGAATTTGAACCATAAATAGAACAAGATATAGACCTACATATACTTAATCTCACTTGATAAATCTAAGTGATTCCTCCTCACCTCTCATTCACATTAAGCACAATTGAGAAATATGAGTGATTTCTCCTCTCTTGCTAACTAGGGTGGAATTTTTTTCATCACTGAAACTAGTTTTGTAGAAAGGGGAACATAACCCAAGATTTAGAACATCAATGGCTCTCCAATGTAAAAATTCAAATGACCAAAATCCCCTTCACTTGTGTCTTCACTCTTTTTATAAATCTTCATGGATCATTTCCCCCTCATTCTAGAATTCTCTCACAAACATTTAATAAATGTTATCTTTATGAGAGAATGAACCTTGGGACTCATTTGCTTCCTCTATAATGTTATTTGGACAAATAATAATTTCATCTACCTTGGAAATTCGAATTAGAGAGGCTTAGATTTATTTTGGGGAAGTTACAATAGCATGTCAACCCACCCCTCTCCTCTAGCACCCTCCTTGGTAAATTTTGGACCTGCAACATGTCATAGGCTATCATAAGTTGTCATAAGATATCATAGGACCTGATTATTTTCATAAGTTGTCATATATGTCATAGGTTTTCATAGATTTTCTATTTTTAGCCCCGGGAGTTACAACCCATGAGATGCCTCCATGATAAGATTCCTTCCACCTTGAATGGGAGTTAGACCACATTTTTGGATTCATTCCTCCACTAATGCACCCTCCTTTCCCAATTGTGTCCAATTCCAACTTAGAATTTGAATTTGAGGGAGTTACAACTCATGTGGGGCCCAACTCAACCTCTTTATGCACCCTCCTTCTCCAATTTTGCCTAATGTTGCAGCATTTCACAATTTCAACATCAACTATACAAATATTTGACCCGCATCATCACCTTGATAATTTTTCATGAATTTACCAAGTGACTTAGGCCAATGCATCCCCCTAGTCCAATGGAATGGTCCATAGCAAAAATTTGGGGACATTACAGTCCTCCCCACCCAAGATTACTTGTCCTCGAGCAATTTAAACCTGGGAGTGGAATGTTTCTCCTTCTTCCCCAACTTATGCTCATTGATTTTTTTGCCTCCTTACTTAGAGATGACTATTCATAAGGCTGCAATTTCAAGTGGACCAAGTCATCAACTCTATAGTCCAAAACTTGAGCCACATTAAGGCTGAAAATGGTACCATGACTCCAAACCAACCGAAAGGAGGTGAAGTATACCCTACTCACTGTATGGTCATGCAAATTACTGACATAGGAAACCTCCTGACCAATGCAAATAAGAAGAGTAACTCTTTACTACTGCTACTAAATCAACTCCCCATTAAAATGGTCTACTAGGAATCTCATCTCGTGAAAGCCAAAAATGGCTCTCACCTCCATGTTTGTTGTTGAAAATATGCCCAAAACTGTAAATCTAAGATCCCCAACTAATATCAATAAGGTACAACCATGCTACCATTGCGCCAATCTAATCATAACCATCCCACTATCATACTATGTCTGCATTCCCCTCTCTTGGATCTCCAAACTGGAAAATCTATGAAAACTGAATCTACCACCATGGATAGTGGTCTGCATAGGCATCCAAGTGAAATCTACCATCCTAATGACATACTCTATGCTGAATATAGGAAAAGGAAGTCTATCTAAATCACTCGCCATGACTCTCAGATTCTCATGAACTCTAACAATCTCCTCAAGAGATAGCTCCATCTCTCCTACTATCCTTCCATCAACCTAGTTGAAACAACTGAGTCCAAGAATGATCCTAGGGTCTGAAATGAACCCGAGAAATGTAGAGTTTCTACTGCATCTACCTTTGCACTGCATAGTCTCCACACAAAGAGCCTCCTGTAGTCTCCCAAGCCACCTAGCATGAAAACACTACATCTCTCCATCATAGGATCTGCCACCTAGGAAACTAATCCTTTGATCGACATGGATAGGATCTTGAAAGTGATGGTTGGCTCTACCACTTGTGTCAGTTGCTAAACTATCGAACCAAGTAATACCAGGATCCCACTGCCAAATTGGAATTTCATCACTCCCAATGCTCATTCAAACCTCTATGAGCCTCTCCAGTATAACATGAAGCTCCTCTTGTGCAATATGCACACTGGCATTTCTCTCATGTCAATGAAACTGGTCCAATCCAACTGAATCAGATGAAACTTCTATGTGCTTCCATGAATAATGAAGGCATCAGATAATATCAATGGATTCCTCTGCTGCTTCTCACAAGACTGAACACTAACTGGTAGGATCTGAACCCAATACGTATCCACCTCTTTCATACATATATCCATCAAATCCATGGATGTGTATGCTTCTCTACTGGATGTTCCATATAAAGTGTACACATCTTTCGCCTCCATGACTAAGTCTCTCTCCCATAGAGGCATCTCATGATCCTCTTGATGCTAAAAAAGTACTTGGTCAACATAATTTCTCCATGTCAACTCTCTCCTCATGTACCTACAAATATGAAATATCCTCATGTTCAACCCCCTCACGAGGCTCCTCCATTGAACCATGGATGCAATCATCCATATACAACTGGTTTTTTGAAGTGTAGGAAGGGGTCTGTGATCTTTCCAACTCCCTACGAAGCTGTTCAACCTCCATATATGATTCTTGAAGTGCTTTTTGTGTTCTCTTTAAGGAAACATGTGTGATCTCAAGCTCATGGGTGAGCCTGTCAACTTCTTCTTCTTCTTCTTGTAATGCACAACGGTACATCTTAGCAAGCCTAAGAAAATGGTCTCTATTGGAAAGCAGGTGATGTAGTTAGTCTTCATGGATGCCACTTCCTTTCGAATATCTTCAAAATATGCAAGGTAAATTTCTACTTTCAAACTATCATTTGCCCCTGAAGCTCTCCAACAACAATATGTCACCAAGGCATTTGTGTCATCGCTTTTTTTCATAACTGTCCTAACATTCTCTTTGCTTACCTTCAACTGCCCTGCTAAGAGTTGTAGCTCATGGGAACATTCCTCCACTAAATTTTCTAACTTGTTTCCATTGTCATCCTCCCCAAAATCATTTTTTTCCCCTTTATTCTCTACTTCCACACATTCTTCAATTGGAAGAAATAATGGTGGGAGATATGTTTCTTCCTACTACCTTGTTTGGGCTTCCAATAAATTGCTTCCATGTCTCTTTGCAACCACTCATTTCCCAAGTATTGAGTCTTGTTTACATTTTCTAATGGCTGGTATAAAAAATCAGAATGCTTGTGGCATGAATCCACAACAAATAATGCATCTTTAACAACCAAATCAACATTAGAATATTCGACAATGCAATTATCCTCATGTGGAAGGGATGCTATGTATTGATGATGCAAAGAAATAGGACTACTACAAAAATCAGAATTTTTGTCATACCTTGGAGTCACATCTTCATCATTCCCAAATGGTTGATCCATGTGGGCATGCTGCTCCACTTTGTGTTCAACTGGAAGACTCAAAGCTGCAATTTGTGAGTCCCTTTGATCCAATTTCTTGTATGGGCACGATGAGTTTGTGAACATGGCTTCAATTTCTTTGGGTCTCACACATGATGGCTGATTTTTTTTCTCCTCATAGTCATATTAAGGATGAACAATTATAGTGAATTTAATACCCTCTAAACCAATATTATGATAGGAACCTTTGGATGCTCCTTTCCTAGAGAAACCAAACATCTTCTCCACAAGTTTTGATGTAGAGCAGTTTGGTAGCAAGGCTTGACAGTGATTCAAATTATGCTCTAACTCCTATTGTGTCTTATCAAATTGCTTCAATGAATTCTCATGGCCCTTCATTCCCCTTTCCCATTCAAGCTTTTCCTCCTTAATGGGTGACGTAGGAAGGAAAATGGGTAACATTCCACCATCTACAATTATAGCCATTGAAGAAGCTTCCTCTTCAACTTTGTATATGCTGTCAAAAAATAAATAATACAACTCATATGGATTATGCAAGCCTTCCTTTATTATTTCATATCCTTCATTTTCTTCCACCGAAGGAATGAAACGATCTTCAAGAAATGATTATTCCCATGTTAATCTCTTCTCAAGCTCCCATGAAATTGGTTCCAACCTCATCTCTGCAAACCTTCTTCCAAGTTTTTTTTTTCTTTCTTCAAGGTTATTATTAGTTCCCATAGCTATTAAGGAACATGCTATAATACCACTACAATATCCACAATTAGGAATTAGGAATATTATCTCCAAGGTTCCAACTTTAATTATGTTGATTTTCAACTTTTTCCCAAACAATGGCTTATGAAGGCTTATGAGATGTTCTCGTTCAACAAAAGTGGAGTGTATGTGTATTTGTGATGTACATTAAAGGTTTGTATCTAATTAATGTGTTTATAGTCCACTGATATGTTTCTCAAATTAGATATGATATAAAATTGGAAGTTGGTAAAGAAACTAGAAACACTAGTTCAATTTTGGCCACACTGAACACGACGTTTCCAACTCTTCCCAAACACTACCAGAGCGACTCGAATTATCCCAATATCATTTTAATGGACTCAAATAGACTCAAATAAAACTAGATGACCCACTGATAGACTCTAGAGAACTTCCAAAGAAGTATGAAAGACACCTTCTCAAGACTAGTGAGAAACTAGCTCGATTTCCCCGTCATAGGAATACTAGTTTTTCAACATGACCCAAACACCTCCTAATCGATTGTAATCATTCCAAAAAGATTCAATAAGACTCAAATGCATCCAAACAGAGATAAATGACCCAGTAACACACCTCATGGGACTTCTATTAAAGTTTTAGAATCAGTACTGTAAATTGCCTGACCATATGAGAAAGATTTATACATGGAATCATCGGTTACTTAAATATGAACACCATATGAGGAAACCCTTGGATATTTGTTATTAATTGTATAGTCAAATTAATGACACCAATTACAATAGTACATGTCTCTTGCACAACTCAAAACTCACGAAATACTTAGTTACAATTGTACAAGTTCAAACCTCTACCGGAAGAGATACAAAATGGACTAGATTTGATAAAATGAGCACATCTTGGTCATACGAACACCTTTTTGAGTGAAAAAATGTGTTTCCCACTAGATACAATTCTCTGAATGAAATGGAATAGGTCTCACATCCCTGAAATGCTCAGAAGTGTCGAAACCAGAACTACCATTTCGGTCATCCTTCACCAATCCAAGCTCTAAATCAACAAGAAACACCTCCAAATGATATAGAAGCCCCCCAAATTGCACCCTCTGTCACACAGCAGTCATATAATATATGACATATAAGTCATATAATTCCAAATAATTATCTTTGCAAGTGAAAATGGATCCAATGGTACGCCCTCGTCAAGCAAGAACCCACAACTCCAACACCAAAATGCTTAGAAAACACCATAAACCTTTGTTGTTACAACTTGAAATTCTAAACACCTATATATGAATTTGAACAAAAAGTAGAACAATATCTAAACATACATCAACTGAAGCTCACTTGAGAAATCTAAGTGATTCCTCCTCACCTCTCATTCACATAAAGCACAATTGAGAAATATGAGTGGTTTCTCCTCTGTTCCTAGTTAGAGTGGAATATTTCACTATCGAAACTATTTCTGTAGCAAGGGGCACATCTCCCAAGCTTGATAAGCTCAATGGATCTCCAATACCAAAATTCAAATGACCAAAAGCCCCTTCACTTGCATCTTCACCCTTTTTGTAAATCTTCATGCATCATTTCCCCCTCATTCTATAATTCTCTCACAAATATTTAATAAAATATTAATAAATGCTATTTTTAAGAGAGAATGACACCTTGGGACTCCTTTTCTTCCTCTGTAATGTTATTTGGCCAAATAATAACTTCATCCACCTTGGAAATTTGAATTAGAGAAGCTTAGCTTGATTTTGGGGAAGTTACACTAGCATGTGGGCCTACCCCTCTCCTCTAGCGCCCTACTTGGCTAAATTTAGGACCTGCAACATGTCATAGGCTGTCATAAGTTGTCATAGGACCTAATTCTTGTCATAAGTTGTCATAGATGTCATAGGTTGTCAGAGATTTGTTATTTTATCCCGAGGAGTTACAACCCATGAGATGACTCCATGATATGATTCCTTCCACCTTGGATGGGAGTTACACCACATATATGGATTCATTCCTCCACTAATGTGCCCTCCTTTCCCAATTGTGTCGTTTGCCACCGTAGAATTTGAATTTGAGGGAGTTATAAGTCATGTTTGGCCCAACTCAACCTCCTTATGCACCCTCTTTATCCAACTTTGCCTAATGTTGCAACATTTCTCAATTTGGACATCAACTATACAAATATTTGACCCACATCACCACCTTAATAATTTTTCATGACTATACCAGGTGACTTAGGCCAATGCACCCCCTAGTCCAATGGAGTGATCCATAGCAAAGATTTGGGGACAATGCAATATAGTAATATCATCCAAGCACCCTTGCCCCTCTTAAATGGAGTTTGAAAAACAAATCAAAATGCCCTAACAATTTGAAAACACTATTTTGTTGAATCCTAACTAGGAAGTAGGCCTTATACCTTGCCATATCTATGATTTGGAACTGTGAAGCTAAGAATAAACGTCAAACCATATTCATATTAAGATCGCAAAATCTTAACTCGGGACTTCCCTCAAATTGCAGAATCTTAACTCGGGCATCGATGGCTAATTCTTTGCTTTTGAGTTTTGCCTCTTTCACTCTACATCAATGCCTCTAAAGAGTGCTTAGATGTTTCTAGAGAGTGTAGGCTCTTCACTTGGTGTGAGAGAGAAGTCATCCAATAAAGGAGCGCCAAAGTTTGAAAAATTGACAAATGTTAGATTCTATAAGTGTAAGTGAAATATCAAAAATATTTCTGTAAGTATAAGTGATATGTCAAAAATATTTTTGTAAATGATAATGTATGTGAAAATTATTTTTATTTTATAATTTTTGTTAAAAACTAATGATAAAAATTGTGACATCTAAAGCTTCCATCTAATCAACATATTAAAAACATAAAAACAAATATTATGTATGAAAACTTTATAAAATATAATGTTTAATAAAGTCACCTATAGGTGCAAAAAGCCAAACATATAGTCACTTGTAGGTGCCTACAGCAAGGACTAATAAAATTGATATAATTGTCCTTTACTCACCCCGAATTTTAAATTTATTGATGAAAGGATTACTCACACCGAATTTTAAATTTATTGATGAAAGGATTTATCATTTCATAAACATATGGATCATTTTCAATTTATAAACTATATTATAAGTTAGATAAACGATTCTTATTTACTATTACATTACTCTGTTTTCAAAGCGGGCAGAAATTGAAGTGAATATAGCTCTCACTTCAGCAAAAATCATGTACAAACTAGCACAAATTATTTCTTCCACTAAATAATATAGTACAAACTAGTATCTAATCGAATTTTCTTACACAAGATGAAATATTATTACTATAAATAATTTACTAAACTATATATATATTTATATATTTTGAATCATTTTTCTTAATTTATTAAGATTAATAATTTAAATTTATATATTCACAAAATACTATTATCTATATTAATTATTAATTTATTATTATTTATATATGTTATATAAGTAAATAATATATTGTTTTACTACTTTATTAAAAAAATATATATATTGTTTTTACTACTTTAATATACGAACCTGAGTTTCCGGGTCACTGCTGACTCATCAAAACGAATCTACACCTCTGTTTACCAAACGACGAGTGTAAAATTTGTAAATTGATGTGAAACGCATAATGAATAGAGATTCTCGACTGATGCGATAGATTGGTTTTACTTACCGTTTCCGTACCACCGATTATTTCGCTGGTAATTATTATTTATTTGATTTTCCATTGCGAGGGATGGTAATTATTATGTATGACCGTAGTCAATATTATTTGGTACCTCATAGGGCGGTTATAATCAAAGAACTAAAATAGTCGTCCATTTGATAAATTCTGGTCGTCTTCGCGAATCGCGTGTTATGAATTGACGGGAAACTTCGCGTCGCGGACTCGCGAGGCACAGATAAACGCCGACGGGCAGATTAAATGAGATCAGAAAACCCATGTAATAAGATCCAAACATCCATGTATTTTTTCAGGGAGGACTTCAGCTCAGGCGAAAGAATCGCTTGGTAATGTTTCCATGGCGCAGTCGCTCCTTATTGCCTTCAGCTACCTCGCCATACCATTTTTATCTGTACAGGTCGTCGGGGGGGATCTGCATCGAAATACCAGTTTCCTGTTCGACGGATTCAATGGAACCAACTTGATTTTAGAGGCGGATGCTTCGGTCATCGGCTCCAAATCTGTGCTCGCCCTCACAAATCACTCTCATTTCAGACTCGGCCGCGCGCTGTATTCAACTCCTGTGCAGATGAAAAGCAACGGGACGCTTTCCTCCTTTAGCACTACCTTCGCCTTCTGCATGGTGCGTCCCCACTCTGATGTAGGCGGGGAGGGAATGGCCTTCATCGTAACACCGGCCAACACATCTGCCATGGGCGGTGTGTCATCTGAGTATCTGGGCTTGCTGAACGTCACTACCAACGAGCACCCATACAATCACTTGTTGGCAGTGGAGTTTGATACGATCCGCAGTGCGGAATTCAATGACTCCGACGACAACCATGTGGGCGTGGACATCAACAGTCTCATCTCAGTAAGCTCCCATCCTGCTGGCTATTGGAGATGGGGAGAACTTCAATGGATTCAGCCTCAAGAACCGACGCAACATACAGGCCTGGATTGATTTTGACCATTTTCAAAGCCGGTCTCAACGTTAGCATAACATTGGCCGGCTTGCCGAGACCGCAGAAACCCTTGATATCTCAGATTATCAATATACAGAACGTTCTGCAAGAGAAGATGTTCATTGGCTTTTCAGCGGCTACGGGAATTTCGGCGAAGACCATTACGTTCTTGCGTGGAGTTTCACCACAGAAGGCACAGCGCCTTCCCTCAATATCTCGCGTCTCCCTTCGTTTGTTAACATGTATTCTAAGCGTCCGAGTCGAGGATTCATAGCCGGCGTTACAGTGGCCACTTTGGTTTTCTGCTTGCTGGTGGTTGCTACTGTGTTTCTCAAAAGAGGCAAGTACATAGAAACGATTGAAGACTGGGAGCAGGAGTTCTGGCCCCATAGATTCACTTACAGGGAGCTCAACATCGCCACGAACGGGTTCCGGGACGAAAACGTTTTGGGTAACGGGGGTTTCGGTAGGGTTTACAAGGGCATTCTCCCTGGCAACGGCCAGGAAATCGCTGTGAAATGTATAACGAAGGAGTTCACGGAGGGAATGAGGGGGTTCGTGGCAGAGATCTCGACCATGGGGCGCATGCAGCACAGGAACCTGGTTCAGCTCCGGGGTTGGTGCAGGAGGAACAAGCAGCTCTTCATCGTTTACGACTACATGCCCAATGGCAGCCTAGACAAACTCATATTTGAGAACCCGAAGACAGTCTTGCCGTGGCCACTGCGATACACGATCTTGAAGGGCGTGGCATCGGGGTTGCTGTATCTGCACGAGGAATGGGAGAAGAGGGTCATCCACAGAGACATCAAGTCGAGCAACGTGCTGCTGGATTCGGAGATCAACGGGCGGCTGGGCGACTTCGGCCTCGCTCGGCTGTATGATCACAGCGAGAACCCGGGGACAACTATTGTGATGGGAACGCTGGGGTACATAGCGCCGGAACTCGTACACACGGGTAAAGCCACGCCCAGCTCGGACGTGTTCAGCTTCGGGATTCTGCTGTTGGAGGTGGCATGCGGGAGGAGGCCCGTGGATCCATTGCGGGATGCCGGGCAAGCGATTTTGGTTGAGTGGGCGTGGGAGCTGTACACCGAGGGAAGGCTGCTGGAGGCATCGGATCCAAAGCTGGGCGATGGAGGATATGATGTGGGCGAAATGGAGAAGGTGCTGAAATTGGGGTTGTTGTGTTCTCATCCAGAGCCGGAGAGCAGGCTGGGAATGCGCCATGTCTGCCAAATACTAGAAGGCGAAGCTCCTCTTCTTGATATCCACAGGGCTTCGTTGAACGTGAGTATTATGGGTTGTGAAGCTCCTCTTCCTGATATCCACAAGGCTTCATTGAACGTGAGTATAATGCATGGTGAATCTCCTCTTCCTGATATCCGCGGGGCTTCGTTGAGCGTGAGTATTATGGGTAGTTGTCCTAGCAGGGACCTATTTAGATATACAGGTTAATGAAACGTGGAGTGAGAAGCCTGTCAGAAGCAAGCTCAATTCGCCTTCCGATAAGTCTGCATACCTCTAGCACGGTCCTGTGGCAACCATTGAGCATCCTACAGAGCATTAAATACAATATATGCTGACGTGAAACATTTTAGAGGCTGCATTGTATATCCTGCAGTATATATGTTACTTAATGGTCTGCTGTGTTACCCATCGTTTGTCGGAATCACAGTGATCACCAGGTGTTTGTGGGACTCACAGATTCGACTCAAGAGTTTCGGAGATTGTACTCACTCAGGCTTTGTTAATGATACTAGATTAGAATATGTTTAACAGTACTTTTATTTATATGGTGATAGACTGTTTTAACTGTGAGGGTCTAGCAAATAAAATATTTGTTTTTACATAAAATTAATTAGAATATTTTTTTGTCTATGCAATTTGGTAGAAAATTGAAGATTTCAAAGAATGATGTTTAAATTTGTATAATTTGGATGTTCTGAAGTATTTTATGTTGGATCTATTTTTATGTGTTTAAAAGCATAATTTAAATATCACAATTAATGTTACCTTAGGATAGTTGGTTGAAATTATAAAAGTAATTGAATGGAAGCTTTCATTGATTGATGTAGTTGGAATTGTAAAAGTAATTGAATAGAGGATTTCATTGATGTAGTTAATGAAACAGCAATTAATAATGTTTCTTTGATTTGAAAATTGGTTTACTATTTTGAAGCTCACCTTTTATCACAACTTTCTGATTAACGATAGTTAAACCTGTGTATTTTGAAAAAAAAGCAAACGCTGGGAGACGTGAAATGATAAAATGACAACATTTGCAATTTGGAAAATACATACTGTCAAAAACTCTCGACAAGCTGTAGCCAAATAAACAAGGCTGTACCTAAAAATATTTAAGATTTGGGGAAGATGGAACTGGGAAGTACTGCTGTATCGATAAGGGAAGGATCCCATCTGATTTCTCTTGTTTCTGTGCCATTTGAAACTGCACTTAGGGAGTAGACACATACTGCAAACTCAGCGATGGAATTTGATGGGGTAAATTACTTTCGCTTGTTTCTGTGCCATTTGAAACTGCACTTAGGGAGTGGACACATACTGCAAACACAGCCATGGAATTTGATGAGTAAATTACTTTCGCTTGTTTCTGTGCCATTTGAAACTGCACTTAGGGAGTGGACACATACTGCAAACACAGCCATGGAATTTGATGGGGTAAATTACTTTCGCTTGTTTCTGTGCCATTTGAAACTGCACTTAGGGAGTCGACACATACTGCAAACACAGCCATGGAATTTGATGAGTAAATTACTTTTGCTTCTTTCTGTGCCATTTGAAACTGCACTTAAGAAGTGGACACATACTGCAAACACAGCCATGGAATTTGATGGGTAAATTACTTGTTATGAAGTAATTTCACTATCAAATACAGTTAAGATTCTATCTAAAAATACAGTTAAGATTCTATCTAAATAATCACAGAATGGTTAGAATGTAGAAATGTTTTCAGAATTTGGTTATTGTTACTGTGAAATTGATGCAATTTGAAATTCCAAATTTATTTGCAAACACAACAAATTAAAAAAACGTTAAAGTGTTTATAGTGAAAAAAATGTTTTCACGAATATTAAAAATCATTGTTGAAATCTTGAATTTTTATTGTTGAAATTGTACTTATTATGATAAATAAATTCAGTACCCTTCAAAACTCCTAAATAGTGGGATTATGCAATTTTGAAAGGATGGCTTACTGCTTACTGAATCTAATAAAGCATAGTCATATAACAGTCTTGGAGTAGTCATATAACAGTCCCGGAGGGAATCATTGTTTAAGTTTTGATTTTCATTGTTGATATAATATTTTTATATCGATAGGTGTCTATATCTTAAAATTTGGAGTAGAGTAGCATCTATGCTTTTTGTATTGTTCCAAATTAGAAATTAACAATTATAATATATATATATATAACTGGTAGTTGATGTATGGACAACTCTTAGTTGATGCTCTCATTTAAATAGAAAAAAAGCTAGAACAAGTAACAGATAACTTATTAGGTTATTAGTGACACTTAACTTATAGCCTATCCGTGTTTACCAGCCACAAGTTAAGTAACTATATTAGTTTTAATAATAAATAGATTCAACACCCTCCTAAACTTCATAAACAACTTAATTATACAATTTGAAATGAAGACTTACTGCCTGCTAGAGTCATACGGTGATAAGGTACCTTTATTTCTGTTAGAGTCATACGGTGATAAGGTACCTTTATTTCGCTAGCCTCTGCCTCACAAAACCGAGTAGGGCGTTGTTTGACATACCTTATAACGTCTGCCATACCTGTAGCAGAAATTAGCTTCTCCAGTGCTCTGTCAGATCGCAAGAAACAGAGCATTTAATCGAACGAATGAGTAAATGGCTTCAAGAGCTTTCCACATTCCAAGCAACCTGCCTTGCCTAGATCAGATTTTACGATCTGTATTCCCAAAATTCTGCATGCTAAATCGGTTTTAGGAAACGGAAACAAGAAGTGGAGGCGGCGGAAGAATCGGAAAGGCGACAAGAAGGAGAGGCCGTGAAAATAGGGACGCACCATGAGAAGAGGACGTGAAAAGAGTAACGTACTCAACGTGGCCGGCGCGATTCTTAAAATCTGCGGCGCCAATCGCCATCCCTAAAATTTGTCTTGTTTACCGAGAATTTTGTTTGCCCCCTAATTTTGAGAAGACACTTAATAAAATTAGTAAGTGCGGCAAAGGGAAAGGCATTAAATCTAATCTTTGCTTTGTATTTATTGCCTGTGATTAAGATTTTTCAAAATAACTCTCATCTAATCTAGTTTAGTTTATATATTTTTAAATTCGTATTAAAAGACAATTATTTTGCAACACTTTAATTAACCTAGCTATTAGCACATAGACATTAAAAGGAAATTATTAATTATTTTGCTAGTTTCTAACTATAAATTGAAACTTAATTTGATGTAGATTTAGAAATAAAAGCTATTTGTCCATTGGATGTAGCTTGGGTGATTGGGATGAATGATTGTTACCTCCCCATCCATGTTCAATTTTTGTAAGTGACATGATGCTCTTGTTGAGTCCCTATGTATTGACTATGTAATTCTGGCCATACAAAGCTATGAAAACTTTTATGATTTATGTGACATCTATTTCCAAGTATAATTTCCCTTTCATATGTGTGAACTTGGTTAAACCTAATATTTTTTAGTTTTATATTTAATAATTTTAAAGTTTAATGTTTTAAATATGGTGAATGGAGTGATTTAGTTTGTGAAGTAGTCTTAACATTATATGATTTGAATACTAGAATAAAGTGTAAAAGTTTTGGTTAAATTGCAATTTTTAAATATATAAATGGATTTAGAGCTCCAAATATCTTTGTTGCATCTATAATGTGTAATCTTAACAATCTATATTTATTGTTCTAATAATTCTTCTCAATTTTGATTGAATTTCGAATAAATATGATAAAAAAACTTCATATCATTATTAGGGGATTTTGAGATTAAAAAAAAATGAACTTCAAAGCAAAAAATGTACTATCAAAATCAATTTTTGAATTACCAATTAGATTCTAGAGAATGACATCATCCCTTATGGTTGATGTGACATTGCTTGAGTTAAAATTATTTACTTGTCAAATTCTAAATGGTAGATAAAAATCCATAGTTAACCATACTCATAATGAAAAAAAAACTCAATTATTACTTTTAAATATAATATATATACACTTAATACTTTTAAAATGATTTCACTCTTAAGTACTTTCTCTTTTCAATATAAAATTATATTTTTAATTAAACACCAAACTTAATTCAAAAATGAAATAATGACTTGTCTTTTTAAAAATATTACAATGTTACTTATTTTATTATATTACGTAAATATTACTTTATTATATTATAACGTGTTAAATATAATGTTATTATATTGGTATTATTGTACTCATTATATTATAATGTTACTTTTTTTCCCGCGATATATTATAATGTTACTTGTCCGTTAATTGGGGAGGTTGTAGTGTTAGCAGGATTACATTTACGGATCAAAAAGTGTAAGTTTCATTCTACTCTTGTATTTATTTGCTGGATTATTTGGTGGGAAAGAAACAAAGTTTTTTTTGAAAATCATGTTTCAATTGTGGATATTATATTTAAGTCTGTTTTGAGGCAGTATTTGAAGTATGTGACCACCGAATCTGAACTTCTGTGGCGGAATATTGGACAATTTAGTCTCTTCTTCAGTGATCCTGTTCTTATGTTTGATGGGGCCGCTAATTCGGGGAGTTGTGGTGCAGGGGGGTTATCTTTCTTAATTCTAAACACTTTTTCAATCTTCGTCTCAAATGCAGGGTTGGCACAAACATGAGAGCTGAACTTTTAGCTTTGTGGTGTGTTCTTCGTGTGGCAAATATTTTTGGACTGGCACAGGTTAACATTTTTTGTGATTCTCGAGTCACCATTAAATGGGCTAGAGTAGAATATGATTTAAATGTATTGAATTTAGCAAGCTGGTGCAATAGGATTCAAGCTGAGCTGAAATCTTTTAGTAAAATTTCCCTACAACATATTTATCATGAATATAATTCATAGGTGGATCAACTATCAAAGCAGGCTTTAGAGGGTGAGGAAGGCCTCTTACTTTGGGATGAGTACTATGAAGACATTTTGATTGACCCAGGCTCTTTGTTCTTTCTTCTTTAAGTGCTCCTGTTAATCTTTTTTGATGATCCGGATTATATTTTTTGTTATTATGTTGATTATGTAAAAATGAACAGCTATGATCATATGTATAGTACAGAAGACCGATCTGTTATCTTCATCAAGATGGTCCTACCTCGTTGGATATTTAATTGATAGATTATTGAATCTCTAGAGCACGAGGTCTATCATAGATATGTTCCAGGAAGACTTGAACTATGGTTTGTACCTATCATTTCCTCGTCACCAGGCTTCCAATAAATAAATTGAAAGAGGTATTTCCTATAATAAATCGAAGGATCTATCCCCTTTCATAATTATGCTTATTATGATAAAAGAATGATATAGTATTTGATTTCTCTTAGTTAGCATATTTCATCGAGTGAGCGAAGATTAAAAGGTTATTACCCAAAGAACCTTTTGGGGATTTGATAAAATCATCGGGGTATAATTGAAATCTGAGGTTTGGATTGATTCATCTATTGAGATCTCGACAAGATAATTCCTATCAATCGTCTATATTAGTTCTTTTCTAGGGAACTGATATCATACGAATAGGGTAAAAGATCGTTCAAAGGGCCTATAGTGATTTATCATAGGGATGAGCCGACTTGAAATTTTGGCACTATTTTCAATTTTGGCACTATAGATAGAGTTTTCTAATAGAAATGCTGGATTGTTTTGAATCATCCTCATTTCCCCAGCCGGTCAGGCAACGAACCATCAAGTATCTCGATATTTTCTCCAATTTAGATATTTGTGTCCAAAAGCATTTGCGTGTTCTTGTTTAAGCCGTATGAAGGGAAATTCTCATGTACGGTTTTCAGAGGGGGAATTGAAGTTTACCTATCTCAATAAAGTATACGATTGGTTCGAAGAGCGTCTCGAGATTCAGGCGATTGCGGATGATATTACCAGTAAATATGTTCCTCCTCATGTCAATATATTTTATTGTCTAGGGGGGATCACACTTACCTGTTTTTTAGTACAAGTAGCTACTGGTTCTGCTATGACTTTTTACTATCGTCCGACCGTTACAGAAGCTTTTGCCTCTGTTCAATACCTAATGATCGAAGTTAACTTTGGTTGGCTAATCCGATCAATCCATCGATGGTCAGCAAGTATGATGGTTCTAATGATGATTCTGCACGTATTCCGTGTTTATCTCACAGGTGGATTCAAAAAACCCCGTGAATTAACTTGGGTCACGGGTGTAATTTTAGCTGTGCTAACCGTATCTTTCGGTGTAACTGGTTATTCTTTGCCCTGGGATCAAATTGGTTATTGGGCAGTGAAAATTGTGACCGGTGTGCCCGAGGCTATTCCTGTAATAGGATCTCCTTTGGTAGAGTTATTACGCGGAAGTGTTAGCGTGGGTCAATCTACCTTGACTCGTTTTTATAGTTTACACACTTTCATATTACCCCTTCTTACTGCTGTATTTATGCCAATGCACTTTCTAATGATCCGTAAGCAGGGTATTTCAGGTCCTTTATAGAGAGGAAAGATAGATTGGAAATAACTATTCATAATTTCTTGTTCCGAGTAACAACGGTAATATATCATCGCCAGGAATATTTCTTATTCAAAAATGGGAATATCCATAGAAAATAGAGAATAGGGTCCTCGGATTTCTCCTTTCGATTTTGGAGTATTATTTATCCAATACAAACAAATAATTGGAGTAGATTCTCAGACGGAGAAGATGGATTATGGGAGTGTGTGACTTGAACTATTGATTAGGCCATGCAGATACTTTCTCCGATCTACCACATAAATATTTCTGGTAAAATGTGTCTCTGTCCCAATTTCCTTATCAGAAATAGGAAGTTTAGCACCTGGGTGGAAAGAAAGGCATCGGTCCATTTGTTCCGTTCCAAGAGAATTCTTTCTATGATCGAATCCGGATCAGGAAGGGCTCCGTGAGATCCGGTCAATGGGGTAATATTTTCATATAATAAATAATTGGACCATATGACTTTACTTATCCTTTTCATAGTATGAAAATGCATCCATTTCCCTTGCATCCATTTCGATGGGAAAACTATCGGAGTTAAAGAAGGGATCTAAGGAAGGAGAGAGGTCGGATCAATAACAAGTCAATACCTTGTATGCTAAAAAACCTTTGAGGTCTATTAGAGGTCTATTCGTGGTGATAAACACAAATTACAAGGACTAAGATGGTCCAAAAGGCATATCGATCATGATCGAATTTGTGAGCTTACTTGGGTAATGAGCATTTAACTGGAATAATAAAATTACCAATGATGGATGATCATAGACATTATTAGTTCCTATTCTTCCAATCCGTCTTCCATCACGGGAAAAAAAGTGATATATACTCCCTCCAGTTATTGTTCGAGCCGGATGATCAAAATCGGCATGTCCGGTTCTTTCGGGGGATAGATCCATAGGGATCTACTTATCCCAATAACAAAGAAACCTGACTTGAATGATCCTGTATTAATGGCTAAATTAGCTAAAGGTATGGGACATAATTATTATGGAGAGCCCGCTTGGCCCAATGATCTTTTATATATTTTTCCAGTAGTAATTTTAGGTACTATTGCATGTACAATAGGTTTAGCGGTTCTAGAACCATCAATGATTGGTGAACCAGCAAATCCATTTGCAACTCCTTTGGAGATATTACCCGAATGGTATCTTTTCCCTGTATTCCAAATACTTCGTACAGTACCTAACAAATTATTAGGTGTCCTTTTAATGGGCTCAGTACCCGCGGGATCATTGACGGTACCTTTTCTAGAGAATGTTAATCAATTTCAGAATCCATTTCGTCGTCCAGTAGCTACAACAGTATCCTTGATCGGTACTGCAGTATCCCTTTGGTTAGGTATTGGGGCAGCGTTGCCTATTGATGAATCTTTAACTTTAGGTCTTTTCCAATTTGATCTAACTGTCGAATACAAAAATATTTCAAATTTTTATTCATATATCTAGGGAGTAGTTGCTTTAAGACAAATTATATCTCCCTAGATATACCCATCTTGCCAGAGATTTATTTCAAATATTCCATGAAATAGAGATATGTAAAAGATTTGAAATGAAATGATTCTCATGACTCTCCAGAAACACTTGGGGAAAGGAAATGAATGAAGAGATGGAATGGAACCAACCATTTAATGAACCCGAAACTAATTCCTGGGTGGATCAATTGCAAAACGTTTTTGTAGAACTTCCAATACCTGTTCGACAGATTCCTTCCCGAAGTGTTCAATTCTCATCAGATCTTCTCGAATGTAATTTAAGAGGTCCAATAATGTATGTATATTGGCTCTTCTGAGGCAGTTATAGGTTCTGGGGGGTAACTCTAATTGGTCAATGAAAATATGTTGAAATGCAATTTTTTCTTTCGTTTCCCTCGTATCAGTCAATACGTGCGAAAGGGGGAAGGGAGGCATATTAGACCCTTTTCTATTGTTCATTCCATCGATGTTCTGTTCCTCTCCATGCAGGAAGGGAATCAATAAGTCGATCAAATTTCGAGAAGCTTCATAAAGTGCCTCTCTAGGAGTTAACCCCCCATTCGTCCATATTTCCAGGAAAAGGACTTCTCGTATTTCATTTCCGCTCCCATAGGAATGAATACTATAATTCGCATCGCGAACAGGCATAAAAACAGCATCTATAGGAAAAATTTCGTCCTGATAATTATTTGGACTATGTATAATATATCCGCGATTTTTTTCAATTCGTAATCTTATATCAGAAGTAATTGATTTAGTAAGTCTAGCTATATGTTGTGTAGTATCAATTATTTTCACAGAAGGTGGTAATATGATATCTTGAGCAGTTACATTTCTGGGTCCAACGATATAGATAGAAGCTTCTCGGATTCCGTACGAATCACTTCTAAGTACAATTTCTTTTAGATTCATCAAAATGTCATGTACTGATTCTTCAATACCTATTATCGCGGAATATTCATGTTTTATGTTCTCCAATTTAACACGTGTGATACATGTTCCTTCTACTTCTCCAAGTAAAGCTCTTCGCATTGCGATGCCTATTGTATCGGCTCGACCCTTGCGGAGCGGGGATAGAGCAAAACGGCCATAATGAAGACGCTTACTGTATGCTCTGGATTCGATGCACTTCCATCGTAGTGTCTGAATAGAGACTGAGATTTCATCTCGAATCATACCAAGATTATTTGATTAGATCATTAAATCATTTCTTTCTCTTGAAATTCATTCAATTCTTACACACGTCTCTTTTTGGGAGGTCTACATCCATTATGTGGCATAGGGGTTACGTCACGTACAAAACTTAATAGTATGCCACTTCTACGAATGGTTCGTAATGCTGTATCTCTCCCCCGACCAGGGCCACTTATCATAACTTCTACTCGTTCCATACCCCGATCCATTAATGTACGAATAACATTTTCTGCTGCAGTCTGGGCAGCAAATGGTGTACCTCTCCTTGTGCCTTTGAATCCACAGGCACCGGCAGAAGACCAAGATAAAACTTGTCCCCGTACATCTGTAACAGTCACAATGGTATTGTTAAAACTTGCTTGAACGTGAATAACTCCTTTGAGTACTCGATGTTCATTCCTACGTGAACCAATTCTTCTTGTAGTTTTTGACATATTAATCATTATGAGTTCAGTTCAAAAAATGCATATCGAAATCTATTTTACCGCTAGATCCGTTCATTGATATAGAAGAGAATTACCCCTGTTTTTGCTTATGTCTCGGATTGGAACAAATTATCATAACTCGTTTCCGTCTACGAATTGGTCGGCATTTTCCACAAATTCTACGAATAGAAGCACGAATTTTCATATTTGTGACCCTCCAATTTGCTCATATTACATTTTGTTCCCTGAGAAAGTCCATTGAATCTATGATTCTCGATCCCTATCAGATGTTCAAAAGGTGATTCAATCGTTTGAAGATTTGTTGCTAAGTCTATATATTATACGTCCTTTGGTTAAATCATAAGCACTTAATTCAACCTTGACCCTATCTCCTGGTAGTATTCGTACGGAATTACGTCGAATCCTACCTGAAATATGAGTCAGAATCTGACATCCATTATCTGTCAGAACTCGAAACATACCGTTGGGGAGTGATTCAGTAACCAAACCTTCCGCATGGATCAAATTCTGTTTGTTCATCGAATCTCCTCCTCTTTTGATAAAAAAAATTGACTAACGTGCTTGGATTAATATGAATGGTGTCTCGAACCAAACTTGCTCCGATTTGAATACCATGGGGATATCTTACAGAATCAATATTTTTGGACAAAATTGAGATTAATTACCATACATAACATAATATTTCTCCTCCAATTTTTTTCTGTCGAGCTTCTCGATCCGTCAAAATTCCTTGGGAAGTAGAAAGAATTACGATCCCCATTCCACCTGACTGAAGCTACATTTTGTATGCTTATCATGTACTATTTGATTCAATTTTTGAATAACAATAATATGTTTTTTTTCACAGGAAAAAAAATCCATAACATAAATAGTTAAATGTTATTTTATGATTTTATTACTAGAATAACATAATGTTATTATGTTACTACTCTGGTCATAATGTTATAACAAAAATAGCATGAATGATATATTATAGAGTTAAAACATAAAACGTACGAATGAAATAATTGTAAATTTTATAAGGACGCCATAAATATAATTTATATTTTATTATAATAAAAATATATGATAGTGAATATTTGTAATGTTATAATATCAAATCTATAAATGAAGTTAATGTAATTTTGATAAAGTATCATAATAATTGTAATATTATATTATAATAAATATAGTTTATTAGAATATATATATATTTTTAGATGATGGTTTACTATTTGTTAGAGGGCTACATGTATTAGAAAAATGCCAATACAATCATTATATAGAAAATCGGCTCCCAAGGAGCAAGTGTCACAAACCCAGGTGGGGAGGATAACAATATTCCTCCCAACCACCCGATCTACACTCAATTGACATATTATATTATATTATAATAAATATAAGATATGGTATATTAGATTTCATTAATAAATATGAATTAAAATTTTATATTAAATATGTTAATATGTTTTAAATAAATAATTATTAATGTATCAATATAATTAAATATTTATTTATAAAAGTTTAATTTAGGTTTATAATTCAAAACTAAATATTTTTCTTTATTTTATTTTATGAGTACTTTATTTTATTATATTTATGTATTCAAAAGTACTCATGTTTCTAGTTATATCAAATATAATTTTTTATTAATTTTATTTGTACACATCTTTTCACTTTAACTCAACCATAGTTACATAAATTATAGTGCAAGAGGTGAGTTGTAAATTTACCTTCTCCACAAAATGACAAAGTCACAATATTTTATTATATCTCTTAAGAGTCTCATTTTAGACCTGAAAGTTCACCTAATATGATCATGTTTAGACACTACTTCCTTAACATGAGTCTAGTTACGCATGTCAAGTGTTATGTGTTATAGAAGAATCTTTTAGAGCTTAACGCTTAGGGTACGAGAGATAGGTTATAAATATAATTAATTTTGTTACCTTTTACCAAGGATTAGTTGCGAGATCATTTGTAATGTGCCTTTTTGAAAAAAGGGCACACTAGGCAAAATTTCAAAAGAACTGGCTAGATTGTTTCAATTTTCTCCCAACACAACTAGACTTTTCCTATTCTTTCCCAAACTTGGTACTGGGAAATAATAGGACCAAAATCCTAATAATGTTGTCTAAAGTTCCATCATCGACGAAATGTACTAAAAGGGATACATAATCATAGCCCTTGTTGATCTAGTGCTAGAGAGATTGTCTCGACGTAATATAGGTTCTTGAAAAGTAAACACCCAAGTAGGTGTAAGTTGTGGTGATCTCGATGTCCTCACCTCAAAATTAGGAGAGGTAATCTGATAGGACATTCATTGAGCCATAAAGATACTTATGAACTGAGTCATCATACAAAATGGAGGCTGCTTCATACGGTATATTGTGCATCATACCTAAATATTAACTGATCACATGTATGTATCCCAATAAGTAGATTGAGTTAGAACAAAAGCTTCAACAATAATTTATGTGTTCCCATGAAAACAATTGTGATTGTTCTTACTCTCTTATATATTTAGTTGATGTACATGCATATTATTTATTAAGTTTGGCAACCTCTTAGTGAAAATTGTAATTCAAGCCATTTGAGGCTGGATGCAAGAAGTAAGTTCTGCAAACTCATGTTGATGATGGTAATCCGATCCCTTCCATTAACCCCCATGTTTCATGGGTGTCCACATACGAATTTCTTCCCATGTTCAGTTGGGGTAACAATAGATAACAACTTAGATGCCAATAGCTACAAGTGGGATGTGCGATAAATGGCTTAGAGGATGGGTTTTGGTGAAAATATTTATGTATTGTTTGCACAGTTCTGAGAAGTAAGACATCAACCTTCATGTATACATCCAGTGTTGTATAATTCTGTTATATTCGCAAAGGATGAGGAACATACAGTTTAGATGCATGGCCTCGCAATTATAACAAGATCTAATATATTACGAGAATACTGAAATGGCTCCATTGAGTTTTCTTTCAAAATGAGTTTCCATGTAGGTTAGTATTGATATTTCCAGGAATTAGTAATTCAAATATCCCATTTTACAGAGTTATGGAGCACTGTCCACGGGAATTTTTTTCATTCGGGAAGCGATCAACGCTAATTTCCATAATTTCCCATAGGGGATGTAATAGTGTGAAACTCCTCCAATAGCCAATAACAGGTGTGATTTTCTCTCTATGGTTATGCCAAAGAAAAACAAAGCCTCTCTCTCCCACCGACTATAGTATCACTATAAGCGACCTTTTTTTCATGCTATTATAGTGAAGAGAGGACGTAGTTAGCGGAAACCATCGGTGGTTCCCATTATTGGTGTGTTGATTCAAATTAGTAAACATGACATCCTTATCTCGATTGTTGATTTCCTCCATCCAACGGGCATGGAGCAAAGTCAAAGGTTGACCTTGCTCCATGCTCGTTGGATGGAGGGAATCTACAATTGAGATAAGCTCAGGTGGGGGATTCCAGTGCTTATGTACACCTCCTTTGATGGTGAATAACAAATAGTCATGGGCAATAAATAGTGAAGGTATACAGTTGCTTCTATAGCATCTAGGTATGGACTAACATACGATAATTTTGGTGTGTGGCGGAGGCTTGCTTGTTGTATCATGTCAAGTTGTTTCCTTCTTCCTCCTCTGAAAACAAATCCTGCTCGTGCTACTGGACGTGCTACTTTTGTTATAAATCATAAATTGATACTTGGTCAACTTGATTTCGACCTATTACGAGTGAGACTCAATTAAATGGAATTGGATTAATAACTATGGTTCGAACTAAGTTTGGGTCTTGAACTAGCTTAGTTTCTTGCTTTTGGGTCTCCATCATGATACATTGTTAGGGGCTATGGAAATATGGCCTTTGGAATCAAAATAAGGGTCTCGATCTTCATTTCCCCTTAACCCCCTGCTTAGATTATACTTTGTACCCAAATAATGGGTGAGATGCGACCCTCATTTTAGTCCTTCCTAGAAGGTGAAACAATAGCTTATGGTTATGTATCAATAAGATATGGGTTAAACGTTTTATTTACAATATTGCTATGTACGATATGATGAGGGCAAAACTACAAAAGGTTCTGCACCGTTGCTTCTCCTACTGCTTATGGGTATTTATCTCGATCTTCCCTTGTTGTCACTCCACATATGGCTCACATCTCACAATGAACATGGCATTTCCCTTTCGATGCATTTTGTTGATTACATTTACGTCTTTACATGCGGCTTCTATTTAACATGTCTTCTATTTAACATGGATAATATTTATGTATTTACATGATGCTAATTATATTTAACTCATAATAACTACAACCTAAGCGATACTTCTCTAAGAATTATCCCAGAACCCCGTTGTACACCCTGCATAGAGTTATCATTAATCAGACAGTGGTTGGATTCTCCTATTGAGGATGGATGATAGATATAGGATTGCTAGTACTAGTGCATGTGGGCACACTTATCCGATATACGTGACTAGATACTTCATAACATGAGAATCCATTCTCTATCGCCATCCCTCAAATGAATGATAAATGCATCACTTGAACGATTTTTAATTAAATTGCACAGAACAAAAAGGTGCCAATGATGGGAAATAATTTCGACTCGCACTGGGGCACTGATCAAAGAAGATAAAAGGAATGGATCAATGAATTAGCTACTTGGAGCTAGACCAAGCATTTGCTTAAAGGATCACAAAGTACATGATGGAGTAACTAAGCATTGATTCAATCATGGCTCATTTCCTAATCTTAGAATTACCTCTCGTAGGCATATTGGTGTTAACCTAAACCCCAAACTTCTACGCTAACCTTATATATATATATATAATGTTGCTCAAGGTTGTGAGATAGCAAAGGTAAGGTCTTGGCCTTTATTTTTGTCCCCTTAAAGGCTCCCTTTCTTCCCCTTAAAGAGTGAGCATAGCTCAAATCAACCCTCCAGATATTGTGTGCTATGTTTGTAGAAAGGTTCTTGTTTTTGGTTAGACGGGATGCCTCAAGTTTTAAAAAACCTATGCATGCAGTGCTTCTTGTATTTACTTGAAGAGGAGATATCATGGTGGACTAGTAGGTTAGCTTAGGGATCCTGCTAGGGGGCCTCCCCATTCCTTTCATTCTTGCGAGATGTCTGGGTATTTGAAGCCTATTAAATGATAAATGATCAAGTGCACGAATAAAGTATAGTTTGCGGACTGCTTGAAGGGATTGGGAAGGAAACAGAGAGAAAAAAATAAAGAAACAAGACACCCTAACTATATATAAAATGATGCTTGGTCCTTCCTTATTTC
The DNA here is from genome assembly GCA_027924585.1 of Larix kaempferi. Taxonomy (NCBI): domain Eukaryota; kingdom Viridiplantae; phylum Streptophyta; class Pinopsida; order Pinales; family Pinaceae; genus Larix; species Larix kaempferi. Next base: position 976,621 of record BSBM01001733.1, on the reverse strand, counting down.
CCATCACAAGCAGAAGAATAAGTAGTGCAAGCTCCAAACTAGGAAAAGTGCGTCCATTCTATCTAGTTGTTAGCCTTTCTTATGTTTTCCACCCCTATATACCAAGATTTATATCATGAATGAACGTGTCCCCGCCAGTCAGATGTAAGAAAGAAAACATGAAGGAGGCCTACTCCTTCAAGGACATAGTCAACTGATAAGGACACCATTTATGATTGGTTAGATTGTCCCTTTGCAATAGGAATTTTAAATCTTTTATTTTTATTAGGGGTTTTCAGGTAAAACTATACCTACGTGAGAATTATGAATTTGTGACAAAAGCCTGAAAATACTATAGAAAGTGGGTTTTTTAGTAAAAAAATCAAAAATCAAGAAAAGGTATTATCCCACATTGAAAGTGGAAACTTGAATTCCCATTTCCCAATACTATAAAACAAAGGCATTTGCGGCATGGTAAGGGACATAAAGTGAGAGCAAAGGCATGCTAGAAGGATTTCGAGGTTGGAAAGCTCATCTTCAACAAAGCTCTTGAAGGATAAAAGGAAAGGATGGAGAAGGATAGATCAAAGCAAAGGAGGATGGATTCATCTCAAGCAAGGTTGTAAGTAAGTATCTCTTCTTCTTTGATATTACATGAAACAATTCAATTTTCCTTCCATTTATGAGTTTAAGTTTTTCCCTACAAGTTTAGTTTGAATTCATAATGGTTAAAGATCTTAGGAAAATTTAGATAATTATTCATTTCTGAAATTGAACTTCACCTAATTCATAGTAAGATAGTCAATTAAGTGTAGACACATCCCTATTGCTATTGCTATCAACATATTGGTGACCATACTGGAGATAATTTGAAAATTTCTTCAAAATTTTGGTGTTTCAACCTTAAAGATCTAATTAAAGCTTTCCTTAAAACTCTTGTAGGACCTATGTACAATGATTAAAGACCCTTAGAAGCTCAAAACTGGCCTTAACCAACTCTTAAAAAGCCAAAAATCTTGAAAATCGGGCTCGGATTTCTGTGTTTCTTGATCTTTAAAAGATGATGCACCCCGTCTATGCACACAGAGTGTCATCCTTAGGGTGACACACCCTATCTGTGAGCAAAGTGCGTCACTGACACACCCTGTATGTGAGAAAAGTGTGTCACTAACACACCCTTTTTGTGAGCAAAGGGATTCACTGACACACTCTTCCTGTGTACAAAGTGCTTCAGTTTCAGAAAGCCGCACTACTTTGCATTCTGCACATGCGTCGTCTGGGGGTTTTGAAATTTTGGAGCTAGTTTCCTCACTTTTGTCCCATTTTTTGTAATTTTTTCTTCTTGGATTGGATTATGAATCCCTTAGATTAGATTTTGGACCTTACTTGGACTCTCTTTAGCTAATATTTGGAAGATTTTTAAAGCTTTTTTGGTTCAAATTTGCAAGAATTCTCAACTAGTTTTGAGATTTCACCTTTTTAGGGCCACTTTGAGGCATAATTTTTGTACTTGCAGACCTTCACATGGCATGAAAAACTTTTTAGGATCAATTTACCATTTATTTGGAAAAATTTGGGAGGATTTGGTTTGAGATCTTTGAATTTGAAATTTCCCTCCAAAAACCTTTAAAGATGGCCTAATTTGGCATTTTTTTCAATTTTTTTCTTATAATTTGTTGTAGATATGATTGCTTGAGGTCATATTTTTCTTTTAGATCCCTGATTTGATGAGATTATGATTGATCCCTAAAGAAGTTTGATTCATTTAATAGTTTGCAAATGATGAAAATTGAAAAAAAAAAAAACTATTGTTTAAAGAACCTTAAGGCCCTTTAATTTTTGAATCCCATACACTTTGCTTATCTGAAACATGAAACCAAATCACAATCATGACATATTGAGATATTTTGAAAACAATTTCCCACCAAAACCGAAAACAACTTTAATTAGTTAAATTTTGTTTTGGATCTACACTATTTCATTATTCTCATGCACAATTAGAGAAAGTTGTAGCTTTAGATCTCAATTTTCTTGTGACAAGTTGTGTTCGAGCCACTGTATCCTGTTCACTTGGGCTTTCAAGCGATATTGTGAACGAGAAAGTGGATCTCATTTGTAATAGTTTAGGATTTTCTTTTTCAAAGCAATTCCTTTTTGAGCCACTGTATCCTCTTCACTTGGGATTTCGGGCGATCTTGTGAATGAAAAATGTAATATCCTGATTTTGACCCTATTGCATTAAAATTGTAAATGACGTAAATATCTTTATGAAATCGTGGTGAGGAGCTCAAGGCCAAGGCCCCACCATCGATTTAGTGTTTTATGTATTGACAATTAAAAATCAATGCCTATGGTTCTCGTGCTAGCCAGGCACAATATAAATTAAGACATCATGTAAATACGCATTTTTTATAAAATACCCACAAATAGTTATCCAATGCAACAAGAGATGGAGGCATGATTTTAACAAGGAATAGGGAGGAAAAATGTTCAAACCCTTAAGCCAATAGTGTCAATCCAAGTGTCAAGAAGAGAACCCATAAACCCTCAACCACCCACTTTGAATTATGCACCCAATCATTTAATTTTTCTAAGAGTTGGTTGAGGTAGTTAATGCATTGGGAATGGAGAGGTATGGCAGTCCAATTTCGTGTATGGAAAAGCCATAAATTTGGGAAATCGTATTTTGGATTCTTGGGCAAGAAAACACCCACGAAATTGTGCCCAAACCATTCTTCAACCATGTTCTTTGCTCCCTCATGCAGCCTAAGCTAGCCGGGGCGTTTTCTTTCACGTTTTCAATCATTTTCCTTCATTTTCCATAGCTGGGAACTCGTTTTTGTGTTGCACAGTGGCTAGGAGGAAGAGAATCACGATTTGGGGGTTTATAGAGGCCGTTTATACCCCTTGAATGCCCATAAATGTTTTCTAAAATCAATTTTCTCTCCTAGGGTTGATTCCCCATCTAACATTTTGTTTTTGGTTGCCCACGATTTCTTAAACTAATGGAAACCCCATCTTGGGCATCCCACAATGCAAACATTTTCTTCATGCCCAACACTTTTGTTTTGCTGTTATGTTCACCCTTGTTTTGAGTTGAATTTGTGAGTAAGAAGCTAGGAGTGGAAGAGGATTAAAATTGGCTTGATAAACCTATTGAAGAGAGTAACCTCACAAAAAAGATCAAAGGACCTTGGCTACTTTTCTATACACAACTTGAAGAACACTAGAAGGGAAGGTATGGCCTTAGGGACTGTATAACAGTGCAAGGAATACTTCCTTGTTTTGGGTGTGTAGGTATTGTGGGTACCAAGCTGGCTAGATCTTGTAGAGGAACCAATAGCTCCGTGGTTGTTAACAATTCTTCCTTTCCATTTCATTGGCAACCTGATAAACCCAACAGTGGATTGGATTGGCTGAATTTTGGTGTGTATTTGGCTATGTGTGAGTTCATTGTTCCTTCTTTCCTTATAGAAATCATGCCCATCTCGGGGGTGGAAGTTGTGTTGAAATATTTATGAGCACAATTGGCCTATGGTTGGGTGGAACGTTGCAGTTGCATAGCTAAATGATCGGGACTACTTCGTTTCAAGATAAGTACTCTCTTGTGTTAATTCTGAAATGTATTTATTTGGCAATTCTTATGAATATGTTGAATGCATGCTAGATGTGTAGTAGAAATTTACTTTTGTTGTGTTTCTCGCATTTATACATCTGCATATGCCTTTTATTTTCAATGGATTTTTGTTAACGACCATTGGGATAGATGCCCAGCCTTAGCATCATGTTCTCTCCATCGCACTAGAGCGATGAGAGGGGACGTGAGACGAAAGTGGATCTCACTTGTAACAGAGTAGATTTGAAATTTTTCATACAGTTCTTGTGCTAGCGTGTCCTCTTCACTTGGGATTTAGAGTGATCTTGTGAACGAGAAAGTAGATCTCACGTGTAAGAATATACTTCAGAAGTCTTCAAAGGGATCCACGTATCCTCTTAGCTTGCACTTTTGAGTGGCCCTGCAAACGAGAAACAAATATTCCCCGTAACATAATTACATTCATTTTCAGTGAGATATTTGTTTGGTTTACATTGATTTTTGAAATCAGTCATTAACCATATTTCAGAAGAATTGTTGCTAAATATAAAAATTCTACCAAAAAATTTTGCATGTTTGAAAGACCCACATGAACCTCTAACTTTTCATTAGTTTAGAACATTCATCGAATTGAAAGGTAGAGTAGTGAGGATATTGCATTGTTTGGTTCATATTTTTGATTCAACACACCACCAGTTTCATTTCCACTCCTGAAAATGAGCAAAGTACCCTTAAAATTGGAGCTTAATCTAAAACTAACCAAGATTTGATTTTCATATCACCAACAAGGTTAGGCTAGTGATCTGGATTAGGTTTGGAGAGTTAACAGTCCTGGGCTACAAAAATTTTGGAACTAGCATTGATTATTGAGAGTTTAAATCCATTAGTAGCAAAAAACACTTGTCGGGAAAGTGCATCTAACACATGCGTCAAGCACGAGGTCAATCTAGATAAGTAAGGGTGGTACCCCCCCCCTCTTGCTTATTTACTGGGACATGAGCTCATCACAGAATTCTATGTAAGTTACAAGTCCTCGAGGTGACATCACTTTTCTAGAATACCTGGTTATGAGAGTTTTCCTAGACTTACAACTGTTCCTCCTAGTCGCCGTTTGTGAAGTGGTAATATTAGTTTCTATTCCTAGGATATCAAATAGGCTATTGTGAGTGGAGGACACTTGTAGTACCTAATACAGAGTTTGAAGCTTTTACTCCTTGGGAGGATGATTGGTTAAGAACCAATACTTGTACTCTTGGTGATTAAAGTTTATTGTAACTGTTTCTCATACCTTCGCTATTAGTAATTGTTAGAGGCTTGATATACCTCAACATATACTAGTTTTGGAAGGCCCTCTAATCCATCTTGTTCACTGAGATTTGGTTCTTTGGAAAAGTAGACTGCTTGCTTGGATTCATAGGACTTTTTATTATGTGGACAATTTTTCTTTTTGTTGAATCTAGAGTGCCTTAGAATTGTTTGATTCTATTTTGTGAATAAGAATACCATTCTAAAACAAATCCTTTTATCAAATTATTCAAAGTGGCTACTCTCCCGATCCGCCAGTCACAGCGGAAACGAGGTGACTTGGTGAGTCACCAGAAATTGAAGGCACCGCTACATTGCAGAGATAGATACAAAAAACCCAACCTTGTGACTTGGAAACTGAACAACCTCTAGATTCAATTAACAAAAATAGAGAAGAACAACATCAAACAAATATTGAAACTTCACCTAGTAAAGAAAACATAGACATTGTTGATAATCTTGCTCCATTTGAAATTGAAACACTAGAGAATAACATAGCTACTCATGTAAACCCACCTTTGACAAATATTTCAGACCTAGTGGTACTTCACATCAGTAAGTCATTGGATTACATCAATCCTCTTTTCAATTATTGGACTAATATGCAAAATTCAACAATTGAGCATATGGCTTCATCAGGAGCACAAGGGACCACATCATCGCAACCTCAAACAGTTGATGGAGGTAGCAATACTTCCAATTTCACCTCTACATAAATCCCAACAGTTAGTATACCTATTATTAGCACAAGTTCAACCAACACTTCAGTGCTAGTTGGTACAACTTCGGGTTCCAATCCTAGAAGTACATCCACTTCGTCTGCAGGGATCCCTACTGGGGGTGTGTCTTACCAAACATGGGTTTTCCATATGTTTTGGCTAATCAAGGTCAAGAAAATCAATAAGTAAACCAAAATCCTCTTGGTATACCTAACAGTTGTCCAAATTCTACTTATGGGGGTACCCTTCACCATGGAATTGTGTAATATTCCTCGCAGAAGCAATGAACCATGGAACATTCATGCCAATTGGGGTTATGCTCCACAGATTAGTGGAAATTCACTGGGTAGTTATCCTCTGACTTATCCTAGCACAATGCATAGGGGAAATCCACCTATCAACCCCATTCTGCAATGGAGTGGGAAGGTTCCAGGAAGTAACCAATATTGTTGGGAACCATCTCCGCAAGGAGGAAATCAACCTTGGAATTCTTATCTAAACCAATGAAACAATCAATGGTATGGTCAGGTTCCAGAAAGTAACCAATATTATTGGGGTATACCTCCACAAGGGGGAAATCCTTCCATCCATCCTGTTCCACCATGGAATGGAAAAAATTCAGGAAGTAACCAATCTTTTTGGATGCAACCTCTGCAAAGAGGAAATCAACCTTGGATTGCTTTTCAAGCCCAAGGACAACCGCCATGGTGTGGTTGGGATCTAAGAAGTAACCAATCTTCTTGGGGCCCACCTCCACAAGGGGGAAATCCACCCATTGGTCATGTTATAGGAAGTACCTAATATTCTTGGGGTTAGTCTCCACAAGGGGGAACCCACATTCAAATTCTTATCACACCCAAGGACCACATCAATGGAGTGGTCAGGTTCTAGAAAGTAACCAATCTTTTTGCTTGGCCTAACCCCACAAGGGGGAAATCCAACCATTAACCCCATTCTGCAATGGAGTGGTAAGGTTCTAGGAAGTAACCAATCTTTTTTGAACCAACCTGCAAGACCTTCATTTGATACATATAGGCCAGCACATAGACTTCATGCCATTGGTATGATGGATTATGTCAACCAACTTGAGCAGACTACCCAACATTTGGGATAGGTTTCTATTAAATCTTCGCAACCCACAACTAGCCAGGCAATGCAACAACTTGCTAATCCTTCCAACACTTCTAACATCCTCATAGTATCATCCATAGACCTGTTGATGCCTTGAAAATCGTAACCTCAATCAGCAAGGGATTCTCCTCGGTAAGCAAGCCCAATTAGATCGCTCATCGTTTGGTATAGGGAATCTGTCTGGTTAACGGTTCAGCTACCGTGTAAGATTTAAAAATTTGTTTTCTTTGCACCGGTTGCGGCCCAATCCACCGTTTAAGTATTTTTTTTTAAATATGATATGCAAGTGCTCTAAACTAAATGCATGTAATTAAGCAAATCTGATCTAAAACTATTTAAGCAAATTTAATCTATCCTTGCAAGGAGCAAACTGAAAGTATGAGTAATAAACCGAAAGAAACATCTAAAGATCTCGCAGATAGCTATTTAATCATAAAGATGCATTTTCAACAGAAAAGAAGAGATATCAAAGATAGCTTTGATTGAATTAAAACATTTTATTACTCATTTAAGATATACATCTTTGCAAAGAAAATTATGAGAAAATTCATTACAAAGAAACAATTCATAACAGCAAGGAATGATCTCACAGTAATATATAAATGATGCAGAAATAATCCAGCAGAGATTCAACACATCTTCAGGCAAAAATGTAGTCCCAGGCTTTCTTTAGGCAAAATGGAGCTTCTTATATATGTAGCAAATTAATTCACATACAAGACAAAAAAATGTCATTTCACTTGCCAAAAGTCCTTCTATCATTCTCTATTCCTCTATATATAGCTTTACAAAATGCTCCAAGAGCTGCTACGTGTACCCTAACCCAAAGAATCTCTTCTTTTGTCTTTTAGTGCCCTTTTACAAAAAGTGGAATAATCCCTAAATGCTTTTACAAAAGAGACAAAAATCCAGTTGTCTTTTAGCTTTAGAACCGAAAATGCAACAGCAAAACTCCTAACTCATAACTAGATAACTATGAAATGCCAAATCATCTCCTAGCTAACGCTCCTGACTCTATTGGTGCCTCCTCCACCGCTGGCTTATCCGCTTCTGCTATATAGTTGACCCAAAAGCCTGTTTCCTGTACAATGGTGCTGGCAGGGGTAGGGAGCATGAACTTCAGGGAAATCACATGCTTGGCTAACTCTAATTCAATGTTTTGCACCTCTTCTTGTGTAGTCTGGAGGACCTCTTCAAGAAGGTGCGCGTGTATGGAGGGTTGCACGATGCATTGGTGAAGGTCATTCGTTGTTAACACATCTATCTTCCTCATGTACTCCATCTCTGTGTTTAGCTCATTTTTTAACTCAGGAAAGCGTTGATATTTTCTCGGAAAGTCTTCTAGAGTCTGGGGAACCACCATCATACACCTTTCATGAGTTGCTTGGATCTTCTGATAGAGACTCATGCATTTCTCGATAGTGGCTTGGATTACAGAGTTCAATTTCACACCGCAGTTCTTACAGAACTCCATGAAACCTATATATTCTTTAAACTCAGCCATGGATTTGAAACAAAGGTGCTTGGGGAATCCCGACTTCCCTTCTCTCCATTCAATATGCTTTCTAATGTCTTCCTTCACACGTGCATATTTCTTCTTGAGCCTGATGGCTTCTGAATTAATTTCTTTTATCCTGGATACCATTTCCTTTACTTTGAAAATCTCTTCAGTAATGAGGTCCTGGGACTCATTTATCTTCTTTAGTATATCGTAAGATTGCTCATGAAAGGGGCTCAAATCCATTGCTTTGCTATTTGCTAGAACTAGTTGTTCTGTCATCAACTCTTTTTCCTCTTCCAACTGAATGGTCTTGGCCTCGAGATCATTCTTCTCTCCTTCCACTATCATCATCTGCACTGCAAGGGTTTCCTTTTCTTCCTCTAGGCGCTGATACTTACTTGAAAATTCTATTTATTCTGCTACAAGGGCATCATATTTCTTCACCATCAACTCTCTATATGCCTGCTCCTTTACCAGAGTAAGCTGCAACCTACGTGCCTTTTTCTTTCCCGATGTCACATCACTTACCATCTTGTGGACATTGTCTTCGCTTTCCTTGGCAGCAACTACAATTGCAGATGCCATAAACTCGGGAACACTCTGCGTGCCTTGCATGACTATGGTTTCTCGCTTGCTGACAATATCTGGCTGAAAAGGTCTTTTCATCCTTGTCTCTGTCTGTCTTAAAATGGAATCCCTTTTTTTATCAAATTTTTTTTTGTCCCAATGGGTCACTGTGTGACTCTTTGATGGGGTAAAAGGGACGAGTGGAATCTCTCCTATGGGGAAGTCATCCTCCGCGGTTGGGGTCTGAGTCACTTGGGATGAGTCTAAATCCATGTCTTGCATGTTTGGGCTTTCTGCTTGTGCATCCCTTTTGGCTTTGTCTTCTTCTTCTGCCTTCAACTGTTTCTCTTCTTCTTCGGCTTTCAATTGCTTTTCAACTACTTCTCTTTCCTCCTGCAGCTTGGCGGCTTCTTCCTTTCTAATCTTCTCTAACTCCTCCTCACAAAGTCTTTTAGCTTCTTCATCTCGAAGCCTTTCTTCCTGCTCCTTCCGAACTCTTTCCGCTGCTTGCTTTTGGAGCCTTTCAGCCTCTTCCTTGAGCCTTTGCTCTTCCTTTGTGAGAGCCTCGACTTCTTCTCTTTCTCTTCGCAATTCTGCTTCCTTGACAGCTTGGGTTGGAGTGGAACTAGAGCCAGCTCCGCTCTTGGAGTGAAGGCGCCTTTTGAGTTTGGTCATATTGCTGACCTTTCTGGAAACTTCTTCATCTTCATCAAAGTAGTGCGCATATTCAAAGTGTGCATTAACCTCCCTATAGTGGTCTGCATCCTTATTAAGCCTGTCATTCTTTGCGAAAATCCTCTCTCCAAAGTGGAACTCTCTTAATTCCTGAACAAAATCTTCAGCCGATTTGACCTTGGCGAATTTGTATGCTCCAACATAGAAGGGTAGTGCTGGGAAAGAGGCCTTCTTCAATTTCTTCAGGAAACCACCAATTCCATCTAAAAACACCCGTCCCACTGCCTCTTTATGGATAACAAAATCAGTAGCATACTCAGGAAGGAAATATGGTGGTTTGGAACCTCCATACATTCTTATGTAGGTGCCCTCTACTGACTGATAAAAATAACCATATTTTTCCATGACTGCCATGGCATTCTCAAATAGGAAGCTGGGTTCCTTGTTGAACATCAATTCATATGGAGGCATAATGAATTCTTCACAGATGAACTTATAATGCCTCTTGTAATTCTGGGCCCACAAAATCTTATAAGCGATATAAAATGGGGTGGCAGCTTTGTTCCAAATGCATCCTAACCTTGGGAACGGATGTCTTGACAGACTACAATCCACAAGGTATGACGACATGTATAATTCTATTTTTTTCCAGACCAGTCCTTCTTTAGCAGCAGCTATGGATGACGATATATTATCCGAGAGGATGTCTTACCAATGGAAAACCGTTCCTTTGAATGCTACACAGTGGATTAAAGGGTTCCAATGCAACTTATAAATGGTTCCATTAGCTCTGCCAAAATTTTTGCTTAGAATAAGGGCAATGATTCTGAAAGGAGGTCTTAGTGCTTGAAATTCATATTTATCACTCTCCTTGTGTCTCAGCTACTTACCTTGAATTAACAATTTCCTGGCCATTTCCAAGAAATCCATGTTGAGACTTTCAAGCCAGGTGTTGTTCAACAGCTGTTGAGGACGGGGAAACTTGTAGGTTTCCGAAATATGGGATGGATGGAACGCAGAAAATGCCTCTCCTTTGTTGTCAGATAGGACTCTTGATGCAGCGTCTGCATGCACTAGGATCCATCCGATAACTTTTGAGCAGGGAAAGAGCTCTGGGCGCGTTGCTTCTTTAGTGATGCCAGAGCTTCTAATGTTTTGGTACAGGTACATTTCCTCCAGGACTGATCCGAGAATATCCTGATCTCTAATCATGTGATGCAAATATCCCCACTTAAATTCAGGGGCAATGCCCATAATTGGCTTGGTATCTTCGTATAATGTATCGACCCTTGCTTCCATAATAGCTTCGCCACCTGACTCGGGTTCGGACACCTTTTCCTTCCTCTTGCCTCCTTTCGGCATTGTGCTTAAACCTGACCAAAAACCATGCATGAGTAGATACATGACAAACTAGAATGCAAAACTAAGCATTGAACTAAAATTCATCAAAACAACAAGCATAGCCTAGGTAAGAGAGTAGTGATACGATATTGGCAAATTTCCTTGAAAAGGATACTACGTCTCAAACTTTTAAGTAGGAAACTAATTGTACATAAGTAAAACAAAAGAATAATTTTTGCTAAAACAATAGACAAAGCTATCTTTCTCCATTACTGCCAAATGGGAGAGAGTGAAACTTATGACACTACAACTTGAATTTTGAGCTAGAAGCCCCGGGATGCACATAACAGGACGCAAATAAGAACAGCCGGGTGGTTAGGTCCGGGTGCTACCAACCGCGTTGGTTTGGATCGCTAAAACTCAAACTGGGCAAATTGATGGGATAGGGAACCGGGTCCAGCTAGGTTCTTTAAACGGATTTGGGAATGACCAACAAGGTGCGGGGAAAGATTCTAACAAGGGTAAAAGGTGGCCATGGCGGGGCTAACAAAACAGTCCTAACGCAAAAAACCGAAGCTTTAACCATTAAAAACCAAAAGGCTCGAAATATGAACTTACTTAGCAGTGGACGATTCGGTTTGAAGTGAATGATGGGCTGCAGACCTGGCTGTCCTTGAGTGGCTAGCACGACCTCGAACAGAGTTTTTTTTAAAATCTCTAACAATCATATAAAAAAAACAATAACAAACCTTGAAACCAAACTTTTTATATATAAAACGCTCATACGTGCGAGTAATTAAGCCTGACATAATGGGTAGGTGTGGGCATTAAAAATGTCATTACTGCAATGTGATCGGTGTCCTTTCGGCGTCGCTTGGCATCAACTGAGAGTCGTCAAAAATGGAAGTGCTTGGCGAGTTCAAGCGATCAGTGTCGCCGGTGTTGGCTAAGTGTTTGTGCAATGGACCAGCACAATTTGACAAGTTCGACGTCAGCTTAAACCTGGTCGCCCGCCATCTCGTTTCGGTGACTCTCATTGAATTTCATTGGTTTGCTTCATGTCACTTCTTATCGGTGGGACTTGGGGTTCAGAGGCGATGTTTTCCGCGAGAATGGTTGAGTTCTGCCGAAAATGCATCCATGTGCTTTAAGTTTGACGAAGTGCCGGCCGTTTCGGTTCATGCTTAAGAGTTATGTCAGCATAACTTGGCACGATTCGCCGCAATGCAAAACTCTGAAAAAGACAAGGCAAAAAGGATGTGCTTCGGAAGGTCTGGATGAGTTGGAGCGACTGTTGCGGTGGAACTGGGTGAGTTCAGCCGAAACGAGGTAACTTTAAAACTTAACAAAAATGCCCTCCTGTTGCGGCGCGACTCAATGAGTTGCACTGAAACGGGGAAGGCTAAAAACTTAACAAAAAGTTTCGACAGTTGCGGCACAACTCGACAAGTTGTGCCGCCATTTTGGCTATGAAGGCTGAGTTTTACTTAAAAGAAAAAAAAAAACAGACTTAAGGACTTTTTTTCTTTAGAAAAACCTTGTATAATAACAAATCCTTCCTAGAATGAGACTTGGCTTCTAAGCAAACTTTCTCAAAAACAAGAAGGAGGGGCCCCAATATTTACAATATTTTGGGGGGGGATGTTGCAGCAACAATTGGCGATTCCCTGGTGAACACAAATCTCTGAAACAAACTCGCCTTAGGGGAAGAAAACTAACAAAATGCTGGCCACACGGGTAACAAAATGTCCTCATAGTTCAGCTTTTGTGAATGCAGTGATCACTCTTATCATCATGGTCATTTGGGGAAAAAGCAACTTAGACTCATACTTCTTTACAACTCTCTTAGGGCCAGAGTATGGAGTTCATTTTAAAAATATGTCTTCTAGATGTCAACTAATAAAAGACTCCACAGGATCATAACAATATCTCACAGACATATTCATTTGTTCCTCATTCTCATGCTACTTGCATCCTTTTGGATAATTCTTAATTGATGACTTTTTCCATTTGAGCCTTCCAGAAATAAATTTCTTCAACTGCCATATTTGATTTAGTTTCTTCAATCCATAATGTCCTTTTGTGTGAGCGAAAGATTTCTTTGATTTATCATGCTTCACGTACGGAGAAGAACCTTGCAGGGCTGATTTATTTGAACAACTCCCTTAGTTGAATGCATTTTGCTTTTCTCAGCCGTGCTTTAATTGAAGCGAGAATTTCTAGAAATCAGACTCTTTGATATAAGCTCTTTTGGCTTTTATTTGCAGCATGAGATCATTTTAAATACCATACATCTATGAGACATGCTTCCTCTCCATGGATCTATCATAGTGAACTCCTTGAGACAGACATTAATGTTAGAGTGAATGGAGCCCCAAGATAGTAAGAAGGAAATGCTGAATCTTAGTTATTTAAACGGGGTTATTTTGACCAAATAGAAAAAGGATCTCTTCATTCCCGGAAGCCCAACAGTGAAAACAAAGTCACAAACATTTTTTTGTAAGTGGGTTTCTACCTTACAGGATTTTGAGTCTTGCTCGGAGCTCTATCCTACCTCTAATCCAAGAGTTTGGCTAGTCTTTATTAAAGAAAGAATAAAGAACTTGAGCAGAGAGCAAGGTGGAAATCAAAACAAGCTAACTAAAAAGCAATAAATCAGAAAAAAAATAACAAAAGGAACAAAAGTGTTTATTTATGTACAGAAGTCCTCATAGAACTACGCGAAGTACTGCTTTAAAGCAAGGCCGTTGAGAGGGAGATTTACTTCCTCTCCTTGTAAGTCTTTCAGCTTATACATTGATGGACCAAGATTTTCAGAAATTTGATAAGGGCCAACCCATAAATGCTGAAATTTTGTGTGCATTCCCTTACCATCATGTGGATGGTCCCATTTCAGAATTAAGTCACCTACCTTGAAAATTCTCTTGCCAGACTTTCGTTTATCAAACCGCCTTTTGAATATGTCTTGGTGTTAGTGGAATTGGTCATTGGCTTTCTGTTGGGACTCTTCAAGCTTCAGCAGGGTATCAATTCTAGACTGTAAGACTTGGCTTCTAGAACCTCGGGAGGCTTGGGCCAATTGCAAGGATGGGAGTAATATGTTTGGAGGAAGTATGGCTTCTCTACCATAGACTAGGGTATATGGGGAAACTCTTAAGGCATTCTTGGGGGTGACTCTGTCTGCCCATAAAGCATTTGGGAGGGCTGTATGCCAACTTCTCTGATTTTCAATCACAATTTTATTAAGAATTCAGATGAGGTTTTTGTTTGTAGATTCAGCTAATCCATTTCCTTGGGGATAGTAATTGGCCGAATAATGTAACTTAATTCCTCTCTCATAAGCAAATTCATTAATCTTCAAAGATGAAAAATAATTTGCATTATAAAAAACTAGGGAAATTGGAACCCCAAACCTGGTTATGATGTTCTCCTCTAAGAAATTGATAACCGCATCCTCATTAATTTTGCGTAGTGGAGCAGATTCTGTCCATCTCGTAAAATAGTCCGTGGCTGTCAGAATAACCGATGCTGCAGAGAAAAGTTTGGGTTTATTTCTCCAATAACATCTATGCCCCATTGTTCGAATGGTTCATAGATAATGACTGGCTGCAGAGGTCCTGCTTCTTTGGGAAATTTCCCAACGCTTCTTTGGCACACATCACAATTCCTAGCATAGGCGTGAGCATCTCTAAATAAGGTGGACCAATAATATCCAGCTCTGAGTATTTTGTGAGCTATTGTATCTCCAAAATATTGTCCTCCAGCAGGGCCATCGTGTAATTACTTGACTACTTTATTTGCATCTTCTTTCTTCAAACATCTAAGAAAAATGTCGTCATAATTCCTCCTAAAGAGTACCCCATCAATGATTTGATAGGCTGCCGATTTCAAACAGAGTGCCCTTCTTTGCTTAGAACTCCAGTGTTCCGAAAAATACCCTTGCTGCAATTAATGCACTAGGTCCCTATACCAAGATTCAGGAGTTGTGAAAATGGGACATACCTCAACCATGTTCAGTTCAGCTTCATTTTCCCAATTCATCTCTTCATCAGCTGGATGTTCAGTGAGTAATTTACATAACCCTTGACCTTTAATGATGGTGTCACGTTTAAATTCTAAATCATACTCCTAAAGAGTGGTGACCCAGTTTCCTCTTCTTTCTCCCAATTCTTTCTGAACGAAAAGAGATCTGACGGTGGGGTGAGGAACTACAACTTTTGTTTTGTTTTTTAGAATATATGGCCTGAACTGCTTTACTGTTTTGAATACGGCATGTGCCTGTTTGTCTACAACAGGGTAGTTCAGTTCAACGCCTTGCATACTAGTGCTCATAAAGAAAATTGGGTATTAATCTTGTGATTCTACCTTTTGCGTGAACATTGTGAAAATTCCCACATAAGATCCAAAGAGATGATGTAAACCTCACAATGAAAGAATTTAGGAATAATAGAAGATGAGAGAAGCATTAGAACATAGATCCAAAGAAGCTCTGATTGAGGCAGAATAATTACACATGTTTTTGTAAAACTGAATAGTAAACTGGTAAATATACAATGCTGAGGATGAGGATTCGAATTCACTAGGTGTAATTCGAATTAGCCTTCATGCACAGATCCATAATCAATGGAGAGTCATCAAATCATAACTAGGAGTCCACCTTCTCATCAGTGAAGTCGTCAATGCACAAGTAATGGTCAACTGGGAGTCAAACTGAGTGTGGTTGGTGTAACTGGCACATGGAAGAACTAATGTAGTGAAGGAGGCTCAGTGGAGGGCACAGATGGAGCTAACTGGAGTTAGAACAGGCTATCTAGTCACACTGGAGGTCCATCGGAGTGATGAGGTTAGTTAGGAGTCAGTTAATCCTTAAATCAAGGAAAGAACTGAAGATAATTGAACTAAACTGGACTGGTAGGTGAAGAAAGGCGCCCTTCTCATGCAGTAGGTGAAAGGAGGGCGCACTAAGCTTTAGGAGAGCTAAAACTGATCTGAAGGAAGCTCCGGGGGCTAGTTTGTTGAGGGCTAGGTGTTGGTACTGATGACTAGGATGCATGCAAACCCTAATTTTGCATGCATGACTGAAAATGAAAATGACAGAAATGCTAGGAGGACTAGGATGGAGTATAGGAATATCCTAACACCCCCCCTTAATCCATCCTAGGCCCTGGTAACTAGGACCAAAGGTCACCCATACAATCAATGAAATGATAGAAAAATAAAGAACTGTCCATAAACTGAGGAAATGGGGAAAACCTCATGGGAAAAATACCCCCCCTCAAAAGAATAGTAAATAACTCAAAGAACCATCATACTATGCAGAAAAGAAATAAGCTTTCATCAGTGAAATCTTTTGTAAAAAACTTGGCAAGCTGATCCCCTGTAGGAAGGCCTCCCACTGTTTGGAGATGTGTTGGACCAAGCAAGTCTCTCAGGAACTCTTTCTGTAACTGGAGCTAATGGAACATGAGGATTCTTCCCAAGAAATGGAAGAGAGAACCCCATCATCATGCTGCATCTCTCATGGAGAGGTGGATGGCATAATGCAAGGTTGGCATGATGCTAAAGTCTAGTAGTTTTGTGAACAGATAAATCATCAACTGTGTTCTCAGTAGTAGCAAGGACTGTGTGAGCCCATAGTGACCTCGAATATGGACTGAGAATAGGTGTTGGTTATGGATCTGAATCTTCTTGAAACATGATCTCAACATCAAAATCTTGATCTTCTTCTTCATTAAAAGAGGAGTCACTGTGATCTTCATCAGAATCTGAAGGAATAGTCGGAGAGAAAGGCATGAAGTGTGAGAACTCATATGCCTTGGACGCATGATTAGCAATTCCATTCGCTATAACCTTTCTAGTGGAGATTTTTGTAATCTTTATTGTGTTTGGACCAAAAATTACTTGCTTTGGTGATCCTGTATGAGTCATTTGATATATTGACAACAAATTAGTTGTTAGAGAAGGAACAAGTAAGACATTTTTGAACTTACCATGCTCCATATGAACTGTACCCAATCCTTTGGCAGAAATATGAGAGTTGTCTCCCATGTGAATGGTAGGCTCATCTTGGATATCCAAAGTGGAGAAGGATTCTTCAGAGGCAATTATATGGTTGGAGGCTCCATAATCTATGAGGAGGGCTTTTGTTTTTGAGAAACCAGCCATCAATGCATGGCAATCATCAGATCCACTTCCAGAATCAGACATATTTGCTTCTTTTGGAACAACAATTTTGTTTTGTTCAAGAAGCTTGGTTAGAAGATCAATTTTCTTGTGCATGCAAGCTTTCTCAAGATGGTTTCCTCTCTTGCAGTAGGAACAATTTGGTCTCTTTTGTTTGTCATTCTTGGATTTTGATGGCTTCTTGTCTTTGTCTTTTTGCCTCCCTTTTGCATTTGCTCCACTTGCTTCACTAGCTAGAAGAGCTAGATATTTGGAGGTTTTGATGGCACCCATTTGAATCAATTTGCCCTCTTCTTGAGTGAGTGCTGCAACAAAGTCTTGTAAAGTGGGAAACTTCCATCCACGAATTGACATTCGAACATAATGGAAAGTAGATACAAAGACAGAAAATTGAGATCCAATTTTGCTTAATACGGAGAGTACCAATTGCTCATCACTTTTAGTGATGCCACAGTGCTTGCATTGTAAATTCAAATTGTGAAATTTTGAGAAGAATTCTTGGATGCTCTCGAAATTGCTAGGTTGAAGGGCAACCAATTCATTTTCGAGAATGTGGCCTCTTAGCCCATCTTGTTTGCCAAAGAGACTCTCCAATTTTGTCCATAACTCATTAGGATACTTCATTCCTTCAACATGAAACAATAGATCTTCAGACATACGAAGGAAAATGCATCCAAAGGCTTCATCCATTTTATTTAGATGCTTGATTTTCTCTACAGCTTGATGTGGTATGGCATCTCTTTCCTCAACTATTCTAGAAAAACCTTTTGACTTCAAGTGGATTTTCATCTTACCCTTCCATTCGAAGTAATTGAAGGGGGTGAGGATTATAGGAGAAGGAGAAGAAGAAGAAGAAGCATTCGAATTGCTCATCTTGACTGCTGGAACAAGTGCAAATAGAAACTGCTGAATCTGCTGCTTGAACTGCTGGAACTTCGAAATACCTGCAAAAAAATCTCAAGAATGGAGGTAGAATATACTCTCAAATGGCTCTGATACCATGTGAAAATGCCCACATAAGATCCAAAGAGATGATGTAAACCTCACAATGAAAGAATTTAGGAATAATAGAAGATGAGAGAAGCATTAGAACATAGATCCAAAAAAGCTCTGATTGAGGCAGAATAATTACACATGTTTTTGTAAAACTGAATAGTAAACTGGTAAATATACAATGTTGAGGATGAGGATTCAAATTCACTAGGTGTAATTCGAATTAGCCTTCATGCACAGATCCATAATCAGTGGAGAGTCATCAAAGCATAACTAGGAGTCCACCTTCTCATCAGTGAAGTCATCAATGCACAAGTAATGGTCAACCGGGAGTCAAACTGAGTGTGGTTGGTGTAACTGGCACATGGAAGCACTAATGTAGTGAAGGAGGCTCAATGGAGGGCACATATGGAGCTAACTGGAGTTAGAACAAGCTGTCTAGTCACACTGGAGGTCCATCAGAGTGATAAGGTTAGTTAAGAGTCAGTTAATCCTTAAATCAAGTAAAGAACTGAAGATAACTGAACTAAAATGGACTGGTAGGTGAAGAAAGGCGCCCTTCTCATGCAGTAGGTGAAAGGAGGGCGCACTAAGCTCTAGGAGAGCTAAAACTAATCTAAAGGAAGCTCCGGGGGCTAGTTTGGTGAGGGCTAGGTGCTGGTACTGATGACTAGGATGCATGCAAACCCTAATTTTGCATGCATGACTGAAAATGAAAATGATAGAAATGCTAGGAGGAATAGGATGGAGTATAGGAATATCCTAACAAACACAAGTGTGAGAGAGTCATTTGAAGCAAAGGTATACATAATGAAATCCTTATAGAAATATGGACTTCTTAGAGAAGGAGCATTAGCTATGGCTGCTTTGATTTCTTTAAATGCAACTTTCTCCAAGTCTGTCCATTTGAACTGTACATTCTTCTTCACCATTTGCTGCAAAGGTTTAACGGTTTGAGCGAAGTCAGGAACGAACCTTCGAACAAAATTAATGGTGCCCATAAATGATTGCATAGATTTTTTGTTGTGGGGCATGGGAATCTTGTTGATAGCTTTCACTCTCTCCTGATCTATTGAAATACCTTTCTTTGAAATGATATGACCCAAAAGCTTGCCCTCAAGAACAATGAAAACACTTTTCTTGTGATTTAAAGAAATACCATATTTCTTGCAGCGATAAAAAATCTGCTTCAAGTGGGAAACATGATCTTCCCTCCTTTTTGAGAAAATTGTCATGTCATCTAGATAGACTACAACATAATGACTGCCCAATACTTGAAAAGCGATGTCCATGGATCGCTGAAATGTAGCTCCTGCATTTATCAAGTCGAATGGCATCTTTCGGTACGCAAAGGTTCCCCACTTTGTACGAAAAGTAGTTTTGAGTTGGTCTTCTTCTTCTACTAGCACTTGATTGTAACCAAAAAAACCGTCTAGTAGAGAAAAAAGATCTGACCTTGATACCATCTGTAGAATTTGTTCCATTGGGGGAATAGGGTAGTTGTCTTTATCAGAACCTCTATTCAAATTATGGAAATCCACACACAGTCTTATTTCTCCCGATTTCTTCCACACAGGAACTAAATTAGCAACCCATTCAAAATGTCGAACTTTAAAAATGATTTTGGCATCTAACAATTTCTTCAACTCCTTTTGTATTAAAGGATCAAGAGTCGGATGCATTCTTCTTAATTGTTGCTGGAATGGCTTAACACCTACTTTCATTGGTATTATGTGTTGAATAATGCGAGTATCATATGTTTTCAGATCCTCATAAGTCCATGCAAAGACAACCTTATATTGCTGAATTTTTTTAATGAACTTATCTTTTTCGCCTAGTGAGCAGCATTTACCAAGATTGACATACTTTGGTTCATCTTCTGTACCCAGATTTACCAATTCATGCTACATAGAGGAGCTATGAGTTTTAACATTTGCTGGCCTCTTGAACTTGTTCTGCAAATCGAACAAACTTTCAAGAGATCTCACTCCTTTGGGCATGAAGTTTCCCTTGACTGCGTCTTGGTTTTGCAGATCTGAATCATGCTTTTCTCCATCTATAATGGCTTCCTGGAAAGCATCTTCATTTGTGAGGAAAGTAATGATCTGGTCGTCATCATCAAACACTCTAAAATTTGAAATGTGGTCTGGGATGGATGGCCTGAAAATCAATTCAATAGAGAATTTGTTATTAGTAGGCACTAATATGGAAGCGGAAGTAGCTAACAAATCAGCAACGACATTCTGTAATCTAGGAATAGAATGTATATTAAAAGCATCAAAGTGTGAAATTAAATCCCATACCTCAGACTGATAACTCTTTAAATGTGGTGAAAGACAATGAATTGTATCCCTCACCTGTTTGACAACTATTTCTGAGTCACCAAAGACTTTCAAGTATTTTACATTCAAACCAATAGCCTTCTTTAATCCATGGACCAAAGCTTCACATTCAACAATGTTATTAGTACATTCGAACTCTAGTCTACAAGATAAAAAGTGTTTGTTGGTTTCAGGATCAATCAAAACACAACCAGCTTCGGATCCTTCTTGAGTTTTGGAACTGTCAAAGTATAGAACCCAAAAAACATTCTTTGTTTTAACTAAGTTAGTATCACTATCACCTAAGTGTTCGGATATCCACATCATCTTTTTCAGGATCTTGCATGCAATTAGGGTTTGCATGCACTTTGCATGCATCCCAGTCACCAGGATGATGCCTCCAGCACCTTAGCCACCTCTTTCTAGCACCCGGGAGCCACTTACTTCAGTTCTTTAGCCCTCCTAGTCTGAAAGGAGCCCACAGCTCACCTACTGCCAGAGAAGGGCGCACTTTCTCACCTACCACTGCAGTTCCACTTCAGTTACATTCAGTTAGCTCCGATTCTCCCTGATTTGAGGCTAGTTTCACTCCCGACTGACTATTTCACTTCCGTTGGACCTCCAGATTGACTAGAT
This sequence comes from Larix kaempferi, assembly GCA_027924585.1. Taxonomy (NCBI): domain Eukaryota; kingdom Viridiplantae; phylum Streptophyta; class Pinopsida; order Pinales; family Pinaceae; genus Larix; species Larix kaempferi. Next base: position 955,675 of record BSBM01001733.1, on the reverse strand, counting down.
GACTTGTTCTGACTTCAGTTAGCCTCCCATGCACCCCCCACTGAGCCTCCTTCCCTTAATCAGTGCTAACACACTTCAGTTACACTTGTTACACTCAGTTAGACTCAGATTGACACCTGGATGACTGGTTCTTGTGCATTGATGAGCACCACCTATTGATGATGAGGACTCCTAGTTGGAGTCAAGCTACTCCATTCAGTGATTCGAATGGCCTACTTAGTCAATTCGAATTTCTCACTCACATTGTCAGATTGTATTGTAATTATTCACCCTTATTGGGATATTGAGCACTGCTGCATGTTTTGCACAGTTTTGCACCATATTTTCTATGTTCATCTGTTGTGATTGATTTACTTGTTCATTAGATCTACTGTGACTAATTTTACATGGTATCAGAGCCATTGCAGGGACAAGATCTGTTTTCTACAGGTGTTTCTACAAGAAGATTTGACTGAATTGCTAAAAAATTGCAAAAATTTTTGGCATGAGATATCTCAAGGGCATTCGCTCCTGTGCATGCAAAGCTTGAAAATACATCCAATACCACTCCAGAAGCTTGAGTTACCACATAATTCCTGGATCTGATACATTGGACCCATTCAACATTGTTTGATCTCCAATCCCAGGTGTGATGCAACTCTAAAAGGGTGGATTGTTCGACCTTACTGTTCTTGGTTTATTGTGATTTGCAGGTTTATTGTCTCCATCAATTGCATTCGCTACATTGTGCATGCAAGCTCCTCTACAGAAATTGCATTCGCTACACTGTGCATGCAAGCTCCTTCTACATCAGTTTGACTCGCTCCTATCAATGGAATATTCTTCTTCAAAGCCTATCCTCACCCCATTCAATTATTTTGATTGGAAAGATGATATGGAGATCATATTACGTTCAAAAGGTTACTACCGAGTCACTCTTGGTCTTGAATTGGAGCCAAACAATGTGTCAGATCGAACCAAACACTACAACAAGCTTGATGAAGCTTATGGTCTTCTTTGTCTCTCCATCTCCAAAGATCTTCACTTCCATCTCAGTGGATTGAAGACCCCAAAATCTATATGGGAGCAACTTGAAACACTATTTGGCAAGCAGGACGAGCTTAGGGCTTTTCAATTAGAGAATGATTTGATTGGCCTTAGTCCTGAGAATTTCAAGACCATTAATGAATTCTTCACAAAATTCAAGAACTTGAACATGCAGTTGAAGAACAGTGGAGTTATCAAAGAGGATAAACAATTGATCCTCTCCATTCTCAGCAAGCTTGGTAAAGATTATTTGGTATTTGTCTCTACTTTCAATTCCGGTCGGCTAACTACCCCGAATTGGAAGATGCCTACCTTGAATGCCTTCATTGAGTCCGTCACAAAAGAGCATGACAAGTTGGTTCAAATGGGGTCCATAAGCTCCAAAGATTCAGCCCTATATGTTCAAGGACCCAAGATCCCGAATGGTAAAGGGAAGCAAAATAAGGAGAAGCCCAAATTCGAGCCTCACAAGCAAAAAGAGAAAGGAAAACAAACGGATGCACCATCCAGTTCGAAGTTCAAGCAAAAGGGCAAAGAAGGTAACCAAAAATCTAAATGTACTTATTGTAACCGTGGCTTTCATCCCGAAAGTTCATGTATGAAGAAGACTATAGATCAAATGGCCCTCCTTTTGGAAAAGAACAACATAACCCTTCCTGACGGTGCAAGGAAGAAGGATAGGAATGATGATCATGAAAGAGGACAAGCATTCATGGCAACTATTTCGAAGCCCACTACTCTCTTGATAGATTCGAGTGCATCGAATCATATGGCTGCAAATATTGATTCTTTTTCTTCATTCGATCCAAATAGCTCCATCCCCATCCATTTGGGAGATGACTCAAAAATTTCTTCAAAGGGCAAAGGTACGATTCATGTAGATCATGGAAGCTTTCAGAATGTTCTCTATGTGCCTTCCTTGGCTTCAAATCTTCTTTCTGTGTATCAAATGACACACACTGGTGAACCGAAGCAAGTTACATTCAGCCCTAATATAGTTGAAATTTCTGATATCAAAAGTGGAAGACTCGTTGCAGTTGGAAAGGCAAACCACACTGCAAAATGCTATGAGTTTTCACACTTTATTTCGCTTGCAAAGCCCACTGCTCTTCGCACACATGGTAATGAGGTTAGTAGGATTTGGCATGAAATATTTGGACATCTTAATTATAAATATTTGCTGCTGCTATCAAACAAATCCATGGTAGATGGTCTTCCACAACTCCGTTCCTCGAAGGGAATATGCACTGGTTGCATCATTGGGAAGCACCCTGAGCACAGATTCGACCGCGGCAAAGCTAGCAGAGCTTCTACAATATTGGGATTGATTCATTCTGATATCAGTGGTCCGCTGCCCCATATGTCATTAAATGGTTCAAGGTATGTTTTTACATTTATTGATGATTTTTCCCGCTTTACATGGGTATTCTTTCTCAAAAACAAGTCAGAAGTGCTTGGAAAATTCAAGGATTTTAAGGCTTCTGTTGAGACTGCCACTGAGAGCAAGATCAAAGCTCTTAGATCTGATAATGGTGGAGAATATATTAAATCCGAGTTGCTGCAACTTTGTGCCCAAAGTGGAATTCAGATCCAACATACAGTTCCCTACACACCCCAGCAGAACGGTGTAGCGGAAAGGAAAAACCGGTCACTGAAAGAGATGGCTACATGCATGATTGAATCAAAAGGATTGGCTGCAAATCATTGGGCTGAAGCAATCAATGTTGTTGCATACATACAGAATCGTGTTCCACATTCATCCGTGAAAGGTATGACTCCTTTCGAAGCATTCTTTGGTCACAAACCGGATGTGTCAAATTTGAGAGTTTTTGGCTCTACTGCATGGGCTAGAATTCCTTCTGAGAAGAGACGAGCTTTGGATCCACAAAGTACCGAGTGCATACTGATAGGATATGGGGAAGAATCAAAAGCATATAAACTCATGGATATCAGATCTAAAAATATATTCATAGAGCGCAGTGTGCAATTTGAAGAACCGCTTCAAGAATTGCAACTAGTCGAGGAGAAGACTGCCGATTCACCACCTTCACCAGAAGAAGATCTGTGCAACGATAATGAAGGTATGAGTTCTGATATTTCTGATATTTCAGCAGCATATGATGATCATGACATATCAGGTTCGGAATCCGACCATTATGATCCTCCTCAGTTACCAAAGTGGGCCCAAAACACTCTCCAATCTGCTGGTTCAAACCTTGGAAATCCTGCTGATCCGAGATGAACAAGAGCAGACTTTCAAAGAGCAGGTATGGCACTTTCTATTGCTGATCCATTACTTCCTGATATTTGTTATTTGATGGCTGGTTCATATCCCACATCATACTATTCTTCTCACCGAGATCCGAGATGGCAAAGTGCCATGGATGAAGAGTACAGTTCTCTTCAAAAGAACAACACATGGGAGCTAGTTTCTCTTCCACCTGGAAGAAAATTAGTGAAGTGTAAATGGGTCTACCAAACGAAATTTGTTGCTGATGGCTCTATCAGCAAATACAAAGCAAGGTTGGTGGCAAAAGGTTTCTCCCAAGTCCAAGGAGTGGACTACACTGAGACCTTTGCACCGGTTGCAAAGATGGATTCCATCTGCCTTGTTTTGGCTATTTCCGCATACAAGCACTGGGAAGTGCACCACATGGATGTGAAGAGTGCATTTATACATGGAGACCTTGTTGAAGAGGTATATATGCAGCAGCCAGAGGGCTACACATCAGATCCATCATTAGTTTGTAGATTGAAGAAATCTTTTTACGGGTTAAAACAGGCCCCAAGAGCTTGGTACGCAAAGATGGACTCCTTCCTTCTTTCTCAGAATTTCCAAAGATGAAAATCTGATCCGAATGTGTATCTTCAGCGAGTTAAAGGTAATTTGTTGGTTATTGTACTTTATGTTGATGATCTTCTCATTACTGGTAGCACACTTACTTCAATAAACAAGCTAAAAACTGCCTTAAATCTAGCTTTTGACATGAGCGATTTGGGCTTGCTGAGTCACTTTTTGGGCTTGGAGATAGCTCAAAATTTTGATGGGATCACTATATCTCAGCAAAAATATGCTTCCGACCTGTTATTGAAGTTTAATATGGCTGAATGTAAGGCATCCCCATTCCCATTCCTCTCAGGAATCAGTCTTGAGGAGGGAGATTCTACACCGCTTGCAGATTGCAATATGTATCGACATTTGATTGGTTCACTACTTTATCTGACACACTCAAGGCCTGATATTTCATATGCCGTGAGTGTCGTTTCAAGATATATGCAGCAGCCACATGAGCTTCATTGGCAAGCAGCCAAGCGGATCTTGCAGTATGTGCAAGGTACGAGACAGTTTGGCATACATTATGCTGCAGATTCTGAGCTTGATTTCATTGGTTTTACTGATTCAGATTGGGCAGGTGATAGCATTGATCGGAAATACACTTCCGGTTATGTTTTCATGATTGGTCATGGTGCTATTTGCTGGTCCAGCAAAAAGCAAGCAGCCATTGCACTTTCTTCAGTAGAGGCAGAGTATCGAGGGGTAGTCAATGCCTGCATTCAGGCAGTTTGGTTGCAGGGTATTCTTTCTGAGTTTGGTTTTGGTGGCACTACTTCGACTGTCCTATTTTGTGACAATCAAAGTGCTATCAAGATCTCCATAGATCCAGTTCAGCGGCATAGGACCAAACACATTGAGATTCATATGCATTACATTCGACAGTTGGTGCATGACTGCACCATCATTCTGCAATATTGCCCTACTGATGAGCAAATTGCAGACATCTTCACCAAGAGCTTCACTGAGAATAAGTTCTCTTACCTCCATTCACTGTTGGGGGTGAGTTCCATCATGGTGGAGACAGATTGATCCATTATTATGCTTTAGATTGAGGGGGGGATTTCTTCCCACTGGGTTTTTTCTCTTTCCTCACTTAGTTTATTTTCAACATTTTTTTGGATTATTGTATTGGGGTGACCTTTGGTCTTAGTTACCAGGGCCCCACATTATTTTTTGCACATCATAGTCTATCTTGAGGGGGGGTGTTCGGATATCCACATCATCTTTTTCAGGATCTTGCATGCAATTAGGGTTTGCATGCAAATTCTAGGGTTTGCATGCACTTTGCATGCATCCCAGTCACCAGGTTGATGCCTCCAGCACCTTAGCCACCTCTTTCTAGCACCCGAGAGCCACTTACTTCAGTTCTTTATCCCTCCTAGTCTGAAAGGTGCCCACTTCTCACCTACTGCCAGAGAAGGGCGCACTTTCTCACCTACCACTGCAGTTCCACTTCAGTTACATTCAGTTAGCTCCGATTCTCCCTGATTTGAGGCTAGTTTCACTCCCGACTGATTGTTTCACTTCCGTTGGACCTCCAGATTGACTAGATGACTTGTTCTGACTTCAGTTAGCCTCCCATGCGCCCCCCACTGAGCCTCCTTCCCTTAATCAGTGCTACACACTTCAGTTACACTTGTTACACTCAGTTAGACTCAGATTGACACTTGGATGACTGGTTCTTGTGCATTGATGAGCACCACCGATTGATGATGAGGACTCCTAGTTGGAGTCAAGCTACTCCATTCAGTGATTCGAATGGCCTACTTAGTCAATTCAAATTGCTCACTCAAATTGATAGATTGTATTGTAATTATTCACCCTTATTGGGATATTGAGCACTGCTGCATGTTTTGCACAGTTTTGCACCATATTTTCTATGTTCATCTGTTGTGATTGATTTACTTGTTCATTAGATCTGCTGTGACTAATTTTACACTAAGTCAGTGACTAATTTAACTATGTTACAATCAATATCACCAGTCTGAGAAAATTGAAGGAGATCGGACTGTTCATCTGATTCATGGCGTATTCCGATTGATAATTACCTGGTTGAATCTCTAAGAAATAATTTCCCAAAACTGAAGATGAGAAAGCTACAGCTTCATTCTTTTCCTCTAACTGAGTTACGTTTTGTTTCATGTGAGGTTCCCTCGGTATTTTAATTTGATTTTTCCTATTCTGGTATGGTAACCACAAGTGAGACCAGTCTGTTGAAAAATAAACATTTAGTTTTGTAGACCATTCCCTGCTCAATATCAAACCATAAGCCTAAAAAATATCAACTACCATTATATTAACAAACTGACACACTCTAGGATCTGATGACAGCCTAATAAGCACATCTTTCATTTCTCCAATGACTTTAACAACAATTCTATCTAACTGTATGATCTGAATGGGGATGGAACAGGATGCTAATTAATCTTTTTGCAAATTGATAGTGGCATGACATTCGAGGAAGCCCCAGAATCCACCAAATAGTTATGCACATTATGATTGAAAATTTTGAAAGTTAAGAGAAAAGGCAACATTTGGGATTTAGATTTCCCGCCAATACTAGTTTCATTTATTTCAGGATCTTCCTGAGTGCTTGTTAATGGAGTGCTAGATTGGGGATCAAGAGCTTGTAACAAATTCTTTCTTTGTTTGGGAAAAATACACATATCGAATATAGAAACATTTAATTTTGCTTTATTAATGTCTTCGATTATATCATATCCCATGTCCCAATCTTTTGCAACTTTAGCTGATTTTCTGCTTTGTTTGAAGTAGATTTTGGTTGTTTAGTTATTTCTGCATTTGGCTCTTTTGTAGGTGTTGGGATTGCTTTAGGCTATGGTGGTATGATAGTTATGTGCCTTTTGGGTATTTCCTTGGAAACCTTGGCTTTAGGTGCATCAATGGATTGATCAAGCACCAAACCCTTACTTCTAGTGGTGACATTAATTGATGTGGTCTATAATTCATTAGTAAGATCTTCAAAAGAAGGCTCTTGCGCGGGAGCCCAATCCCATAAGACCATTGTGGTGTCGGGAGCGGGTTCTTCCTGTTAAAAAATATGCTCTTTTGTAGGATCTTTCTGATCTATTATTTGGGCATCCAACATTTGGTTCATTACCAAACTCATCGAATTTATCCATTGTGGAGAGCTCTTTTCTGAGTGTTGTTCTTGATGGAAAGTGCATAAATGGTCCATGCCCACTTCATTTAAATTTAGAACAGCGGGAGTGGTTGCAGGCGGAAGTTGCTGTCCACTTTCATCCATTTTCTTATAGAAAGGTTTGAATGGTTGTCTGGAAGTGTTGGTTGCCTTATCTTTTTTCTAGATCTACAATTTTGTTAGAAAGATTTTGCATCATTTTGACCATATTTTCCATATCTGTTGATGGTTCTTCTTTATTTCTGGTTAGCAAAAGGGGTTTCTTAATAGCTGCTGGCTTTGTTTCCAGATCAAGAGAATGCTTAGCAATGTTGTCCGCTTCTTCTTCTACCTTTTTGGCTTCTTCGAAGTTTTCTATCAAGGTAGTTTTCTTTGTTCTCTTAACGAACATCGCTGTGGGAGGGTCAAGTGCTGTTGTATAATATTCAACTAAAGATTCTTCAGCGGGTCTTGCTGCATCACTAAAATTATTTAACAATGTAGTGAATCTTTTATTAAACTCTTGAACCTTCTCTTTCTTTTCCATTCTCATGGAAAACAATTATTTCATGAGCGTAGCGACTATCTTTTGATTCCCATATTTCTTTAAGAAACATTTCTCGAAATATTCCCAATTCGATATTGAATTAGCTTGCAAACTGAAATACCACGAAGATGCCTTGGGTTCAAAAGTGTAGGGAAATAGTCTACATACTACGTCTTTGTGTTTCACATTTAAAAGACTCAAAGCTAGATAAAAGCTTTTAAGATTATCTTCAGCTGAAATACCTTTCCCAGGATCATACTTGGGCAAAAGGGAAAATCATGGAATGGCCCAGCTAAATTCAACGCTTCTCTTGCTCTCCATGCAGGTATAGCCATGGATCTACCTAGAGAATGTGGTGGAGTGTTATGTGGATTATTATGTGGAGTATGTGGTTCCTCTAGATCTGAAGAATTTTCAAGTCTGATTTCTACAAAAGGTTCTGTGATTTCTTCCAAAGATAGATCCACCAATTCCTCTAAGTTTTGAACAAGAACTAAATCTCTCCTATACTGTGTTTCCCTTCCAGAGGCTCTTCTTCTGGGGAGTAGGGGAATCACATTCAAACCACCAAGATTCCTAACATACACATGGGTGTGTCTTCTTAAATTCGCTACTTCTGCAAAAGGAATAGCATACAATGTTTCTTGTTGTTCAGTCTTAGAATTGGGATCTTCTTGATTTATTAATTCCAGATATAAATTGTCTGGGATAGCTGTTTCAAGCAAGTCTTCAGTGGAATCTCTTCTAACGAAAGGATCTCCTCTGCCAGCCATGCACTAGTGGCCCTCCTTCTAGTGCCAAAAACTATTGATGCCCTAAAAATCGTAGCATCAATCAGCAAGGGATTCTCCCTGGTAAGCAAGCCCAATTAGATCGCTCACTGTTTGTTATAGGGAATCTGTCCGGTTAACGGTCCAACTCCGATGTAAGATTTAAAGATTTTTTTTCTTTACACTGGTTGCGGCCCGATCCACCGTTTAAGTATTTTATTTTTAAAGATGATATGCAAGTGCTCTAAACTAAATGCATGTAATTAAGCAAATTTAATCTAAAACTGTTTAAGCAAATTTAATCTATCCTTGCAAGGAGCAAACTGAAAGTATGAGTAATAAACCGAAAGAAACATCCAAAGATCTCACAGATAGCTATTTAATCATAAAGATGCATTTCCAGCAGAAAATAAGAGATATCAAAGATAGCTTTGATTGAATTAAAACATTTCATTACTCATTTAAGATATACATCTTTGCACAGAAAATTATGAGAACATTCATTACAAAGAAACAATTCATAACAACAAGGAATGATCTCACAGTAATGTATAAATGATGCTGAAATAATCCAACAGACATTCAACACATCTTTAGGAAAAATCGCAGTCCTACACTTTCTTTAGGCAAAATGGAGCTTCTTATATATGTAGCAAATTAATTCACGTACAAGACAAAAAAATGTCCTTTCACCTGCCAAAAGTCCTTCTATCATTCTATATTCCTCTATATATAGATTTACAAAATGCTCCAAGAGCTGCTACGTGTACCCTAACCCAAAGAATCTCTTCTTTTGTCTTTTAGTGCCCTTTTACAAAAAATGGAATAATCCCTAAATGCTTTTACAAAAGAGACAGAAATCCAACTGTCTTTTAGCTTTACAATCGAAAATACAACAACAAAATTCCTAACTCATAACTAGACAATTATGAAATTCCAAATCAGCTCCCAGATGGCGCTCCTGACTCTGTTGGCGCCTCCTCCACTGCTGGCTTATCCGCTTCTGCTACATAGTTGACCCAAATTCCTGTTTCCCATACAATGGTGTTGGCAGGGGCAGGGAGAATGAAATTCAAGGAAATCACATGCTTGGTTAACTCTGCTTCAATGTTTTGCACCTCTTCTTTTGTAGTCTGGAGGACCTCTTCAAGAAGGTGAGCATGTATGGAGGGTTGCACGATGCATTGGTGAAGGTCATCCGCTGTTAACACATCTATCTTCCTCACGTACTCCATCTCTATGTTTTGCTCATTTTTTAACTTAGGAAAGCGTTGATCTTTGCTCAGAAAGTCTTCTAGAGTCTGGGGAACCACCATCATACACCTTTCATGAGTTGCCTAGACCTTATGATAGAGACTTTTGCATTTCCCGATAGTGGCTTGGATTCTAGAGTTCAATTTCACACCACAATTCTTACAAAACTCCATGAAACCTATATCTTCTTTAAAATCAGCCACGGATTTGAAAGGAAGGGGCTTGGGGAATCCCGACTTCCCTTCTTGTTAAGATTTAATATGCTAAGACAAAAAATAGCAGCATTACATTCCATTTCACAATAATAGCATATACAGGATCACTGAAGAAACAACAAGCACAACATAAACACAAGAGACACAAATTTATCCTGGGAAACCCTCATGGGGTAGAAAACCCAGCAAAGCTTCCTCAATATAGATGACCAGCAATATACAAAGATGAAAACCAAATACATGATCTCCTCCTCCACCATAGCAGACCTCTCCTCCACAAGTGCGCCACTCTCAAGTGAGTGAGTGTATGTCAAATGAGGAATACACCTCCTCTATTTATACACTACTCCGACTTTTCTTTTACACAAGACATGTAGGCTCGTATTTAACCATTGGGTTAAATACCCCACTACAACTGACTGGGCCGACCCTTCTAGGGTGGTCTAATAACCCTTTGACCCACATAACACATATAGGGCCGACCCCCACTAGGGAAGTCTAATAGCCCGAGTTACCACATTCCGACGGAGGAATAAACATCTCCAGATATACAATAAGATCTTCATGGAGGAATGAAACATCTCCGGAATAATAAATTACAATTATAATATTCTTTGAAGTTACAATATCTCAAGACTCCCCCTTAACGACAAGGATATTATAACAACATTTGCACGAGTAAGGAGTCATCAACATCATACATGATACATCTATAAATCATTGGAAGCTTTCTCAACATCATCAGTAACTCAACCAGTTACTAGAACATCTTCAATACTAGAACATCAACATCTTCAGTACTGAGTCTTTATCTTCTGCAGCACTCGAACAGCTACAATAACATCAACATCTGTATCCTCACGATCATCAGCATGATCATCATAGGATCATCAGCATCGGGATCATCTCGATCTACAACATCTGGATCATCACGATTTACAGCATCTGGATCATCTCGATCTACAGCATCTGGATCATCTCGACCTACAACATTTGGATCATCTCTATCTGCAGCATCTGGATCATCTCGATCTACAGCATCTGTATCATCAGTATTAGTATCCACACCAATACATCTATCATCAAAAGCATGTATTCTCACTAATACATCTATTATCAAAAGCATGTATTCTCACTAATACATCTATCATCAAAAGCATGTATTCTCACTAATACATCTATTATCAAAAGCATGTATACATCTATCATCAAAAGCATGTATTCTCACTAATACATCTATCATCAAAAGCATGTATTCTCACTAATACATCTATCATCAATAGCATGTATTCTCACTAATACATCTATCATCAAAAGCATGTATTCTCACTAATACATCTATCATCAATAGCATGTATTCTCACTAATACATCTATTATCAAAAGCATGTATACATCTATCATCAAAAGCATGTATTCTCACTAATACATCTATTATCAAAAGCATGTATACATCTATCATCAAAAGCATGTATTCTCACTAATACATCTATCATCAAAAGCATGTATTCTCACTAATACATCTATCATCAATAGCATGTATTCTCACTAATACATCTATCATCAATACATAGCAGCATACCCTGCAACACACACGATCATATTACAGGATGATCAATACTGCTCTCTTTAGGACATAAGTCCATGGATGATACAATCCAGATCAAGTTCTAGGATGATCAATCCTTATCACTTTAAGACAAGTCTCATGTCTAGGGACGATGCAATCCCATCACGTACATTTTGAACCCATTTCATGGACGATGCAGTCCTCTCACGTACATTTTGAACCCAGTTCATGGACGATGTAGTCCTCACGTACATTTTGAACCCAGTTCATGGACGATGCAGTCCTCTCACGTACATTTTGAACCCAGTTCATGGACGATGCAGTCCTCATGTACATTTTGAACCCAGTTCATGGACGATGCAGTCCTCACGTACATTTTGAACCCAGTTCATGGACGATGCAGTCCTCACGTACATTTTGAACCCAGTTCATGGACGATGCAGTCCTCACGTACATTTTGAACCCAGTTCATCGATGATGCAATCCTCACGTACATTTTGAACCCAGTTCATGGACGATGCAGTCCTCACGTACATTTTGAACCCAGTTCATGGACGATGCAGTCCTCACGTACATTTTGAACCCAGTTCATGGACGATGCAGTCCTCACGTACATTTTGAACCTAGTTCAAGGACGATGCAGTCCTATCTTCAATTTTCGAAGACATCAGTATACAACTCAATTCTGGGACCGAGGTCTGGGGATGATGCAATCCCCTACCTGTTCATTCAGGACTTCATTCTCGAAGACATCATGTCTACGGCTCTCTTTAGGACTGAATTCCAGGGATGATCCAATCCTCTCATGTCCACCAAGGACTTCATTCTCGGAGACATCATGTCTACGGATCTCTTTAGGACTGAAGTCCAGGGATGATGCAATCCTTTTTATTTCTCGGAGACATCTGTCTACGGCTCACTTTAGAACTTGCGTTAAAGGATGATGCAATCCTCTTCTTTCTCGGAGACATCTATCTACGGCTCACTTTAGGACTGAAATCCAAGGATGATTCAATCCTCACATGTCCACGAAGGACTTCATTCTCGGAGACATCATGTCTACGGCTCTCTTGAGGATGATGCAATCCTATCATGTCCACCAAGGAATTCATTCTCGAAGAAATATGTCTACGGCTCTCTTGAGGATGATGCAATCCTATTATGTCCATCAAGGACTTCATTCTCGAATACATACGTCTACGACTCTCTTTAGAACATGTGTTCAAGGATGATGCAATCCCTCTTCTTTCTCGGAGACACCTGTCTACGGCTTCTTTTAGAATATATGTTCAAGGATGATGCAATCCCCTTGTCACCTTAGACCCTGTCTAAGGACCATCCACCAACCTCTCTGTCGGCATCACCAATATAGGTATCCACAACATTGACCTCACTGTCGATGTGGGAAATCTCATCATAAGTGATCACATCACTCCCCCTTTCGAGTAGGGTCCTTCTTAACTATATTAAGTTTGTCTTGGAAAACTTTACTTGAGGTAGAGGTTTGGTTAGTACATCGGATCGGTAGAGGTTTGGTTAGTACATCGGATAGGTAGAGGTTTGGTTAGTGCATTGGTAACTTGTTACGAATTCGAACATTAACCATATCTTGTATATAGAAATGTCAGATATCTATGTGCTTTGACTTATCATGGAACACTGGATTCTCTGCCATTTTGGTACAACTCTGTTTGTCACATAGGATCATAGTTGGGTCCATCTCTAAGTCAATTCTGAAGTCATACCGCTTCACAATTAGCAGAGCAAGCAGCCATATATTCTGCTTTTGCTAAGAGCCACACTAGATTGTTTCCTGCTCAACCACGAGATCATGGCTGATCCCAGACAATAACATCCTCTTGATGTGCTCTTCCTGTCTGATACACTTCCTGCCCAATCAACATCTGTGTAGCCATCTGAAGTCATGATCTCCAAGATAACATAGATCAAAGTCTATTGTATCCTTTAGGTACCGCATCACATGATTTGCAGCTTATCAGGTGAACACATCTAGTTTCCACTAGATACTGACTCAAGGTGTTCACAGCAAAGCATATATCTGACCTAGTATTCGTTAGACACATCAATGAATCAATATTTTGTCTATACAGAGTTCTATCCACTAACTCTCATGAGTCATCTGCTAACAACTTCAAGAGTGGCCATACCAACACATCAAGTCCTTTTAATATTTCTCAACATACTTTCCTTGGTTGAGAAAGATTCCTTCTGAGCCTTGCCATACTTCCAGACCTAGGAAGTCATGCATCAATCTGAGATCTTTCATTTTCATTTCTGCATTGAATGATCTTCTGCATATCTATATGTGCCATCTCTCGTTAGATGGGTCTACTGATATGAGCCTCAATATCATTCGAACTTTGTGGTGAGTTCCTTCTTGCATCCATGTCATCTATGTATAGAAACCATATTCAACCTTGTAGCAAAGGTTGAGATCTACATCACCCATGGTGATCATTAAGCTCATCAATTGATTATCGATCCTGGGAACCCATACAAAACCTGATTCACACTTCTTCATTAATTACACCATTAAGGGAATGGTCTTATCTAGCCACTTGGAGCAAACATCTCATCATGATTCTCTTCCTCTTTATAGGAGAATCTTCTAGCCACAAGCCTTCATCGCTTGTTCAATGTTCATCATTCATCATGATCTTTCCTACAGATCAAAATTAAGTACATGATTAGTAATACTTCATAATCATCAAATCATATTGTCATGATAACCTATTATGCATACAGATATCATTTACATAGTTATGCAACTATTTTGACCAATAGTTTGGCACAACACTTTTCCATATTCTGTATGCATACAGTGGCTATCTAGATGCCTTCCATCTCTACCAGAACATACTATCGAGAGTGTGCACAGCTCTCAGCATGTCAGCAAAGAGGTTTCATTCTAGACAAGCAACATTGGAATGTTTGTCCAACTTACCAATCATATGCATATTAGTAGTATGCTGTTTCAATGCTCTATGAATGTTTACACTCAGCATGATATATTCTAGGAATACAAATATGCATACAAGCAATATCATTTACTATTTCAAATAACAACTCAAATACTTATCTTTTATGTTTGTGTGGTTGCCTCTCGTTTGATCTTCTATATGTCTTTTGAACTTCTATTCATTATGTACCACTGTGCATGCTCAAGTGTGCACTAGTGTCACCATCATGATCTCATACACAAACATACATTCATTAGTATATTCTCAATATTATCAAAACATTCTAATTCTAAATAATCTTGAATATGTATAGTCATGATCATTAGTATTCAGGGTTTCAAGGAAGTCTTCTTTTACTCATGCATATTCTTGTTTGATCATAATACTCTTCTGGTTAATTAAATCATCAAGACAAGAGACATAATATGCATAAACCCTTGATTACTAACTTTATGAATAAGCATAACCAATCATACCAAGTATACTTATATAAGGGATCCTAACACAAGGTAAGATTCTAACTTGACATAAGAAAACATACCTGAATTAGTATACCTGCTTAGTTATGTACAACATACCTAAACAATCTCTTCATTGATTTAGAGATCCTGACCTAGAATCTGCATGTCTCATAGGTTAAGCATAATATAACAAAGTTATACATACCTCGTAAGTAGAACAAAGATTATGGATGAGTCTTTGTATTCATGTTGTCATGGTCATGGAACTTGATTTGTCTTTTGTGATGTACCTGTATCTTGTTAGCAGACAACATCAACCTCACACAACACCATAATGCATTAGTACAATCATATAGCCCTAATTGATGAATGTCTTCGATCATTCACATGCATTCATATTGTTACTAGGTGATAAGACAATTCTAACATTAATCAAGATTATACTAATAAATAATATGAAGACAAACACATTATGAACTTAATCAAGAATCATATTTCAAGACATACCTGAACTCCTTAAGTTATACCCGTCGAGACTTCTTGTAGTCTTCTTATGTAAGTCCTTAGCCTTAACTCCCCCTGAAACTTGATCTGGAGCTTGATTAGGTTTTGCTAGAGAAACCCTAAAAATTCAATCTTTGACTTTCACACTTCTGAATGGATGGAAGGATGTGTCTTGCTAAGCTGATCAAACTAGCATACTTCAATTTTGAAATCTCCAAAATTTGACCCCTCAAAATTGCCTTCAAAACTTCTGGATCTTCTGGACAGGAACCCGAACTAGGGTTTGATGAAGCCCACCCTTCTGTCCAATCAAAAGGTTTGATCCAAGGCTCTAAACTCTTATTTTTCTAAGGAGCTTCCATCCGTGGTTACAGACTTAAAAAATTCCAACTTTTGCTGAAGCCCTAATTTTCCATCTTTCCGATCAAAATCCCGAACTGGGGTTTGATCAAGCCCGGTCTTCTACCCAACCAAAAAATTCAATCTTGGTCTCTAAATTTCGATTTTCCTGAGTAGCATTCAGCCGTGGATTCCGATTCCAAAAATTCTAACTTTCTCTGAAACCCTAAATTCCGGAAACCATGAATGAAGGTGCTCCAAAAATAATTCTGTTTTGACAGAAATATGTACCTGATTGTTTCTGCTGTAACTCCGAAATTTTCGCTCCATGGGGTCTGAAAACTTTTTTCTATGGTAGCCTGACCTATCATCTTTCCACCCCGACAGGTCTGACCTCAATTGGATTTTCTGAGAGAGAGTTATACCAAGTGTCGCAACGTGACCTGTTTATGAGATAAAATAGGAGAGCGAACTTGTACGGCATTTCATGTGTCACTGGTTCAACTTCGGCCTCTAAAAACGTTTCCTGAGATAGTACATTCTATGTACTACCTGTCACTTTTTACGAAATTTCATTTGGATCTTCGTAGCCCAAGTTATGCCAAGTGTCGCAACGTGACCTGTTTATGGGATAAAACAGGAGAGCGAACTTGTACGGCGTTCCACGTGTCACTGGTTCAACTTCGGCCTCTGAAAACATTTCCTGAGATAGTACAGTCTGTGCACTGCCTGTCACTTTTTATGAAATTTCATTTGGAGCTTCCTAGCCCAAGTTATGCCAAGTGTCGCAACGTGACCTGTTTATGGGAAAAAACAGGAGAGCGAACTTGTATGGCGTGCCACGTGTCACTGGTTCAACTTCAGCCTCTGAAAACGTTTCATGAGATATTAAAGTTTGTGTACTACCTGTCACTTTTTATTAAATTTCATTTGGAGCTTCCTAGCCCAAGTTATGACCTTTTTTCCTAGGTCACCTGATTTTGACTGAGGTCTGGAAGAGGCAGAAACCCTAACTTGTACTGATCATAACTTACAAAGTACAACGAATATGAGGGTTCCCTTTGGACACAAGATACCTGGAGATGTTATATACAACCTGTAAAGGTTTCAGATCCTGAACCTTTGCCAAAATGGATTTATGGCGAACATTCCACGATGACTGGTTTTTGCTATGTAAAACCCTAACTTTCAAATTGTCGTAAGTAAAGCAAGTGTCGTAAGTGCCATACCTTGCCTTCCTTCAGGTTAGCTCTGATACCATGTTAAGATTTAATATGCTAAGATAGAAAATAGCAGCATTACATTCCATTTCACAATAATAGCATATACAGGATCACTGAAGAAACAACAAGCACAACATAAACACAAGAGACACAGATTTATCCTGGGAAACCCTCATGGGGTAGAAAACCCAGCAAAGCTTCCTCAATATAGATGACCAACAATATACAAAGATGCAAACCAAATACATGATCTCCTCCTCCACCATAGCAAACCTCTCCTCCACAAGTGCGCCACTCTCAAGTGAGTGAGTGTATGTCAAATGAGGAATACACCTCCTCTATTTATACACTACTCCGACTTTTCTTTTACACAAGACATGCAGGCTCATATTTAACCATTGGGTTAAATACCCCACTACAACTGACTGGGCCGACCCCTATAGGGTGGTCTAATAACCCTTTGACCCACATGACACATACAGGGTCGGCCCCCACTAGGGAAGTCTAATAACCCGAGTTACCACATTCCGACGGAGGAATAAACATCTCCGGATATCCAATAAGATCTTCACAGAGGAATGAAACATCTCCGAAATAATAAATTACAATTATAATATTCTTTGAAGTTACAATATCTCAACACTTCTCTCCATTCAATATGCTTTCCAATGTATTCCTTCACACACGCATATTTCTTCTTGAGCCTGATGGATTTTGAATTAATTTCTTTCATCCTGGCTACCATCGCCTTTACTTTGCAAATCTCTTCAGTAATGAGCTCATGGGACTCATTTATCTTCTTTAGTATATCACAAGATTTCTCATGAGAGGGGCTCAAATCCATTGCTTTGCTATTTGCTAATTCTAGTTGTTTTGTCATCATCTCTTTATACTGTTCCAACTTAATGGTCTTGGCCTCAAGATCATTCTTCTCTCCATCCACTATCATCATCTGCACTGCCAAGGTTTCCTTTTCTTCCTTTAGGCGTTGATACTTACTTGAAAATTCACTTTGTTCTGCTACAAGGGCATCATACTTCTTCACCATCAACTCTCTATATGCCTGATCCTTTACCAGAGTAAGTTGTAGCTTGCATGCCTTCTTCTTTCCCAATTCCACATCACTTACCATCTTGTGGACATTGTCTTCACTTGCCTTGGAGACATCTACAGTGGCGGATGCCATAAACTTGGGAACACTCTGTGTGCCTTGCATGATTGTGGTTTCTCGCTTGCTGACGATATCTGGCTGAAAAGGTCTTTTCATCCTTGTCTTTGTATGTCTTACAATGGACTTCCTTTTTTATCAAAAACAAATTTGTCCCAATGGGTCACTGTGTGACTCTTTGATTGGGTAAAAGAGACGAGTGGAAGCTCTCCTATGGGGAAGTCATCCTCCGCGGTTGGGGTCTGAGTCACTTGGAAGGAGTCTAAATCCATGTCTTGGCTGTTTGGGCTTTTTGCTTGTGCATAACTTTTGGATTTGTCTTCTTCTTCGTCCTTCAGCCGTCTCTCTTCTTCTTCGGCTTTCAGCTGCATTTCAACTACTTCTCTTTCCTCTTGTAGCTTGACAGCTTCTCCCTTTCTAATATTCTGTAACTCCTCCTCATGAAGTCTTTTAGCTTCTTCATCTTGAATCCTGTCTTCCTGCTCCTTTCGAACTCTTTCCGCTGCTTGCTTTTCGATCCTTTCAGCCTCTTCCTTGAGCCTTTTCTCTTCCTTCGTCAGAGCCTCAACTTATTCTCTTTCTCTTCACAAGTCTGCTTCCTTGACAACTCGGGTTGTAGTGTAACTAGAGCCAGCTCTGCTCTTGGAGCGAAGGCGCCTTTTGAGTTCGATCATATTGCTGACCTTTTTGAAAACTTCTTCATATTCATCAAAGTAGTGCGCATATTCAAAGTGTGCATTAACCTCCCTGCAATGGTCTACAGCCTTATTAAGCCTGTCATTCTTTGCGAAAATCCTCTCTCCAAAGTGGAACTCTCTTAATTCCTTAACAAAATCTTTAGCCGATTTGACCTTAGCGAATTTGTATGCTCCAACATAGAAGGGTAGTGCCAAGAAAGAGGCCTTCTTCAATTTCTTTAGGAAACCACCAATTCCATCTAAAAACACCTGTCTCACTGTCTCTTTATGGATAACAAAATCAGTAGCATACTCAGGCAGAAGATATGGTGGTTTGGAACCTCCATACATTCTTATGTAGGTGCCCTCTTCTGACAAATAAAAATCACCATATTTTTCCATGACTTCCATGGCATTCTCAGATAAGCAGCTGGGTTCCTTGTTGAACATCAGTTCATACAGAGGCATAATGAATTCTTCACAGATGGCCTTATAATGCCTCTTGTAATTCTGGGCCCACAGAATCTTATAAACGATATAAACTAGGGTGTCAGCTTTGTTCCAAATAACCTTGGGAATAGATGTCTTGACAGAATACAATCCACAAGGTATGACGACATGTAGAATTTTGATTTTTTCTAGACCAGTCCTTCTTTAGCAGCAACTATGGCTGACGATATATTATCCGAGAGGATGTCTGCCTAATTGAAAACCGTGCCTTTGAATGCTAAATAGTGGATTAAAGGGATCCAATGTAGTTTATAAATGGTTCCATCAGCTTTGCCAAAAAATTTGCTTAGCATAAGGGCAAGAATTATGAAAGGAGGTCTTAGTGCTTGAACTTCATATTCATCACTCTCCTTATGTCTCAGCTGCTTGCCTTGAATTAACAATTTCCTGGCCATTTCCAAGAAATCCATGTTGATACTTTCAAGTCAGGTGTTGTTCAACAGCTGTTGAGAAAGGGGCAACTTGTAGGTTGCCGAAATATGGACTGGATGGAATGAGGCAAATGCCTCTCCTTTGCTTTCAAATAGGACTCTTGATTCAGCGTCTGCATGCACTAGGATCCATCCGATAACTTCTGAGCAGGGAAAGAGATCTGGGTGCGTTGCTACTTTAGTGATGCTGGAGCTTCTAATGTTTTGGTACAGGTACATTTCCTCCAGGACTGATCCGGGAATATCCTGATCTCTAATCATGTGATGCAAATGCACCCACTTAAATTCAGGGGAAATTCCCATAATTGGCTTGGTATCTTCATATAATGTCTCGACCCTTGTTTCCATAATAGCTTCGCCACCTGACTCGGGTTCGGACACCTTTTCCTTCCTCTTGCCTCCTTTCGACATTGTGCTTAAACCTGGCCAAAAACCATGCATGAGTAGATACATGACAAACTAGAATGCAAAACTAAGCATTGAACTAAAATCCATCAAAACAACAAGCATAACCTAGGCAAGAGAGCAGTGATACGATATTGGCAAATTTCCTTGAAAATGATACTACGTCTCAAACTTTTAAGCAGGAAACTAACTGTGCATAAGGAAAACAAAACAATAATTTCTTCTAAAACAACAGACAAAGCTATCTTTCTGCATTACTACCAAATGGGAGAGGGTGAAACTTATTGATGAGTCCAATTTTCAGGTATTGATAACCCTTTTTCCCACAGTCAAGCTCAAGCAATGGCGAAGAAACACACTCAATTGTGGGAAAAGTGTTTTACTTTAATTATTTAATGAAATTGTTTTGATGATTATTCTTGTATGTTAAAATGCATATTTAAATGAACTAATTCTATGGAAACCAAGTGTGATTGAGTAGGTCTAGGGCATTAAAGGATGAATGCGTAGAAGACTAAGGGATCACTAAGCTTGGCACCCTGTTCCTGACTTATAGGGAATGCACTCCAGTTCAAGAAGAATCGACATTTTGACAATTAGTTAGGATCAACATTAAATCATATAAATATGGACCTCTCAAGTAGCGAGAGGCCCCTGCTGTTATTTTGAGAAAAAACATTGTTTTAACATTTTCTGCCCTATTGATACTGCGAAGTACAGACCTTTGTTGTGACATGGATTTTATATTTTAATGAGAGATTGATGATTAATTCCAGCCAGCATTTATAAGTTTTATTCTCTCCTGAGTATGGGTTGGAGAGGGCCCCTCCAACATGTAAGTTAGGAGATTTCTATTTGCAGGTATTTTTCCAATTATATGTTTTACATTGATGAACAGTTATATTGCATGTGGAAGCGCTTGAATGATTTATTATTTCTGTAGTAATTTATAATACATTCTGTAGTACAACAAAACAGTTTCAGTAGTTCTGTAGGTGCTTTCTTTCAACACATATTTTTATCAACGATTGCATGTGTATCAACTTTGCTTTTAATATCACGGTTTATATCTGAGGTTTTTGACTGTTTCTTATCGTGATTAATTTCTTTAGTAGTAGATGGATAGCTCAAAACAATCACACTTCAATTTAAGTCTTGGGATTTGAAATGGTTTAGATCAGAATTCTAGTTTTAGGTATAAAGTAACTACAAACCTCATTTTCCCAAATCTTAGAATAAATCTGTTATGGCATTTTCATTTTCTAGATTTACCATTCTGCATTAAGTAATTTCATAAGATCATCTCCTTCTTAAAATAGATTTACTGCTTTATTTCTTAGAACAGATTTACTGCTTTTGGTATATTTATTTCCTAGAACAGGTTTACTACTTTCAACACTTTAATTCTTTTAATTAGATTTATTGCTTTCCAACATTTAATTCCGTAGCATAACCAGTTTTACATATTTAGTAAGCAACCCTTAGAACATCGATACCGACATCCAACTGTGACAGAGATTATCCTATAAGAGCACAGATAGTGCCTGCACCTATAAAGTTTGTACGTCCCCCGGGTTGACATTTAAAAGTAGGCTCTTAGTAAAGCTGCCCTCATTACGCATCCATATTGGGAGCTCACCACTTATGATGCTACTGCTTGAATTTTGAGCTAGAAGCCCCGGGACGCACATAACAGGATGCAAACGAGAACAGTTGGGTGGTTATGGCCGAATGCTGCCAACCGCGTTGGTTTGGGTTGCTAAAACTCAAACTGGGTAAACTGATGGGATAGGGAACCGAGTCTAGCTAGGTTCTTTAAACAGCTTTGGGAATGACCAACTGGGTGAGGGGAAAGAGTCTAACAGGGATAAAAGGTGGCCATGGCGGGGCAAACGAAATAGTCCTAGTGCAAAAAACCGAAGCTTTAACCATTAAAAACCAAAAGGCTCGAAAGATGAACTTCCCTGGCAGCGGACGATTGGGTTTGAAGTGAATGACGGGCTGCAGACCTGGCTTTCCTTGAGTGGCTAGCATGACCTCGAATGGATTTTTTTTGAAAAGCTCTTACAAACATATAAAAAAAAACATGAACAAATCCCGAAACCAAACTTTCTATATATAAAATGCTCATACGTGCGAGTAATTAAGCCTGACATAATGGGTAGGTGTGGGCATTAAAAATGCTGTTACGACGATGTGATCGGTGTCGTTTCGGCGCCGCTTGGCATTAACTGCGAGCCATAAAAATGGAAGCGCTTGGCAGGTTCAAGTGACCAGTGTCGGCGGAGTTGGCTAAGTTCTTACGCAACGAACCGACACACTTCAGCAAGTTCGGCTTCAGCTTAAACCTGGTCGCCCGCCATCTCGTTTCGGCGACTCTCGTTGAATTTTGTTGGCTACCTTCATGTCACTTCTTATCAGCGGGACTCGGGGTTCAGAGGCGATGGTTTTGGCAAGACTGGCTGAGTTTCGTGGAAAACGCATCCATGTGCTTTAAGTTTGACGAAGTGCCGATCGTTTCGGTTCATGCTTACGAGTTATGTCGGCGTAACTTGGCGTGATTCGCCGCAATGCAAAACTCAGATAAAGACAAGGCAAGAAGGATGTTCTTTGGAAGGTCTGGATGAGTTGGAGCGATTGTTGCGGCGGAACTGGGCGAGTTCACCCGAAACGGGGTAACTTTAAAACTTAACAAAAATGCCCACCTGTTGCGGCGCGACTCAATGAGTTGCGTTGAAATGGGGAAGGCTAAAAACTTAACGAAAAGGTCCGACCATTGCGGCACAACTCAACAAGTTGTGCCGCCATTTCGGCTATGAAGGTTGAGTTTTACTAAAAAGAAAAAACAAAAACAGACTTAAGGACTTGTTTTCTTTAGAAAAACTAAGTATAAAAAAAAATCCTTTTTAGAATGGGACTTGACTTCTAAGCAAACTTTCTCAAAAACAAGAAGGAGGGGCCCCAATATTTACAAAATTTTGGGGGGGATATTGCAGCAACAACAAGACCTGAGAGGAAAGAAGAAGAGGTATAAGGGTAAGAAAAGTGCTAATCCTTCCCAGATTTTTGAAATTCTTATAGTCCAATCCAAAGACCTTAGGGAAAAGAAGAATAAATACAAGAGTAAGAAAAATCCTAAATCTAGGAAAAGAGATGCACCGAACATGATTCAGTGCGGTGGGAAACAACAACCCACTGTTTTGACACTAGTACCCCCACCAGGGGGAAACCAACTAACCCCCATGCAAGGGGGAAATCATCCCAATGCCAATTTCTTCATGTGTGATAATGAGGTGAACATTCAAACAAAACTTGATTCTTATGATGTCCCTCCTAGTACATCAGATCAATCAGTATCACAACCAAGTGGTTCTCTCTCCATTGAGAAACCAACCATAGACTTAGTACCACACCCCCACAAAGGTGTTCTACGTATAAAAATGCATAATACTAACATGCAAGTTGCTCATAACGATAATGTTCTTAAGGACCTAGCTCAAGTACAATGTGCCATGTCGGCCTTAGAGGTATTGCAATGTCATCCTGCGAAAAGAAAGGAACTATTGTCTACAATTGGCGTTGTTGATCCATCTGATGCGACTTCGATCACATCAGACATAGACCATTCAATATGTAGGATCCTTTCCGAATTTTCTTCTAAGATCAAAGTAATGACTTATGGTAAGAATTTTTTTCGAACCATAGTAGATGAAGGGACATCAACTTGTGTAATGTCATTTAAATGTTGGAAAGCATTTGAATCATCCCTATCTACCATAGAAGTTTCATACCAAGCTACTCAAATAGATTCGACAGATTTAGATAAAAATATTCCCTTGATGGAGGAATATGATTTGGTTTCTTGGCCCATTGGGGCTATGAGCTCTCCCAGCTCACATGACTTCTTCGACAATATTTTATCATCAGATGAAGCTATCCTTGAAGTTGTGAAAATTTGGTTGCACCCACCTAAGGACATCTTTTGTGAGGCCACTGGGAGCATACTTGTTTTAAATATACCCAAGCATAGGAGCATTATTTGCATGTTCCTTGATCTGATCAGGTATATTTGGAAGCTTGCATATAGGTTTAGATTATCCCTCTGTAAAGATGCGTTTGAACCTTTTCCAACCCAAATTTTCCCCAGGATCGAACCTGTTGGAAATTGGTGGGTTAGCTCATCATATCTGTATTTTCCACCATTTTGACAGAATATCCTACC
The DNA here is from genome assembly GCA_027924585.1 of Larix kaempferi. Lineage (NCBI taxonomy): Eukaryota > Viridiplantae > Streptophyta > Pinopsida > Pinales > Pinaceae > Larix > Larix kaempferi. Next base: position 931,395 of record BSBM01001733.1, on the reverse strand, counting down.
GAACATGGGACACCCTAGTCAGCACCCCATTTTTGTTTTGGTTCCCTTGTTGAGTTATTCTCATAGGCCCATGATTCCTATTAGTCCCACCATGACTTGGAGATTGAGACTGCATATATCTCTTTCATACATTTCTGATCATATCCTGATGGGCTCCCAATTTTTTGTCATTTTACATAAGCATGTGTTAAAATATCCACTTGAACATCTGTTCCAACTGCTTCGTTGCTTATTGCTTATGTTGCATACTTTCCTTTGCAGTCACGTTTTGTTACATTATGCCTATAAACCATTGCTTCTGTATATTTGACCCATACCCATGGAGGAAAAACCCATAAGAGTGTACATAACTAGCTCAGCCCTTGTTTGCAATATGTCTCTTTGACTTGGCCTGACCCATGCCCTTGAAATATAGGTGCATGCCCTTGAGACACTCGTTTCCTTTAATGTATCGTAGCATGCTTTATTATTTTTTCAAGCTAATAAATGAAAAAGGTTAAAAACAATGAAAATATTTGGAAACTTCAAAAAACATTTGAAATTGTTTCAAATTTCCTGGTCCAACATGAAGAATCACCTACAACTAGAAGATCACTGAATAATGGTTCACATCTTCTAGAAATTCATGTTGAAAGGAGATGATTCCTCTCATACATTGGCTACACCTACAAGGAATATAGTAAAAAATGAGTGTTTTTACTTATCTTTTATCCATAGATGTATAACTGTATCCTTTTGAATGATAGAATGATGCATAATTCTTCCATTTTGGCTATCTTTTTAGATATTAAATGCACATTTGAACCGATTTTTGACTAAACAATTGGGTAGTGAAATGGTTTTGATTACAGGACTTGGAGACTTTGACAGTTCAAACTATTTGATTTAGGTAGTTGGAGATAGACCATGATTCATGATTATTTATGATTTTGGAATTTTGGAATTTTTTCACCAAACTCAGTATGTAGTAAACCTCATTGACCCATTCCTACTTGGCCATCATACCAAATTGGATAAAATCAGTTACATGGTATTATTTCACTGTTCGTCGACACATAATCCTGCTTCATGTAGCCTACCCATGGAGGGAACAATTGTAAGAGTGTGCACAACTAACTCAGCCCTTGTTTGCAATATGGATCTTTTCCTTGGCCTAACCCATGCCCTTGAAATATAGGTGTACGCCCATGCAACACTCGTTCCCTCCCATGTACTATAACATTATTTATTCTTTTTTCGAGCTGATAAATGAAAAAGGCATAAAAATTAAAAACCAAAAAACTCCAAAAAGCGGGAGAATTGAATCATTTCATATTATATCCTTGAAGAAAATGGCAACAGTTAGTCCTTGTCGCCCCTGAACATGACACATAATTTGGTATATTCCGCCTGTACACCATATACATTTTCCTTAGGAAACTATACCAGTACTTTGAATAGATCTCCACCGATGTTTATCCTTCCCGTCACCAATGGATCTTTCGTTAATGCATATGGAATTGACAGATTTCATTAAGGTTGGTTACTCAAGTCCTATGTTTCCGAGTGTCCATTCTGCATCGTGTTATGTGTTCAATGGAAGTTCAAACTACATCAATCATTCCTCAAATATTCCTGACCAATCATGTCGGCCTTCTTTGTGTCTGTATACAATGTTGGATCTCGCAGTTCTACCAAATTATATCAGACTATTGATCTTTGTTTCGTATCATTTGATGTGAGATGCATTAATTCCCTCCTTCCGATGGATTTGTTCCTATCGACACCAAATCATCATCTAGGAAATGGATCTAGAAACCTAGGAGTACCTTGGACCTTGCAGTCATTAGTGGCAGGTTTCCTCCCAAATGATAATGGGTATACATCAATGACCCCTGATTACTTGATTCTACAAGTGTTAGACTTTAGAACATCTATTCACACTTGCGAGTATCCATTAGTAGCAAAAAACGCTTGTCGGGAAAGCACTTCTAACACATGCGTCAAGCACGAGCTCAATATGGTTAAGTAAGGGTGGTACCCCCCCTCTTGCTTGTTTAGTGGGACATGAGCTCATCACAGAATTCTATGTAAGTGACAAGTCCTCAGGGGTACACCACTTTTCTAGAATACCTGGTTATGAGAGTTTTCCTAGACTTACAATTGTTCCTCCCAACCATCGTTTGTGAAGTGGTAACCTTAGTTTCTATTCATAGGATATCACATAGGCTATTGTGAGTGGAGCACACTTGCAGTACCTAAGACAAACTTTGAAGCTTTTACTCCTTGGGAGGGTGAGCGGTCAAGAACCAATACTTGCACCCCTGGTGATTAAAGTTTATTGTAATTGTTTCTCATACCTTCGCTATTAGTAATTGTTAGAGGCTTGATATCCCTCAACAAATACTAGTTTTGGAAGGCCCTCTAATCCATCTTGTTCATTGAGATTCGATGTAACATCCCCAATTTTCAAAAAATTTAAATTTTTTTCTTATTAGTATATGTGTCAATTATTTGTTATGCGGGAGATATTCTTAATGACAGTTGTCTCATAAAGGACTATCCTATCCTACTTATGATGCTGTGCTTGTATTTATTAATGCATCGTCTCGATTCGTTTTAAATTATCATAGTGTCATAGATGTTTATATAGTTACTATCGGAAATTAAATGTTATGACCCAGCAGGTTTTATCTCATAAATAAGTGTCGCTTCTTTTGTCTCAAAAGTTTATAGCATTAAAGTGTCGATTTCATTTTTGGATCAGCATTTAATCCAACTTTAGCAAGGTGATGAAATATAATTTTTATATCTACTAACCTTTTTATTTTCTTTGATGAAGGGGTCCTATGGATTCCCCGAGGCTTACTTAGTTATTTACATAGCCAATGCTCTTACTCCTATTTGTATAGAAATTGCAGGTGAGGTTATTATCATTAGTTGAAGATCCAATTTACTGTACGTTAAACATAGTTGTTGTAACTACTCTATACTTGGCATTAACAACATATAAGGGAAAAACCCTAATAGGACCTAGGGTAAGACCTACCCTAGCTTAAATTGCTATTTCTATTTAAAAGAATTGCATCTACATTTTAAAGCATATAAGTATTTAACTATATTTTAGCATTAAACTTTATTATAAAGTTCTCCATATATAATTTGTTGTAGGATAATTCATAAGGGCTTCACGATTTCTTGACATTTCGTTGAACCTTTGTTAATATTATTATGTTCATGATTATTACCAGATAGTCGAACCTCATGTATTAAATGGCGCTTATAAGTTTAAACTTATGTGCGGCATGGTATTAACCTTCACCACAATTAAACTCTTAAACCCGAGCATGGAATGGACGTTGGTAGAAGATATTATGACTATGAACTTTAGGAACTATACTATGCATAGTTTTCTTTTGTGGTCTCATAGTGGAGTTCTTCATTGGTACAGTGGCAGGTGATTATTAATACAGTCTTAAATGAGGTCGTAGTGGGAAGCCTAACTGGAAACCTGTGGCAGTGACTTCACGTGACCAACCTTGGGTTTGGGGATAAACCCTAATCGAGGTTTGAATGACTATCAAACCCTTCGAAAGTTCATTTCGTTGTTCATTATGCAAGGGCAGAGGTGGAGGTCGACAACCTTCCAAAATGGTAGGGTTTGAAGGATTCACATTGTTTCAGGGTTTCCATGGTGGTTGGCACTGTGACGTTTGGTTGAATATTCTTGTGAATAGGTAAGGACATAACTCATGTTGCAAATTTTTTGTCGTTTTTATTCATCCTTTAAAACTCGTTACTAACACCTGTTTAATGTTGCGATGCTTGTGGAGTGACAGGGTTTCGTCGATGATGTGTTGATGGGTTGCTACTAACTCCTTGACAACTACTCCATCGTGGCTTCCAATGATAGTCGTTGGTAAGCCTCAGCGATTCTTTAACACCCTAAGTCTAAACTTTTGTTATGAAATGGTGATGCCAGTTTGAAGAAGTTGGACGGTATTGTGCTGAGATGAAAGTTTCTTCGGTGTTTGATTTTATACAGTTTGTTTTTATGATTTAAAAGCTGAATGGAATTTGTAACCAGAAAGGTTGGACCCTTAAGCCTTGGTCTGCGTTGGATTCTCAACGTTTTTGTTTTAAATAGTTCTGTAAATACCTTTAAGGATTTAATAAAGAAATGATATTCAAGGTTTTCAACATATGGTTTAGTTTCCATCGAGAAGGATGCTCTCGGCATTTTCGTTATTTTAATAATTGAATAGATTGTGTTGCAAGTTGTAAGTTGTTCGAGTACACAGGGTACTACCAAAGGACCGAACACCAAGAGCAACCACTTCACACAAACAGATCACAGATCAACACACCGATGTTTTGACGTGGTTTAAACCCTCTTGAGGGAAACACTCCACGGCCCCGGCCAAATAGCTTCTACGGGACAATTTATTATGCAAAGAAAGAAAGTTACAAATGAGCTTCTCATAATCGATCAACTAAACAATGACCCTCCATGCTCTTTAAATAGAGATCATGGACCAATCGGGTGTTAAGCCACGGATCAAGGTTAGGTTTGATCTAAGAGAAGTTGAGCCGTCGGATCACTCTATGTCGGAAACATATCGTGACCGTCGGATTAAGTATATACAAATGCATACTAATGCATACTAAAGAAACACACTATCCCTAACGGATATATTACACAAGTTGATCTTAACTAACTCCTAAGTGTCTAAATATCCTAACATCCCCCCTTAAGAACAACTTGGGATAGGATTGAAGGATTTACAAAAGTGACACTATTAGGAGAAGGAAGGAGGCATTAGAGCCTATCCCCCCTTAATGACAAGTTCCTGAACTCCTAACATAGATCGAAGTTTAGAAAACTTCGCTTCTGTAAGAGACTTGGTGAAGATGTCTGCAACTTGATCATCTGTAGGGCAAAAGAGAACTTCGAGAACACGATCATGAACAAGATTTCTGATGAAGTGCATATGTAGCTCAATGTGTTTGCTGCGTTGATGTAGAACTGGATCTTTGGCAAGCTTGATGGCACTTTGATTGTCGCACCAAAGTGGAGTAGGCTGCTGCTGCTCGAATCCAAACTCTGAAAGGATCTGTCGAAGCCATAAAGCTTCCTGACTGGCATTGACGGCTGCTCGATATTCTGCCTCTGCTGAAGAAAGAGCAAGAGCTTGTTGTTTCTTACAAGCCCAAGTAATAGGTCCAGATCCCAGACTGAAAACATAACCTGCAGTAGACTTTCGATCATCAGGATCGCCGGCCCAATCTGAATCAGTGAAACCAACCAACAAAGGTTTCCCCCCTGTACTGTAATGAATCCCAAACTGAACTGTACCTCGAATATATCGAAGTATTCTTTTAGCTGCTTTCCAGTGACTTTCATGAGGTGTCTGCATATAACGGGCAACTCGACCAACGACAAAGGAAAGGTCAGGACGGGAATGAGTCAAGTATAAAAGACTACCAACAAGCTGACGATACAATGTGGCATCTACTTTAGGTGAAGTACAAGTGGCAGAAAGTTTGACTCCAGACTGGAAGGGAGAAGGGGTTGGTTTACAATCTTCCATGTGAAAGCAACGAAGAAGGTCACAAGCATACTTAGACTGAGAAAGAAAGATTCCTTCTTTGGTTTGCAGAACTTGGAGACCAAGAAAATAATGCAAATGTCCTAAGTCTGACATTTCAAAAGTTTGTTTAAGACTGGATTTCACATGGGTTATAAGCTTAGGGTCACTACCAGTAAGAATAAGGTCATCAACATATAGAACAAGTATGATGAGATGGTTTCCTACTTTCTTGGTATAGACATTGGGGTCAGAATGGCATCTAGAAAAACCAGTGTCAAGGAGAAAGTTTTCCATTTTGGCATACCAAGCTCTAGGATCTTGCTTAAGGCCATATAAGGATTTCTTAAGGCGACAGACAAGGCTAGAGTTATTCTGAACATAGCCAGGAGGTTGTTCCATGTAAATTTCCTCCTGTAAATCACCATGTAAGAAGGCAGACTTGACATCCATTTGATGGAATTTCCAGTTGTGTAAGGCTGCAAGGGAAAGAACAAGGCGGATGGAGTTCATTTTGGCGACGGGAGCAAAGGTTTCATTGTAGTCAATCCCTTCAACTTGAGAAAAACCTTTGGCAACTAACCTTGCCTTAAGTCTTTCAACACTTCCATCTGATGCATACTTAGTTCTGTAGACCCATTTACATCTGACAAGTTTTCTTCCTTTTGGAAGAGGTACAAGATCCCAAGTATCGTTCGCCATTAAGGAACGATATTCTTCATCCATGGCTGCATCCCAATCTGGATTCCCTGAAGCTTCTACAAAAGTTTCTGGATCATGATTCTCGGAAACTTGAGCCAAAAGAGAAGAGGCTCGCTGAAACTGAGAACGTGTTCGACGTTGATCTCTAGGATCACCGGCAAGATCACCAGCTGCTTCACATGTTGAACGGACCCATCGAGGAAGCACTTGTGCTGGTGCAACTGGAGGAACATGAGCAGGCGGAGGTGGATTTTCATCCTCACTGTCATCATCAGAAACTGGAGTTGGAAACCTGTCAAGGAAGTTGGAAGAAGAAGAAGAAGGCACAAACGCCGAATCAGGCTCGCAGGCCAAAGATGGCACACTCGCCGAGTTAGGCTCGCAGGCCAAGATATTTTCATCAAATTTAACATCTCTTCTAATGATTATAGCATGAGAAGGTGGTTGAAGAAGTCTATAACCTTTTACATCTTCAGAATATCCAACAAATATGCACTTTTCACTTTTAGGCTGCAATGCTTTCCGTTTTTCATCCGGAATGTGAGCCCATGCTTCACTACCAAACACACGAAAGTGACTTACATCAGGTTTAACTTTACTCCATGCTTCTTCCGGTGTTATACCTTGTAATGCTTTTGTGGGGGTGCGATTAACTATGTAATTTGCACAATTTATGGCTTCAGCCCAAAATTGAAGACTTAGTCCCTTAGATTGGATCATACAATTTGCCATTTCTTTTAAAGTGCGGTTCTTCCGCTCAGCTACACCATTTTGTTGTGGTGTATATGGAACAGTGTGTTGTTGTTGGATGCCTTGTTCAGTGCAGAAAGTAGTGAACTGTTTGTTAACATATTCTCCTCCATTGTCAGATCTTAACTTGATAATTTGATGACCAGATTGTTTTTCAACAAGGGCCTTGTAGGCCAAGAACATGTTAAATACTTCGCTCTTAAGTTTTAGGAAATAAACCCAAGTGCGTCTGGTGTAATCATCAATGAAAGTTAAGAAATACTTGAAACCAGAAAAGGAAGCAGATGGAAGAGGACCACACAAGTCACTATGCACAAGCTCCAAGGGAACCGAGGCGTGCCAAGAGGCACGTTTGTCAAAACTGTCCCGATGATGTTTTCCGAGTACACAACCGGAACAAACACCATCTCTGCAAGATACCATCGGAAGACCTGTCACCATATTTTCTTTACATAGTTGCTGCAATGAGCGATAATTTAAGTGACCAAATCGCTCATGCCAAAGTTTGCTCAAGTTATCACTATGAGCAACAAAAACTGAAGGGAAAGGTGATGACCCAAAGTTGTTAAACTTGTACAACCTGGTAATATCATCAACAATTCCGGTAGCTAGAACCTGTTGAGGATCTTTAAAATCCTTGATTACAACTTGGTGAGGTGTAAAGGTCACAGTTTTACCTTCACCAGAATGAGTGATTTGATAGACTGATAACAAATTGCAGGAAATTCTTGGAACACATAGTACATCACTAAAATGACCATTATCTACTGGAACTGTTCCAGCTCCTACAACACTTAGAGATCTATCATCACCAACAAATATTTGTTTGGTGTTACATTCATGCATAGTAGAAAAGATGGTTTGATCCTTAGCCATATGATAAGATGCTCCAGAATCAATGAGCCATTCATTTGAAGTAGAAGAAGAAGATGCATTATAAGAATAACCAGAAGCACAAAGTGCATGTCCATGAGAGGCAGATTCTGAAGGCGAATCTAGGCTGATGTGGTGCTTCTTCATTGCTGCTTCCAAGGCTGCCATCTTCTTGAAACACTTAGATTCTTCATGATTATCTTTCCCGCAATAGTTGCAATGACGCTCAGTCTTCTTGCCTTTTGGCTTGGATCCTTTGTCATTTTTTAAAGAAGGAGCTGACTGAGAGGGTTTTGGACCCTTGTTTGACTTATTATTGCGAAAATTTTGTTTCTTGGGAGGCTTGGACTTTTCTTTCTGTTGGGACAATAAGGCTTTCCCAGATGTATCTGCATTGTTGATTATTCCAAGATGAATGAGTTTATCTTGTTCTCTAATCAAGGAATCACAAAAGGATTCAAGACTAGGCTCTTGATAGCTAGCTGCATTCAATGACGCTTTCATGGAGTAAAATGTAGATACAAAAACAGAATATGCAGGTCCAAGTTTGGAAAGAATATGATAAATGCATTGTTTGTCTTCCCTCTCAATCTTACATTCTGCACATAAGAGCTTGAGAGTTTTGTACTTAGATAAATAATCTTGAATGCATGAAAAGTCACTTGGATTTAAAGAAATCAACTCATTTTCGAGTTGGTGACCTCGAATTTCATTGTGTTTACCAAACACAGTTTCCAACTTGTCCCAAGCAGCATTAGGTTCATCAATTCCAGATATGTGGAATCGCAAATCAGTAGAGATTGACATCCCAATCAATCCACGAGCTTCATCACATCTATTTGCCCATTTTATTTTCTTATCATCATCAGTGGGTTCTTTTTCTTTCCCTGTTGTAATTCTGAAAAGTCCCCTACTTCGTAGAACATCCTCCATACGGGATTTCCATGAGAAATAGTTGGAACTGTTAAGTAGAATATCACAAAGGGCGGCCATATTTGTAAATTAATGGCTGTAAAAATAGAAACCAATAGTCTGGATGTGAAGAGCTCGAAAAAATAGGCGGTTTCAAAAAAAACGGCACTGAAAACGGACTCTGTATGATGAAGTTATGCTTGAACAAAGAAACTGTTGAAGATGTCCCCAATAGTGACGTGGCAGCTAGAGAATGTCCAGCAAAAAAAAGAACCCCCCTCTTCCCAAGATGAACCTTTTGACAATCACTTTACAAAAAAATTGCTTTTAAGTGAATCACTTTTGTAAAATAAGTGATTTCACTTTTACAATGATATTACTTTTAAATAGTGCAACAATAAATAAAAAGCTTAAGTGACTCACTTGTATTTTTATTTTTTATTATTTAAGTGAGATGCACTTTTACAATAAAGTAACTTGAAAATAGAAATTGCATGCACTTTTCTTTTTAAAAGTAACTTCCTAAGACTTGAACTCAAGACCTATTAAGGAATAAAGCAACTTTGGACCAAGTGAGCTAGTTTAAAAGGTATGTAAAATATGGAAATGAGGAAAGGGGTTTTTTTTTTTTTTTTTTTTTTTTACTCTTCTTGCTCGGTTTGCGTGCTTGTCCTTTTTCCTGCAAAACAAACCACAAAACGAAACAAAAAAACTTTTCCACACTTGTGGAGTTAGATCTTGTTACCTTGCCCGGAAAGTCTACGTTTTCTCTCTGTTTCTGATTTGCCGAGATCGCGCAAAGTGCACGGCAAAGAGCATACGCAGCCGAAAAAACCCTTTCCCTTTCTGTTTCTGATTTGCCGAGATCGCTCAAGGTGCACAGAAAAGAGCATACGCAGACGGGAAAGCAACAATCCGAACCAAAAAAATCTAACAGTAAAAAAAAATAAAATATGAGATTTTTTTTCTTTTCAAAAACGAAATAAAAAAAAACGCGTCACTGTAACATTATACCTTCAGATCTGATGAAAAACGCGTTTCTGGAGCAACCGGGAACCGTTTTCGATCAAACGAAAACTATTTCCCAATGGAAACGACGCTCTGGACGCAATGGAACACCTCCCACAGCCCAAAAATGCACAGAAATACCAGAACTAGAAACCCTTTCGAGTTTCGGCAACAGCAGTTCAAGATCTAGATCATAACCGGAAGCGGCACTTCATAAAAGCTCTGATACCATGTTCGGGTACACAGGGTACTACCAAAGGACCGAACACCAAGAGCAACCACTTCACACAAACAGATCACAGATCAACACACCGATGTTTTGACGTGGTTTAAACCCTCTTGAGGGAAACACTCCACGGCCCCGGCCAAATAGCTTCTACGGGACAATTTATTATGCAAAGAAAGAAAGTTACAAATGAGCTTCTCATAATCGATCAACTAAACAATGACCCTCCATGCTCTTTAAATAGAGATTATGGACCAATCGGGTGTTAAGCCACGGATCAAGGTTAGGTTTGATCTAAGAGAAGTTGAGCCGTCGGATCACTCTATGTCGGAAACATATCGTGACCGTCGGATTAAGTATATACAAATGCATACTAATGCATACTAAAGAAACACACTATCCCTAACGGATATATTACACAAGTTGATCTTAACTAACTCCTAAGTGTCTAAATATCCTAACATAAGTGCTTAGGGCTATGCATGTCTTTTAAATCTGTTAGCAATTACAGTTTTGTGTGGTTTTAAAAATGGTAGCCGTCATTCGAAATGAATGGACGAAGGGTGAAAACCCTAACTTAATCATTTCAATGCTGATGATTTAGTATTTAAAATGTTAAGGGTTTGAATATCGACCTGAATAACGCATTTCGATAATTATTTGATAGTTTAAGAATATAAGGGTGAGTCGAAACTCGAACCCTACATCTTTATATTTTTACAATGCTATAACATTCATTTATAAATTTTATAAAAGTAATGACCCTTTAGGGTGAGCCTTTACGGTCTCGAACCCTGGTCTGTGTTAAATCTTTTAGAGTTTATGTATCGCATTCTTATCAGAGTTAGCTTCTTTAAACCCTCGCGATTCCTTTCAATGGCTCGGCCTGTGTTGTACTTGCTACTGTGTTGGAAAATGAAATAGTACTTGTGTGTATACTATCTTATGAAGGGTTTTCATAGAAATTAATGAATATTTTTATATTTGTGATTATTATGGTATGATGAATTTTTTTAGAGTTTTTTTTTTCGATGGTAGTTTTGCTTTTTAAATTATTTGGCATTAATAACGAAATATATTATTAGGTTTTGCAAATACATTGTTTTAAAAACCTAAGGGTTCGGTTTGGAATAGATTCTTTTTATCATTTAAATGTTTATTTGATTAATATTACTTATAAACAAAAAGACTATGCTTTTATCCTAGGTTATGTTTTGAGTATGAAATTTATTCGAAGACTCATGCTTCTATAAAATGCAATGCAATGCTATGTAATGAGCTACTACTTTAATATTATATTTACTTAGATGAATACTATGTTTTCTGCATTTAGTACCGAAGATATTTACTGAAATGTAGACAGAAAGGTTGTACTGAAATAAAATAGGTTTTTATTCTATGATGATCAATCATTCGGATCTATCTGTAATCTAACTTTTCTGTACTGGAGTACGACACATAACGTGTGTGGAAAAATATAGAAAAGTATTTTAATCAATCATCTGCATTTCTAATTTTATATCTTTAATAATAGTACAAAATCACATTCATAATTAGCTCTTAAACTACTGGAATAACTCTGCAGATTTCTATAACACTTAAACATTTCTAGAAATAGATATACAGTAAAAATAAATACATAAGAAGATAAGAACCTAAAAAATGAAGAGGGAAACAAACACCCAAGGGAGCCCGTTCCTCCCAACCTACTCTTGAATACAACCAAATCACTTGTCTTAGGACCCTCGAGCCTGCTCACTGAACCACTAGGGTTAAGATGCTGGGTGGATGCAAATGTTATCCTTTGCAACTCAGCAGTGATGTTGACAATACTCCATAATGAGACTTCTTCTTTTCAGCAATATTGAGTTCTACATAAAGCAGTACTAACTCATATTAACAGTCTTATCTTAGTCAATCCCTCTATCTTTCCCCTCATCGAATTCTCTCCTTGTCTAGTCCAAAATGAATCACAAGGTAAAAATTAATTAGCCTCTTGCTCCAATTCGATGGGTATGAAATAGATTGCTTAGGTCTTTGGTCATTTTTACAATTATTGAGCCACCTGCTCTGTTCCACTTTCTTGGGGAACATGACCATTAATGTAGAGAAGTTGCCACCTGCAACAGCTAGAGGTGCATTGATGATGCTACTAGGTGCCAATTTTCTCTCCACCTCAGTTCATTCCTACTAGTGGGTCAGTGAACACTCTTTCAACAGTCTCCTTGGGATATTTGTCTCCTCTTTTATTTATAAATAATAAAATATTAAAGTAATTAATTACAGTCATCCTTGACCCCGCTTGGTCAATAATCATAAAACATTACAATAACATACAAAATAATGTTTTTCTCATGAAATAAAATATTCAGAATTTGGATATGTGGCAAACACCTCCTCTTAAATTCAACATCGTCCTCGATGTTGCTTTATTTGTCATCCTCTACATCTTTCTGGAACAGAGTTGGATATTCCACCCGCATATTACTTTCCAACTCACAGGTTGCTTCGTCGAGACTAAGGTGCTTCCTTTGCACCTTTAAGTCTCCAATGGCGCGATTCCGAAGCGAAATTTCCCTCCTGTCGAGGATACAATCCGGTTCCACTAAAAAATATCCTTCTAGTTCCACTTGTACATTATTCCAATTAATCACATGAGTAGCATCGTGCACATACTTTTTCAAAATAGAAATGTGGAATACATTATGTACTTTAATGTTTGGTTGCAAGGCTAACTTATATGCCACTGGTCCAACTCTGGACAGTATTTCAAAAGGTCCACAATACCTTGCTGCTAGTTTAGCACAACTTCCTAATTTTAAGGAACTCTTTTTGGGTTTTACCTTGATGAAAACATTCTCACCAACCTAAAACGCTTTTTGAGTTCTTTTTAGATCTACATGACTTTTCTGTCGATCTCATGCAATTTTTAAATTGCCTTGTACATGTTTCACTATTAGTTCCATTTCTTTCAATAACTCAGGTCCTAACATTAACCTATCAACCGGATTACTCCATGAAATAGGAGTATTATATTTTCTGCCATATAAAATTTCAAACGGACTGAGTTTTGTTGAAGCTTGGTAATGATTATTATAAGCAAACTCAGCAAGATGCAAATATTCCTCCCATTTACTTGGCTGATCTCTAACATACATTCTTAACATATCTTCAAGAATTTGATTGACTCTTTCTGTCTGCCCATCTGTTTGTGGACGAAATGTTGTACTGAAATTTAAAGTAGTATCTAAACCTTTAAATAAATATTTCCAGAAATTTCTTGTAAACTTTGAGTCTCTGTCATAAATTATAACTTTTGGAATCCCATGCAGACGAAAAATTTGTTTCATAAAAATTTCAGCAATGTTAGCAACCTTGTAAGTTGTTTTAACAGGTATGAAATGGGCTACTTTACTAAGCTTATCCACAACTACCATTATGGAATCACTCTGTTTCTGATATTTAGGTAAACCAGTTATAAAATCAATACTAATTATTTCCCACTTCCAATCTAGAATGGGTAGTGGATGCAACAGTCCAGTTGGGTGTTGATGTTCATCCTTTATTTGCTGACACTCCATACACCTAGCAATATATTCAGCTACCTCATTTTTCATACAGGGCCAAAAGTAATCCTTCCTCAACATTTTTATCATCTTTTGGTAACCAGGATTCCCAGAGTATGGACTGTTATGCAATTCATTTAAAATCAACAACTTAATTTCAGCAACATTAGGCACATAAAGTCTGTTTTTATACAACATTAATCCTCTTTCATCAATTTTGAAATCTGTTATTAAATTTTCAGCATTATCTTCAACAACCTTTTCATGTAATTTTTGATATTTTTCATCCATTATGATTCCTTCCTTAATTTGATTTTCTAGATCAGTTTTATAAGTACTGATTGCTGATACACAATTTAGCCTAGCATTTCTGCTTAAGGCATCAACAACTTTATTTCTTTTCCTTTAATGTGTTGAATCTCGAAATCATATTCGCTAAGGAAAGCTAGCCACCTAGCTTGCCTTGTGTTCATATTTGGTTGATCCAACAAATATTTTAAACCCTTATTATCTGTCATTAATGAAAACTTCCTTCCGATTAGATGATGGTGCCACATCTTTAAGGCATGTATCACAACAGCCAACTCTAAGTCGTAAGTAGCGTAGTTCTTTTTGTGAATCTTTCGCTTTCTAGACTCATAAGCTATTACATGACCCTCTTGTGTTAGGACTCCGCCAAGACCATCGTTGCATGCATCTGTGCATACGATAAAGTTGTTGTTTGGGTCCGCTAGTTTTAAAATCGGTGCAGTTGTTAAAAATTCCTTTAATTTCTTAAAACTTTCTTCACACTTTTGATCCCAAAAAAATTTCTTACCTTTCTTTAGCAAAGAATTTATAGGATTGGCAATTCGCGAGAATCCTTCCATAAACTTCCGGTAGTAACCTGTAATTTCCATGAAAGATCGTACACCAGTTACGTCTTTAGGGGCATGCTATTCATTAATTACTTTTATCTTGTCTGGGTCTACTGCGATTCCATCCTTGGATATCACATGCCCTAGATATTGTATTTTATCTTTGAAGAAATCACATTTGCTGAATTTACCATAAAGTTGGTGTTCTCTTAACACTTGTAAAATCATCTTTACGTGTTTGTCATGTTCTTTTTTAGTCTTAGAATAAATTAAAATGTCGTCAATGAAAACAATTACAAACTTATCTAAGTACCGATGTAAAACATTTTTCACAAGACACATGAAAACTACTAGAGCGTTGGTTACCCCAAAAGGCATAACCACAAACTCGTAATGCCCATAGCGGGTTCTGAAAGCAGTATTGAAGATGTCCTCATCTTTAATTCTAACTTGATGGTACCCAGACCTCAATTCTATTTTAGAGAATATCGTCGCTTCCCGTAGCTGATCAAATAGAAAATCTATGCGGGGCAGAGGATATTTGTTTTTAATAGTCATTTTATTTAGATAATGGTAGTCTATGCATAAACGCAATGTACCGTCCTTCTTTTTAACAAAAATAACAGGTGCTCCCCATGGAGACACACTGGTCCTTATGTATTTTTTATCAATCAATTCTTTTAATTGTGATTTAAAGTCGTTAAATTCCAGAGTATTCATTATGTAAGGAGCCTTTAAGTTTGGGATCGCCCCCGGGTACCATCTCAATGGTGAAATCTAATTCCCTTTTCGGAGGTAGTCTTGGAATTTCTTCCAAGAATACATCAAAAAATTATTTTAGAATGGGTATGTCTTCCAACTTTAACTTATCTTCCTTAGTTGAATGTTCATCATTAATTACATTTATAGAAAACCTTTTAAAACCTTTACGGATAGCCCTTTTAACTTGCAAAGCATAAATTTGTCCAACATAAGTGTGTCTAGGAATCCCTTTTACTGTTTCTGTTTCAGATTCATTATTCATACAAGTAAAAGGTTTTTCAAAACAATTTAATACTACTCTATGATTTTCCATCCAATCCATTCCAATAAAGACATCCTATGATCCTAAAGGTAGTACATTTAACTTTACTTGAGTTCTAAACTGATTCATAAGCAATTCACAGTTATTAACAAAATCGACTACCTTTCTTTTTGTACCTGTAGCTAGTTGAACCAGCCAGGATTTGTCAAACTTTTCCACATGCAGTTTACATTTTTCTACTATACTTGGAGATACATAACTCAGGCTTTCCCTTGGATCAATCAAAATAGATATAGGTTTATTTTTCAGCGTACCTTCTACTTCAACCATGGAAGTTTGATGATCGGCTTGTCTGTTTTCCAATGCTGCATTAATCCTGGGCATTTCCCTTTCTAGATCACCAACAATAGCCTCCTCCTGTATTGTGTGTATGTTGTTGACGGTCCTCTTTCTGAGTGGGCAATTTGATGCATAGTGAGGTCCCTGATAGTCCCAACATTTTATAGTTTCCTTTTCTTCGTTGATTTTAACATAATTATTAGGTGGATCTCTATTTCTTCCAGTTGTAAAACTTGGTTGTACATTACTTCTTGGATTATTTCCTTGAAATTTTCTGTTAGAAAAATTATGTGAATTATTATTTCTGAAATTTTGATTAAATGAGTAATGCTTCTTTCTTTGTTCAAAATTATTAGGCTTCTTTGCCTTCCAGCTTGGTATGCCTTCCCTCTTCCTGTTCTGTTCATAATAGATATTTTCCTTCCTCATGGCCTATTCAAGAGTTCTAGGATCATCATAATCAATTCTGTCCTTTATATGAGAGGATAGACAGCTCAAAAACCTCTGTATCTTAGGCTTTTCTTCCGTAATGTAAGACACATACCTTAATAAATTCAAAAATTTGTTGCTCGATTCCTTCATATCCATAGAACCTAACTTTAATTCATATAATTCTTTAGCTCGTTCTTCGTAATATTGTTTTGACAGAAATTTTCTTTTAAAATACTTTTTAAAACTACTCCAGTTTACATTTCTCTCTTTTAATCCTTTTACTCGCTTCAAGTCTTGCCACCAAATATCAGCTTTACCCGTCAGATTATAAATTGCCATTCTAGTTTTTAACTGACTTGAGTAGTTGTAAATTTGGAAATATTTATTCATACCAGACAACCATGCTTCGGCTTCCTCACTCTTTTCTGTTTCTCCATTAAAAGTTGGAGGTTTAATCTTCTTAAATTCTCCAGAAATTTCTTCATATGGTTTATATTTCTTCTTTTTAGTGTAGCAATCACTTTCGTTGCTATCGCTGGAATACTGATGCTTCTTCCTGTGTGATTTAATATTAATTTCAAAAGAAGAACTAGTTCCATAATCAATAAGTTTTAGCTTTTTACCTTTTCGTTGATAAGGCATGATTTCAGATTCGGAATTAATTTATGTTCTTTCATTCTTATCATTGTTATGGAATTTATCCAACAGGATTTGATTCACCTCCTCTTGAGCTTTTAGAATTCATTTGTTCTCCTCTTTAACAGTGTTTATTTCTGTTTTTAAATCTCTTATTGTTCGCAATAATTCAGATGAGTTGTCATTTAATTCAACAAATATATAAATTCTTGCATTAATGTGTTCTTGTTCATTCTTATTTTGATCATTAGGGTGGGACCTGTTATAGGCTGACTCTTTTGGTCCTTCCATACCTGCAAATTTAAATAAGTGTTGAAATTGAAAAACAAAATTAGTATATGTAGTTTCTGTTCTGAATTTTGTTTACACGAGTTGAACCACTTTTAGGCCTAGAGTTTGAACTTGCGCTCTGATACCACATGTAACATCCCCAATTTTCACAAAAAAATAATTTTTTTCTTATTAGTATTTGTGTCAATTATTTGTTATGCAGGAGATATTCTTAATGAAAGTTGTCTCAGAGAGGACTATTTTATCCTACTTATGATGTTGTGCTTGTATTTATTAATGCATCGTCTCGATTCGTTTTAAAGTATCGTGGTGTCATAGATGTTTATATAGTTACTGTCGGAAATTAAATGTTATGATTCAACAGGTTTTATCTCATAAATAAGTGTTGCTTCGTTTGTCTCAAAAGTTTACAGCATTAAAGTGTCGATTTCATTTTTAGATCACCATTTAATCCAACTTTAGCAAGGTGATGAAATATAATTTTTATATCTACTAACCTTTTTAATTTTTTTTATGAAGGGGTCCTATGGATTCCCCGAGGCTTACTTAGAAATTTACATAGCTAGTGCTCTTAATCCTATTTTTACAGCAATTGCAAGTGAGGTTATTTTCATCAGTCAAAGATCCAATTACTGTACGTTAAACATAGTTGTTGTAACTACTCTATACTTGGCATTAACAACATATAAGGGAAAAAACCTAATAGGACCTAGGGTAAGACCTACCCTAGCTTAAATTGCTATTTCTATTTAAAAGACTTGCATCTACATTTTAAAGCATATAAGTATTTAACTATCTTTTAGCATTAAACTTTATTATAAAGTTCTCCATATATAATTTGTTGTGGGATAATTCATAAGGGCTTCACGATGTCTTAACATTTCGTTGACCCTTTGTTAATATTATTATGTTCATGATTATTACCATATAGTTGAACCTCATTTATTAAATGGCGCTTATAAGTTTAAACTTATGTGTGGCAGGGTATTAGCCTTGACAACGATTAAACTCTTAAACCCGAGCATGGAATGGACGTTGGTAGAAGATATTACGACTGTGAACTTTAGGAACTATACTATGCATAGTTTTATTTTGTGGTCTCATAGTGGAGTTCTTCGTTGGCACGGTGGCAGGTGATTATTAATACAGTCTTGAATGAGGTCGTAGTGGGAAGCCTAACTGGAAATCCGTGGCAGTGGCTTCATGTGACCAACCTTGGGTTTTGGGATAAACCCTAACCGAGGTTTGAATGACTATCAAACCCTTTGAAAGTTCATTTCATTGTTCATTATGAAAGGCCGGAGGTGGAGGCCGACAGCCTTCTGAAATGGTAGGGTTTGAAGGCTTCACGTTGTTTCAGGGTTTCCATGGAGGTTTGCACTGTGACAAATGGACGTTTGGTTGAAGAATATTGCGAATAGGTAAGGCCATAACTCACGTTGCAAATTTTTCATCGTTTTTATTCATCCTTTAAAACTCGTTACTAACACCTGTTTAATGTTGTGATGGTTGTGGAGTGACAGGATTTCGTCGATGCTGGGTCGCTACTAACTCCTTGGGAACTACTCCATCGTGGCTTCCAATGATAGTCATGGTAAGCCTCGGAGATTCTTTAACACCCTACGTCGAAACTTTTGTTATGAAATGGTGATGCCGGTTTGAAGATGTCGAACGGTACTGTGCTGAGATGAAAGTTTATCCGGTGTTTGATTTTATATAGTTTGTTTTTTATGATTTAAAAGATGAATGGCATTTGTAACCAGAAAGGATGGACCCTTAATCCTTCATCTGCGTTGGATTCTCAACGTTTTCGTTTTATACAGTTCTATAAAGACCTTTAAGGATTTAATAAAGAAATGATATTTGAGGTTTTCAACATATGGTTTGGTTTCCATCTAGAAGGATGCTCTCGGCATTTTCGTTATTTTAATAATTGAATAGATTGTGTTGCAAGTTGTAAGTGCTTAGGGCTATGCCCATCTTTTAAATCTATTAGCGATTACAGTTTTGTTTGGTTTTAAAAATGGTATCCGTCATTCCAAATGAATGGATGCAAGGTCGAAACCCTAACTTAATCATTTCAATGCTGATGATTTAGTATTTAAAATGTTAAGGGTTTGAATCTCGACCTGAATAACACATTTCGATTATATTTTGATAGTTTAAGAATCCAAGGGTGAGTCGAAACTCAAACCCTGCATCTTTATATTTTTACAATGCTATAACATTCATTTATAAATTTTATAAAAGTAACGACCCTTTAGGGTGAGCCTTTACGGTCTCAAACCCTGGTATGTGTTAAATCTTTTAGAGTTTATGTATCACATTCTTATAAGAGTTAGCTTCTTTAAACCTTGGCGAAGCCTTTCAATGTCTCAGCTTGTGTTGTACTTACTACCGTGTTGAAAAATGAAATAATGCTCATGTGTATACTCTCTTATGAAGGGTTTTTACAAAAATTAATGAATATTTTTATCTCTGCGATTATTATGGTATGATGAAATTTTTCAGAGTTTTGTTTTTCGATGGTAGTTTTTCTTTTTAAATTATTTGGCATTAATAACGAAAGATATTATTAGGTTTTACAAATACATTGTTTTAAAAACCTAAGGGTTTGGTTTGGAATAGATTCTTTTTATCATTCAAATGTTTATTTGATTAATGTTACTTATAAACAAAAAGACTATGTTTTGATCCTAGGTTCTGTTTTGAGTATGAAATTTATTCGAAGACTAATGCTTCTATAAAATGCAATGCAATGCTATGTAATGAGCTACTACTTAAATATTCTATTTACTTAGATGAATACTATGTTTTCTGCATTTAGTACAGAAGATATTTACTAAAATGTAGACATAAAGGTTGTACTGAAATACAATAGGTTTTTATTCTATGATGATCAATCATTCGAATCTATCTGTCATCTAACTTTTTTGTACTGGAGTACGGCACATAATGTGTGTGGAAAAATACAGAAAAGTATTTTAATCAATCATTCTACATTTCTAATTTTATTTCTTTAATAATAGTACAAAATCACATTCATAATTAGCTCTTAAACTACTGGAATAACTCGACAGATTTCTATAACACTTAAACATTTCCAGAAATAGATATACAGTAAAAATAAATACATAAGAAGATAAGAACCTAAAAACTGAAGAGGGAAACAAACACCCAACGGAGCCCGTTCCTCCCAACCTACTCCCGAAGACAACCAAATCACTTGTCTTAGGACCCCCAAGCCTGCTCACTGAACCACTAGGGTGAAAATGTTGGGTGGATGCAAATGTTATCCTCTGCAACTCAACAGTGATGTTGACAATACTCCAGAATGAGACCTCTTCTTTTCAGCAATATTGAGTTCTGCATAAAGCAATACTGACTCATATTAACATTCTTATCTCAGTCAATCCCTCTAACTTTCCCCTCATCGAATTCTCTCCTTGTCTAGTCCAAAATGAATCACAAGGTAAAAATTGATTAGCCTCTTGCTCCAATTCGATGGGTATGAAATAGATTGCTTAGGTCTTTGGTCATTTTTACAATTATTGAGCTACCTACTATGTTCCACTTTCTTGGGGAACATGACCATTAATGTAGGGAAGTTGCCACATGCAACAACTAGAGGTGCATTGATGATACTGCCAAGTGTCAATTTGCTCTCCACCCCAGTTCAATCCTCCTAGTGGGTCAGTGAGCACTCTTTCAACAGTCTCCTTGGGATATTTGTATCCACTTTTATTTATAAATAATATAATATTAAAGTAATTAATTACAGTCATCCTTTACCCCACTTGGTCAATAATCATAAAACATTACAATAACATATAACATAATTATGTTTTTCTCATGAAATAAAATATTCAGAATTTGGGTATGTGACAAACACCCCCTCTTAAATTCAACATCATCCTTGATGTTGCTTTATTCATCATCCTCTACATCTTCCTGGAACAGAGCTGGATATGCCACCCGCATATTACTTTCCAACTCCCAGGTTGCTTCGTTGGGACTAAGGTGCTTGTTAAATTTTGAGCATTAATTCACAATACTCTTGGATCTTTACTGAGAGAATAACATATACAGTATATCAATGCTTAACCATCACAATAAGCATGCCAAGCATCACAAGAATCAAAAGCATGAGATACAAGAGACACGGAGTTTCCATGGGGAAAATCCTAAGGTGAAAAACACCACAACTTCCTCAGAGATAGAGAGAGTAATGGCTCAACCAAAGTACAACCAAAATACACTTGAGATAGTCTCCTAGAGCAGATGATCCTCCTCCTCACTAGTGCGCCACTTTTTGAGTGAGAGAAGTGTGTCTTTCCGAATGATTCAAATAGAGATCTCCCGATCTCTATTTATACTTAACCTGTTTTCCTAGTGACCTTATGGGGCCGACTTGTCTATCTAGATACATCCACAATATAATATATATTTTAGGGCCGACCCCACACATTATGGTCTAATAACCCATCGGCAAGTACACACACTTGTGACACTTGTCAATCCACATGACGACACTTCCTTATAGAGGAATAACACATCTCTTATAAGGGTACAATAAATATATATGAAATACATAGATAAAATACATTCCGAAGTTACATATACATCAACACTCCCTCTTAACTAGGAAGTTATTTCTTGACACAGTTCTGCTAGACAAGTCTTCTTCTCGGGGTCATCGTCATCATCATTGTCATTGCTGCTGCTATCTCAACCAATCTCTGACTCTACTCGTCATAGGAATTTCTATAGAGTCAGTCCTTTTTCATACTGGATGTAGGCCCACCACCTGCAGGTCTTCAACATCACTAGCCATACTGTGGAATCCTCAGGACTTATTACGTGCGTCACAAAACCTCGAAAGAGCATCCCAGGCTATTACGAGCACACAGCTCTACCTATAGGATCTCCCAGGGCCATATTATATATGACCTCACCACAAAACCTCGCAAGAGCATCCCAGGCTATTACGAGCACACAGCTCTACCTATAGGATCTCCCAGGGACAGATTATATGTGGTCACCACAAAACCTCGCAAGAGCATCCCAGGCTGTTACGAGCACACAGCTCTACCTATAGGATCTCCCAGGGACATATTATATGTGGTCATGGAAAAACCTCGCAAGAGCATCCCAGGACTTATTACGAGCACACATCTCAACCTATCGGATCTCCCAGGGACATATTATATGCCATAGGAGAAAACCTTGAAAGAGCATCTGCCAGATATCCTAGGGCCAGATTATATGCCATAGGCAAAACCTCTAAAGACTATCTGCAGATCTCCCAGGGCCAAATTATATGTCCTCCCAGAGCAAAACCTCGAAAGAGCATTTGCCAGATATCCCAGGGCCAAATTATATGCCATAGGCAAAACCTTGAAAGACTATCTGCAAATCTCCCAGGGCCAAATTATATGCTCATCTGCACAACCTGATCCATGGCCATAGAGTATCAACCTGATACTCACCATACATCATCATGATGTACACATGATCATCCTAATCATCATCACTGCAACATCCTGCTGCATGTCATCTGGAGCAACATCCTGAAGCTCGTCATCCATGATCATCCTAATCATACAATGCATCTACCTGATGCATACCAAGTATCTACCTGATACATATCATCATACATGATCCACCTGATCATATAGTGTATCCACCTGATACAAATACAAATACATGATACATATCACCATACATGATCCATTAGATCATACAATGTATCCACCTGATACATATACAGATACATGGTCCAAGCATCCAACATGATGCATATAAAAAATACATACAAATGATCCTACTGATCATATCCAACATCCTACATGATGCGTACATACATATAAATGATCCAATTGATCATATCCAGCATCCAACATGATGCATACATACATATAAATGATCCAACTGATCATATCCAGCATCCAACATGATGCGTACATACATATAAATATGATCCAACTGATCATACAAAGCAGAAACCAGAACATCATCCTGATGCTCATCATCCAGCGCTTACATCCATAGCCATGTGAAGGATCCTCCTTCCAACATGCTTGGAATGGATTCATTAAATGTGTCCATCACTTATTCCTCGAAGTGTCATCAATCTGAAGAACGCCAAGCCTCTCCCTGAAGTAATCGAACTTCACCTGGCTAGTGGCTTCCTCAGCACATCTGCAATCTGCTCGTCCGTCGCAATGTATAGGAGCTTCACAACTCCTCTCTGCACCATATCACTGATATAATGATATTTGATCTCTATGTGTTTCAACCTGTCATGAAACACTGGGTTCTCAGACAGCTTCACACAACTCTGGTTATCACAAAAGATACCAGTAGCATCCAATGGGAGATCAAATAACTCAGACAGTAGCTTCCGTAGCCATACTGCCTCACAACTAGTTGAACAGGCTGCAACATACTCTGCCTCAGCTGTACTCAGTGCTACGTAGGACTGCTTTGTGCTAAACCAAGAGATCACACCTGATCCCATACTGAAGCAGCATCCATATGTGCTCTTCCTATCTGCAGCACTTCCAGCCCAATCTGAATCAACATAACCCTACAAGTTAAACTTTTGATTCGCTTCATACCTGAGCCCATAATCCACTGTACCCTTCAGGCACCTCAGAACATGATTTACAGCAACCAGGTGAACACTCCTCGGATCCATCAGGAACTATCTCAATGTGTTCACAGCAAAGCAAATATCTGGTCTCGTGTTCGTCAGGTACATCAAGGACCCAATCATCTGACGATACATAGAGACATCTACCGGCTCAGATGAAGCATCACATAGAAGCTTCAGATTCGATGCCATAGGTGTGGCCATGGCCTTGCAATCCATCATCCTGAATCTCTTCAGGATATCTACTATGTACTTTCCTTGACCAAGGGAGATCCCACCTGCACTCTGCCACACCTCCATACCTAGGAAATAATGCATCATTCCCAAATCTTTCATATCGAACTCGGTAGCAAGCTTCCTCTTAGTATCTTCAATCAATCTGTCATCTCCTGTTACAAATAAGTCATCCACATATAGGAGTAGAATCACAGGATTCCCTTCCTCAACCTTGTAGTAAAGGTTGGAATCCGCTTTACTCTTGGTAAAGCCCAAACTAGATACGAAACTATCCATCCTACCATACCAGGTTCTGGGAGCTTGTTTCAAGCCATACAAGGCTTTCTTCAATTTGCACACATATGACTCCCTGTCATGTATTTGAAAACCGAGTGGTTGCTCCACATATACTTCCTTTTCAACTACACCATTCAAGAAAGCAGTCTTGACATCCATCTGGTGTATTTTCCATTTCATTGCTACAGCCAGAGCAAGTACTATTCTGATGGAAGTATACTTGGCTACAGGTGCAAAAGTTTCTTCATAATCTATTCCCTCTTTCTGAGAGAAGCCACGAGTTACGAATCTTGCTTTGTATTTCTCTACACTACCATCTGTAGCATGCTTGATTTTTTAGATCCATTTGGAAGTCACAACAGACTTCTCTTTAGGTCTTGGGACAACATCTCAAACATCATTCTTCATTATTGATTGGTATTCCTCAACCATGGCATCCTTCCATTCTTTCTTTTCCGCTGCTTCTTCATAACTGGAAGGTTCTTTGTTCATAATGTCACAGAGTAAAGAAACATAGCTGGTATATGATCTGGTTCTCTTCTTTGCTCTGTGTTCTTCTTCTGGAATGCCAAATCTTTCTGCATCTTGAATGAGCTCTCTATCCCATGCTGGTTTCCTCTTGTGAGAGTTATCCTCACAGGGTGGATCTACAGGTTCTTGCGGATCTTCAAACTCACGAACAACTTTTGGAACTGCTCCAGTCATGGTAGTGTCTTGAAATCTAGTTTCCTTAGGTTCATAAACTTTGATAGGTGCCTTCCTTGATTTGATGAATGCTTAGTTTTCATCAAATGTTACATCCCTGCTGACATCAATCTTCTTGAACCCTGGAAAGTATATTCTGTCATCCTTTAAGCTTTCACTATAACCCACAAAGACACTCTTCTTTCCTGAAGGATCTAGTTTAGTCCTCTTTTCCTTTGGGACATGAGTGTATACTGGACAACACAATATTCTGAGATGGTTGACTTCAGGTTTCTTACCAGAAAAGACCTCTTCTGGTGTCTTGTTGTCCAATATCTTGTGGGGTGTTCTGTTCTGCACATGTACAGTTGTTCTAGCTACTTCTTCCCATAGGTGCATAGGTAGATCCTTGTCATGCAGCATTGCCCTTGCTACTTCCATGATAGTTCTATTCTTCCTTTCTGCAACTCCATTATGTTCAGGATTATAAGGAGTAGTCAACTCCCTCTTAATCCCTGAATCACTACAAAGCTTCTTGAAGTCACCTGAGGTGAATTCTCCACCATTGTCGGATCTGAATGTTTTGATCTTCTTGTCAGTTTGATTCTCCATCGAGGTTTTGAATTCCTTGAACTTATCAAAAACCTCATCTTTGTTCTTCAAGAAGTATACCCAAGTCTTCCTGGAGAAGTCATCAATAAATGAGACATAGTAAACATACCCACTAAGAGAACTGGATGACATAGGACCACATACATCTGAGTGGATGATTTCCAGGATATCTTTTGCCTTGCTTTCACTGCTTGGGAAAGCCTTCTTGATATTCTTACCTTTTGCACATCCTTTGCAAACACCTTCATGTTTGGTCTTGATTTCAGGAAGACCCTCTACAACCTTGCTTGCAATTGGAAGTTCCCTATAGTGCATATGAGCAAGTCTTCTATGCCAAAGTTCACTTGGCTCCATGGATTCATGTATCATGGCATGTTCAGATTGACCCTTCAATTTATACAAACCTCCCTCTTGCTCTCCAATCACTGTTGCATTATCGATTGTTTTACCCTTTGGCCACATTAGGACTTGGCCATCCACAAATGCAACCCTCATACATTTTGCATCCAATGCAGAGATGGAGAGTAAGTTCTTCTTGAGCCCAGGTACATAAAGGACTTCTTTCATCTTCAAATATTTTCCATAATCTAGGTTGTAGGAGGATTCACCACTTCTTTTGATTGGGTATTGATAATCATTCCCAAGTTTCACCTTATGGGGTGATTCATGTTCATATAGATTCACAAAAGATTCCTTAAACCCAGTCATGTGTTTGGAATCCCCACTGTCAATCAACCAATCATTACAACCATGGGAGATAGTACCTGTGAGAGAAGAGGTTAGAACATACTCTTCTTCACTTGATGAGTCATCATCACTATCATCACTTTCTGCCCTAGCCTTCTTCTTTGGAGGTTCATCGTCCTCGGTAGTATGAGCATGGAACTTTCTTTTGCTGCCCTTCTTTTTCTTGCTGGAGTTGTTGTTATTGTCCCTTTTGTTCTTGGGACAATCTGAAGCAAAGTGATCCTTCTCATTGCATGTGAAGCATCTTAGATCCTTCTTATTCTTTTGATAGGATCTCTTGTAGCGAGAGTGCTCCTTCTTGGGCTTGCTTCTTTTGGTGTGAGCTGCAAGAGCTTGATCTTCATTCCCCATCTTTTCTTCTCATGCCACAAGCCTTGCTTCTTCTTGTGAGCATTCTTTCCGTAGTTTGCTGAAGGATACCAACTTATTTCTTGCACAAATTCCTTGAATAAAGGAGTCCCATGACTAGGTAGGCCATTCAGAGTGGTCATGACAACTTCACCATTCTCCACCATTTCATCTGCTGCTTCCAGTTGTTCCTTAATCTAGGAGACCCTAGAAAAATAAGATTGAATGGTTTCTCCATTCTGAAACTTTACTCCTTTTAATTGGTTCCGCAAGATCATCTTCCGATTTATGTTCTTCCCTTCAAATAGCTTGGTCAAAGAGTCAAACATCTCCTTGGGTGTCTTTAGAGAAGACACATCGGGTATGAGATGGTCTTTAATAGAATCAACAATGATTCTCTTTGCCTTGACCAAGTTCTTCTTATGCAATACCTTAGCCTCTTCATCCTTTGGGATAGGGATGTCTTCTTTTATATATGAGTCCAACTCATTCTCTTCCAGGATTAACCCAATCCTATACATCCAAGCTCGGAAGTTATCAACCCCTTCAAGCTTATCCTCAAGATTGGTGTGGTGAGACATCTTAAAGAGTACTTCAAATGAAAATAGAGAAGATTTAGGTCTTACCACTTGAAATGCTGAAAACTAGATCTCGTCCCGGATTAGGGTTTGTCGTAAAAACCCTAAAAATTCAAAATGTGAATTGCAACTTTCTGAAAGGATAGAACGATGCGCCTTGATGAGCTGATCATCCTGGTGCATTCAGAATTTGAGATCAGCAAAGTTTTACCCTTCATATTTGCCTTTTTGTCCTCCCGGGTTCACTAGGGAGAGCCCTGAATTAGGGTTTGAGTTTCCCGGAGATCTACCCAGCCAAAAATCTTGATCCAAAGCTCTAAACTTCGATTTTTGCAAGGAGCTTCCAGTTATGTCTTCAGATTCCAGAAATTCCTATTTTTGTGGAAACCCTAATTTTTTGGGCCAAATCTGAAAATGCTCAGAATTGAATTCTGATTGGACAGATAGATTCTCCGTTATGAGTAGAGTTAATCTACTATGCTGCTTTTCCAAAATCTGTGGAGAGAAACCCAATAAACAAGAAACTCAAGTTTTCGTCACTGCAAAATGTCTTCTTCTCAGGTTAGCTCTGATACCATGTTAAATTTTGAGCTTTAATTCACAATACTCTTGGATCTTTACTGAGATAATAACATATACAATATATCAATGCATAACCATCACAATAAGCATGACAAGCATCACAAGAATCAAAAGCATGAGAGACAAGAGACACAGAGTTTCCGTGGGGAAAACCCTAAGGTGAAAAACCCCACAACTTCCTTAGAGATAGAGAGATAAATGGCTCAACCAAAGTACAACCAAAATACACTTGAGATAGTCTCCTAGAGCAGATGATCCTCCTCCTCACTAGTGCGCCACTTTCTGAGTGAGAGAAGTGTGCCTTTCCAAATGATTCAAATAGAGATCTCCCGATCTCTATTTATACTTAACCTGTTTGCCCAGTGACCTTATGGGGCCGACTTGTCTATCTAGATACATCCACAATATAATATATATTTTAGGGTTGACCCCACACATGGTGGTCTAATAACCCATCGGTAAGTACACACACTTGCGACACTTGTCAATCCACATGACGACACTTTCTTATAGAGGAATAACACATCTCTTATAAGGGTACAATAAATATATATGAAATACATAGATGAAATACATTCTGAAGTTACATATACATCAACAGTGATTCCATTGCACCCTTACCTGTCCAATGGCGCGATTCCGAAGCAAAATTTCCCTCCTGTCGAGGATACAATCCGGTTCCACCAGAAAATCACATTCTGGTTCCACCTGTACATCATTCCAATTAATCACGTGAGTAACATCGTGCACATACTTTTTCAAAATAGAAATGTGGAATACATTATGTACTTTAGGGTTTGGTGGCAAGGCTAACTGATATGCCACTAGTCCAACCCTAGATAGTATTTCAAAAGGTCCACAATACCTTGCTGCTAGTTTAACATAGCTTCCTAATTTTAAGGAACTCTTTTTGGGTTTTACCTTGATGCAAACATGCTCACCAACTTGAAACTCTTTCTAAGTTCTTTTTAGATCTGCATGACTTTTATGTCGATCTTGTGCAATTTTTAAATTTCCTTGTACCTGTTTCACTGTTAGGTCCATTTCTTTCAATAACTTAGGTCCTAACATTAACCTGTTAACCGGATTACTCCATGAAATAAGAGTATTACATTTTCTGCCATATAAAATTTCAAATGGACTGAGTTTTGTTGAAGCTTGGTAATGATTATTATAAGCACATTCAACAAGATGCAAATATTCCTCCCATTTACCTGGCTGATCTCTAACATACATTCTTAACATATCTTCAAGAATCTGATTGACTCTTTCTGTCTACCCATCCATTTGTGGATGAAATGCTGTACTAAAATTTAAAGTAGTATCTAAACCTTTAAATAAATATTTCCATAAATTTCCTGTAAACTTTGAGTCTCTGTTAGAAATTATAACTTTTGGAATCCCATGCAGACGAAAAATTTGTTTCATAAAATTTCAACAATGTTAGCAGCCTTGTAAGTTGTTTTAACAGGTATGAAATGGCCTTCTTTACTAAGCTTATCCACAACTACCATTATGGAATCATTTTGTTTTTTATTTTTAGGTAAACCAGTTATAAAATCAATACTAATTATTTCCCACTTCCAATCTAGAATGGGTAGTGGCTGCAACAGTCCAGCTGAGTGTTGATGTTCAATCTTTATTTGCTGACACTCCATACACCTAGCAATATATTTAGCTACCTCATTTTTCATACAGGACCAAAAGTAATCCTTACTTAGCATTGTTATCATATTTTGGTAACCAAGATGCCCTAAGTATGGACTTTTATGCAATTCATTTAAAATCAACAACTTAATTTCAACAACATTAGGCACATAAAGTCTATTTTTATACAACATTAATCCTCTTTCATCAATTCTGAAATCTGTTATTAAATTTTTAGCATTATCTTCAGCAACCTTTTCATGTAATTTTTTATATTTTTCATCCATTCTGATTCCTTCCTCAATTTGATTTTCTAGATCAGTTTTATAAGTACTAATTGCTGATACAAAATTTAGCCTAGCATTTCTGCTTAAGGCAACAATAACTTTATTTTATTTTCCTTTAATGTGCTGAATCTTGAAATCATATTCGCTAAGGAAAGCTAGCCACGTAGCTTGCCTTGCGTTCAGATTTGGTTGATCCAACAAATATTTTAAACCCTTATTATCTGTCATTAATGAAAACTTCCTTCTGATTACATGATGACGCCACATCTTTAAGGCATGTATCACAGCAGCCAACTCTAAGTCATAAGTACCATAGTTCTTTTCGTGAATTTTTACCTTTCTTGAATCATAAGCTATTACATGACCCTCTTGTGTTAGGACTACGACAAGACCATCATTGCATGCATCTGTGCGAACAATAAAGTCTTTGTTAGGGTCCGTTATTTTTAAAATCGGTGTAGTTGTTAACAATTTCTTTAATTTCTTAAAACTTTCTTCACAATTTTTTGATCCAAAAAAAAATTCTTACCTTTCTTTTGCAAAGAAGTTATAGGATTGGCAATTCGTGAGAATCCTTCTATAAACTTCTGGTAGTAACCTGTAATTCCCATGAAAGATCGTACACCAGTTACGTCTTTAAGGGTAGGTCATTCATTAATTGCTTTTATCTTGTCTGGGTCTATTGCGATTCCATCCTTGGATATCACATGCCCTAGATATTGTATTTTATCTTTGAAGAAATCACATTTGTTGAATTTAGCATAAATTTGGTGTTCTCTTAACACTTGTAAAATTATCTTTAAGTGTTCGTCATGTTCTTTTTTAGTCTTAGAATAAATTAAAATTTCGTCAATGAAAATAATTACAAACTTATCTAAGTACCAATGTAAAACATTATTCATAAGACACATGAAAATTGTTGGAGCGTTGGTTAGCCCAAAAGGCATAGCCACAAACTCGTAATTCCCGTAGATGGTTCTGAAAGCAGTCTTGAAGATGTCCTCATCTTTAATTTTGACTTGATGGTACCCAGACCTCAAATCTATTTTAGAGAATATCGTCGCTCCGCATAACTGATCAAATAGATCGTCTATGCAGGGTAGAGAATATCTATTTTTAACAGTCATTTTATTTAGCTGACGGTAGTCTATGCATAAATGCAATGTACCGTCATTCTTTTTAACAAAAATAACAGGTGCTCCCCATGGAGACACACTAGGTATTATGTAGTTTTTATCAATCAATTCTTTTAATTGTGATTTAAGTTCCTTAAGTTCCAGAATATTCATTCTGTAAGGAGCCTTTGAGTTTGGCACCACCCCCGGTACCAACTGAATGGTGAAATCTAATTCCCTTTTCGGAGGTAGTCCTGGAATTTCTTCCGGGAATACATCAAAAAATTCTTTTAGAATGGGTATGTCTTCCAACTTTAACTTATCTTCATTAGTTGAATGTTCATCATTAATTATGTTTACAACAAACATTTTACAACCTTTACGGACAACCCTTTTAACTTGCAAAGAAGAAATTTGTCTAACAGAAGTGTGTCTAGGAATCCCTTTTACTGTTACTATTTTCAAATTCATTATTCAAGCAAGTAAAAGATTTTTCAAAACAATTTAATACTACCCTATGCTTTTCCTGCCAATCCATTCCAATCAAGACATCATATGATCCTAAAGGTAGTACATTTAACTTTACTTGAGTTCTAAACTTATTTATAAGCAATTCACAGTTATTAACAAAATCGACTACCTTTCTTTTTGTACCTGTAGCTAGTTGAACCAGCCAGGATTTGTCAAACTTTTCCACATGCAGTTTACATTTTTCTACTATACTTGGAGATACATAACTCAGGCTTGCCACTGGATCAATCAATATATATATAGGTTTATTTTTCAGTGTACCTTCTACTTCAACCATGGAAGTTTGATGATCGGCTTGTCTGTTTTCCAATGTTGCATTAATCCTGGGCATTTCTCTTGCTAGATCACCAACAATAGCCTCCTCCTGTACCATGTGTATGTTGTTGACGGTCCTCTTTCTGAGTGGGCAGTTTGATGCATAGTGAGATCCCTGACAGTCCCAACATTTTACAATTTCCTTTTGTTCATTGCTTTTAACATAATTATTAGGTGGATCTCTATTTCTTGCAGCTGTAAAATTTGGTTGTACATTACTTCTTGGATTATTTCCTTGAAATCTTCTTTTAGAAAAATTATGTGAATTATTATTTCTGAAATTTTGATTAAATGAGTAATGCTTCTTTCTTTGTTCAAAATTATTAGGCTTCTTTTCCTTCCAGCTTGGTATGCCTTCCCTCTTCCTGTTCTATTCATAACATATATTTTCCTTCCTTCTTGGGGCCCACCTCCGCAAGGGGGAAAACCACTCATTGGTCATGTTACAGGAAGTATCCAATATTCTTGGGGTTAGTCTCCACAAGGGGGACACATTCGAATTGTTATCACACTCATGGACCACATCAACGGAGTGGTAAAATTCTAGAAAGTAACCAATATTTTTGGGGCCTAACCCCACAAGGGGGAAATCCAACCATTAACCCCATTCTGCAATGGAGTGGTAAGGTTCTAGGAAGTAACCAATCTTTTTTTAACCAACCTACAAGACCTTCATTTGAAACATATAGGCCACCACATGGACCTGATGCCAATGGTATGGTGGATTTCGTCAACCAACCTAAGAAGATTACCCAACATTTGGGATAGGTTTCTATTCAAACTTCGCAACCCACAGCTGGCCAGGCAATGAAACAACCTGCTAATCCTTCCAACACTTCTAACATCCTCATAGTATAATACATAGACCTTAGAGGAAAGAAGAAGAAGTATAAGGGTAAGAAAATTCCTAATCCTTCCCAGATTTTTAAAATCCTTATAGTGCAATCCAAAGACCTTAGGGGAAAGAAGAATAAATACAAGAATAAGAAAAATCCTAAATCTAGGAAAAGAGATGCATCGGACATGATTCAATGCGGTGGGAAACAACAACCCACTCTTTTAACACTAATATGCCCACCAGGGGGAAACCAACTAACCCCCATGCAAGGGGGAAATCATCCCAATGCCAATGTCTTCATGTGTGATCATAAGGTGAACATTCAAACAAGACTTGATTCTTGTGATGTCCCTCCTAGTACATCAGATCAATCAGTATCACAACCAAGTGGTTCTCTCTCCATTGAGAAACCAACCATAGACTTAGTACCACACCCCCACAAAGGTGTTCTACGTATAAAAATGCATAATCCTAACATGTGAGATGCTCATAACGATAATTTTCTTGAGGACCTAGCTCAACTACCATGTGCCATGTCGGCCTTAGAGGTATTGCAATGTCGTCCTGCGAAAATAAAGGAACTATTGTCTACAATTGGCGTTGTTGATCTATCTGATGCGACTTCAATCACATCAGACATAGACCATTCAATAGGTAGGATCCTTTCTAAATTTTATTTTCATATTAAAGTAATGACTCATGATAAGAAGTTTTTTCGAACCATAGTAGCTGAAGGGACCTTGGCTTTTGTAATGTCATTTAAATGTTCGAAAGCATTTGAATCACCCCTATCTACCATAGAACTTTCATACCAAGCTACTCAAATGGCTTCGGCAGATTCAGATCAAAATATTCCCTTGATGGAGGAATATGATTTGGTTACTTGACCCATTGGGGCTGTGAGCTCTCCCAACTCACATGACTTCTTCGACAATATTTTATCATCAGACGAAGCTATCCTTGAAGTTTTGAAAATTTGGTTGCACCCACCTAAGAACATCTTTTGTGAGGCCACTGGGAGCATACTTGGTTTAAATATACCCAAGCATAGGAGCATTATTTGCATGTTCCTTAATCTGATCAGGTATATTTGGAAGCTTGCATATAGGTTTAGATTATCCCTCTGTAAAGATGCATTTGAACCTTTTCCAACACAAATTTTCCCTAGGATCGAACCTGTTGGAAATTGGTGGGTTAGCTCATCATATATGTATTTTCCACCATTCTAATAGAATATCCTACCGAACTTGGGACACCCTAGTTAGCACCCCATTGTTGTTTTGGTGCCCTTGCTGATTTATTCTCATAGGCCCAGTAGGCCTATTAGTCCCATCATGACTTGGAGTTTGAGACCGCATATTTATCGTTCATACATTTCTGACCATATCCCGATGGGCTCCCAATTTTTGTCATTTTAGATAAGCATGTGTTAAAATATCCACTTGAACATCCATTCCAACTGCTTCGTTGCTTATTGCTTATGTTGTGTATTTTCCTTTGCAATCACTTTTTGTTACATTATGCCTATAAACCATTGCTTCTGTATATTTGACCCATACCCATGGAGGAAACACCCATAAGAGTGTACAGAACTAGCTCAACCCTTGTTTGCAATATGTCTCTTTGACTTGGCCCAACCCATGCCCTTGAAATATAGGCGCATGCCCTTGAGACACTCGTTTCCTCTAATGTATCGTAGCATGCTTTATTCTTTTTTCAAGCTATTAAATAAAAAAGGTTAAAAACAATGAAAATATCTGGAAACTTCAAAAAACATTTGAAACTGTTTCAAATTTCCTGGTCCAACATGAAGAATCCCCTACAACTGGAAGATCACTCAATAATGGTTCACAGCTTCTAGAAATTCATGCTGAAAGGAGATGATTCCTCTCATCCATCGGCTACACCTACAAGGAATATAGTAAAAAATGAGTGTTTTTACTTATCTTTTATCCATACATGTATAACCGTATCCTTTTGAATGATATAATGATGCATAATTCTTCCATTTTGGCTATCATTTTAGATATTAAATGCACATTTGAACCAATCTATGACTAAACAATTGGGTAGCTAAATGGTTTTGATTACAGGACTTGGATACTTTCACAATTCAAACTATTTGATTCAGGTAGTTGGAGATAGACCATGATTCATGATTATTTATGATTTTGGCATTTAGGCATTTTTTCATAAGACTCAGTATGTAGTAAACCTCATTGACCCATTCCTACTTGGCCATCATACCAAATTGAATAAAATCAGTTACATGGTATTATTTCATCATCCGTCAACACATAATCCTACTTCATATAGCCTACCCATGGAGGGAACATTTGTAAGAGTGTGCACAACTAGCTCAGCCCTTGTTTGCAATATAGATCTTTGCCTTGGCCTAACCCATGCCCTTGAAATATAAGCGTATGCCCATGCAACACTCATTCCCTCCCATGTACTATAACATTATTTATTCTTTTTTGAGATGATAAATGAAAAAGGCATAAAAATTAAAAAACGCAAAACTCCAAAAAGGGGGAGAATTGAATCATTTCATATTATATCCTTGAAGAAAATGGCAATAGTCAGTCCTTGTCTTCCCTGAACATGGCACATAATTTGGTATCCACCGCCAGTACACCATATACATTTTCCTTATGAAACTGTACCAGTATTTTGAATATATCTCCACCGATGGGTTATCCTTCTCATCACCAATGGAGCTTTCGTTAATGCATCTGGACTTGGTAGATTTCATTAAGGTCGGTTACTCAAGTCCTATGTTTCCAAGTGTCCATTCTGCATCGTGTTATGTTTTTAATGGAAGTTCAAACTTCATCAATCATTCCTCAAATATTCCTGACCAATCATGTTGGCCTTCTTTGTGTCAGTATACAATGTTGGATCTCGCAGTTCTACCAAATTATATTAGACTATTGATCTTTGTTTCGTATTGTTTGATGTGGGATGCATTAATTCTCTCCTTCCGATGGATCTGTTCCTATTGACACCAAATCATCATCTAGGAAATGGATCTAGAAACCTAGGAGTACCTTGGACCTTGCAGTCAATAGTGGCAGGTTTCCTCGCAAATGAAAATGGGTATACATCAATGACCCCTGATTATTTGATTCTACAAGTGTTCGACTTCAGAACATCTATTCACACTTTCTAGTTTGTACTCAGTACCTTAGAGTCCATCATCATTATCGATGGGTCTCTTCACATCTGTTAACGATATACATCAATGAGCAGTAATCAGATGGTGTTTTATTATGCTCAACTTCATTCATTTATTCACATGATATAAACTTGTATTATCGTCATTTGTATTGAAGACCTTGGGAAAAACAGTTGTATCACTCATCGATGCACTGCCTGAGTTGCGCAAGATTAAACTACTATGTCAGAAGTTTGATGAAGACCTAGTTCTCGCACTCATCAAAGTGCATGTTTACACTTCTGAAAATTTTACTTTTCACATGTGTTGGAAAAGTGATAGAGCGCAAGAAATGTGGAGCCGACATCAACGAAGGGATCATCGAAGAAGGAAAAGGACCATTCGCGAAGGATAAGGAGCCGACGTAAGCGAAAGTTTTGGTCCAAGTTAGTTAGTGATGGGTCATTAGGACCATTTGTAACAGCCAAACGCACCTATAAATAGAAATAATATTGTAAGTTTTAGAATAGACATAGATAGAAATAGAGAATAGAGAATCGACGGGAAGATATGAGCAGAAGAACCTCTTGTGCGATTGTAAGCCTAAGGGCATTTTCCTGAGTTTTTAAATATGATATGATATCTTCGCACCTGTTGTGTTTCTGTCTTTTGTATCGATCTATGGATTATTTATCTGGGTTTGGTTCTATATTATGAGTAACATGCATATCTATCTTCTGGTTTTCTTGAGAAGATATTTTCACAGATATGTTATGTATCGCAGATTCCTCAAACATGCATTGTTGATTTGTTTAATTCGTTAAGTATGAGATGAGAATGCAATTAAGAATTACTAGGGCGATAATGTGATGTTTTAATGCGAATGCGAATCTCTAGATTTTGTCGATTGAGAGTGGAACAACGCATGTCTTCTCCCAACTACGGAAAATTGGTTCCTGCAGCCCCCCTTAGACATCTTAGGTGAGACCTCACTCGCTCTGCGGGTGTTGCTGGAAAGGGTAAAACCTTTCTGGGCTGATGCTTAAGGGTGTTTGGTCGATCTTTGTTGGTAGCAATGCGAAGTGAACCCCTGTCGACATAACTATGTTAACAAATGGTTCTGTTTTCGGGACTTGAACCCGGGTCTCTTGGGTGAGAGCTGAGTATCCTAACAACCTAGAAGAAGACATGCCGTGGCATTCGACGAAACCATAGATTCAAGACTGGTTTGATAAGAAAATGCGAGAGTTCACAGAAGAAGAAAATTAGAATCCTGGGCAGATGAAAAGCGAATGGTTGCAGAAGTACATTCACTCTGATATCCACGAAGTATTCTTCTGCGAATTTCCGATCTTGCTCCACGAGTGGTTGGAGAACTGACTTTACAGAAGAAGAATTATCAAGGCGGTGAGCTTGAACATTGGACCCCTTAACTAATCTAACAATTGAAGCGAGTAGATAACATAACCTTTAGAGCTGTCGAGGTCTGGATAGATAGTATTCTAGAACGATACATCAGTGAATTCACTGTCGACACAATTAATTCATATAGTGACACGCAAAGGAATTTTTTCAATGGACCCAGAGGAAGGTTTATATTGTTGTTGAAATTGTGGATTAAAATTATCAATTGCGAAAAAAGGCATACTAAAGATGAATTCTGACGAGTAAAGCCCAGTTGTGCAGAGGTTGTGGGTACCGTGCAAATGCGAGTCTGATAGAATGACGTGAGGTAGATGGACATGAGATATGATGAAATTCTAAGGGATGTTTTGGATGATTGTGGTACCCTGCGAAGTGGGGTGAGGTTCCGACCGGAGAAGAAGAGGAGAACTGAGATTGAGAGAGAGTCTCCTAAGGCGACCAAAACAGAGAACTATGAAACGAGATCACAAGGGACTAAGCGACGTTACTATGACGAAGAAAGAAACCAGGCTACCCCTGAAGCCAAAGAAGGACATACCCAAAGAGACAACGTACCCACAACTCTGCGCACTATGCGAAATTTCGCAGGAAGAAATGTAAGCTCTTTGTAGGGCTTCCCAACGTGTTAGAATTGTGGTAGGAGTAGTGGGTCTGCAAATACCAGCAGGAGACCAAGGATGGCAGGAAACGATGTGAAGATGTCGATCTTTCAGGGTAACGGGATCGAGGATCCCTACCAATACTATTTGTTATGCAAAGCAATATGGACAGTGAAGCAGGTCCAAGATGACGATATCAAGAAGGGACAACTAGCGACGACCTCCAGTGGTTGTGTGCTGGATTGGTTTATGAAATTCATACAGGTACCTACAGGGAGTCCTAAGAAAACACTGCCGCAAATCAGGGCAGGATTGATCGATGAGTTTCATAAATTGAAATCGGAGTCGCAATATATCACAAAACTGAAAAAGATCAAGCAATTCCCTAATGAATCAGTATGGGAGTTTGACCAAAGGTATAAAACCCTGATGGCGAAAGTAAGTTTTGGAATGAGAGAGATACAACATAAGGAATGGTTCATCATCGGACTAGTACCACATATTTGGATGTCACCGATGTAGCGAAAGATTGCATCCCAAGCAGAGGAACTGGAAATTTCGATGAAGCTAGAGGCTTCACCAGTTGGAAAAACAGGGTTAGTTATGAACCAAAATCAAGCACAGTTAGTGAAACTGACAATCCAACTACAAGACATCAAGAAAAGGAAAGAAATTCACGAGGAAATATGGTTCAGTCGATGTAAATCAGAAGGACATCATAAGGATTAGTGCCTGGAATTCTATGAATACTTACAGTCGGGCGCACCAAATCCACTCAGTCAGGGAGGAATGCCATAGTGTTGAATTTTTTAGACAAGGGGACATCGATTAGAATAATGTGTATACTTACAGAAAATGGTGTCAAATCCAACCAACCTTTTCTGCAATCTCTGTCGATCGGTTGATCATGAAGAGAAGGATTGTAGAGAATATGACTTACTCCAAGAAAGGAAAGCAAATACATTTTTTATGAAGGGGGAGGAGCAACCTCCTGTACAACAGCAACAGTAGTATAATCAACAGCAGCCGCACTACAATCAACCACTACCACAGTATAACCAGCCGCAGCTCCACTATATTTAACCACAACCATTGTACAAACAACCACCACTGCCGCAGTACGTCCAAACACAGTATCAACCACCACAATATAACCAACAACCATACGGTCATCTGCGAAGAGGTTTCAGAGGAGGATTCCGCGGAGGTAGAGGTGGAGGAACTGGTCATGGAGGAGATTTTGGACGAGGTCAAGGGCCAATTATATGGTATAATTATGGTTAGGCCGAACATTATCAAAGGGATTGTTTGAACCTGACTCCACAGTGTACTTATTGCAGTGTAGTGGATCATAGTGTTGAGGAATGTCCCTAGTTGATTGTGAAATGGAAAACTAAAAATCCACCCCAACCTAAACCGAATCCAAATCAGAACCAAAATCCACCTCTGAATGTACAGAGGATCTTAGCAGAGATAAGAAGTTGATCGGTGAATGTCGCAGTAGTGACCAGAGGGGGCAACAGGGGAAGACAGGACACTGCCTAGTATTCAGCCTACAAAAAGGAAACAAGTTTGATTCGATGTAGAAGCATAAAGGGAGACCTTTTTAGAAGCACGGGATACAATGAGAAGGACTAAGCTACCACCTATTGGCCAGAAATAAACCATCTATGAGATGCTGCAAATATTCGATATGACGAACTCATAGAGGCCACCACGAAGGATAAACACTTTGAGGGCTTTCTTAGAAAGTTTTTTGGCACTGGTGAAATATCAGGATGCGCTAGCAGAGATAGCCATCCTATTACACCGACATGAGGATGGAAGACAGTATCGGAAAGTAAATCGATTACACAAAAAGAAGACATGGATAGAAATGAGGACGACTGCGCATATTGGTGCATTTGATATCGACTCTATCATTCTGAACTTGGGATCAGATGTGCATATCTTGACTAAACAGACATAGGAGACAATGGGGAAACCACAGCTGGCATGGTCCCGTGTACATATTCAAATAGAAAATCATAGAAAGGTCACACCCATTGGTCGATTATGTCACCTCCAAGTCGAAATAGAAGGATTAAATATGTACATAGACTTCGATGTTATAGAGATAGTTGATGACACAATCCCCTATCCTATGTTGTTAGGGATAGACTGGTAAATGGAGAATCAAGTTATGATCAACTTTAAGAAAAGAACAATGTCGTTTGAGAACCGCGACCTGAGGGTCATTGCCCCACTTGATCCATTAGAAGGGAAGAGGTATGTCGGTCCAATGCAGGACGAATTCATAGAAGGATGGGACAACGTCTAGAACATCTCATAGGATTACATAAATCCCACCGCCGATGGAGAATTGGGATGGCAAAGTGTTAGCTAGACAACGTCAGATTTCGATGAGGCACTAGAGAATTGGCAGAATAGATTACACGAAGTATCATTTAAAATGTGTGCACGAATCACTCAGTCATTGAGATGGGTAGCAACGGAAATATGTGAACTTCTATCATATGAAGGATTTCCTAATCTGACTGTATTTATCGGCGAATTTGAAGAAAGAGTATCATAACCACAGAGACTGTTGGCATTGGAAGAAGCACTGAAGGCCACACCAACACGGTGGTGGGCAATGCACAAGTCAACGATAACAAACTCTCCACTATGTCGAAAACTAATGGAAGTCAGATGTGGCTAAACTGAAGGGTACTGCAGAATAAAATACAATGGAAGAGGTGACCCAAGGGATCGCCTGGAAGAGTATCAAAGAAAATGGGGAATGAGACCAAAACATGAATGGGTCCATGCATTCATCCATAAATTGGATGAGGTACCACGAAGTTGGTATATCGTGGCAGAACTACGACATAGAACAACTACATGGGAAGAGTTAACTATCAGCTTTAGCCGAGCTTTCAGGTTCTCGGATGAGAACCCCTTCATCCTCAACGCACTACAAAAGATTCGTGAGAAGGTACTTGAAGCAGCCTCAACGAAAAAACCAATGGGATTACAGTGGACTGCGACACCATAAATGTTGATGGATTTCTACAATGTGACCGAAGAACCCGATGAAGAGGATGATCCATGAGCTATTTATGTACCCGAGTCGGAAGGAAGCTGGGATTTCAAAGTACCAGATATGCCCTTCGAAAAATTCCAATAGCCACTGTGAATCAAGAAGGTTAATATTGGGTCGAAGGCAAAACCCAAGTTCACAAGTATTGGAGATTACTGGGATGATTCAACCATTGAAAATATTACTAATTTTCTACCTGAGTTTCAAGATTTTTTCCCAACGAAATTTTCGGAAATGAAAGCCATTTCTGGGGACCTGGGCGAAATGAAGATTCCACTGAAACCTGATGTGAAGCCTGTAAAAAATGACCCTATAGATTGAATCCCAGGTACAAGGAGCGAGTGAAAGCCGAAATAGAGCGAATGTTGGATGCAGGAATCATAGAGCCTGTGGAGGAATCCGAATGGATCATCCCGATGGTTTTCCAAGATAAGAAGACTAGCGAAATCAGGATTTGTGTCAATCTAAGGAAATTGAATGATGCATGTCTTCACGATCAATTCACTACACCATTCAATGACAAAGTACTAGAAGTTGTCAGAGTTCAGGAGATATATTCATTTACAGACGGATTCTCAGGATACCACCAAATAAATATCGCGAAGGAGGATCAACATAAGACAACTTTCATAACAGAATGGGGTTGTTTTCAATACACAATAATGCCATTCAGTCTTAAAAATGCTTCGACAATCTTTTCAAGATTAGTTGTTGCCGCATTCAAAGTATTCATTCAT
This sequence comes from Larix kaempferi, assembly GCA_027924585.1. Classification (NCBI taxonomy): domain Eukaryota; kingdom Viridiplantae; phylum Streptophyta; class Pinopsida; order Pinales; family Pinaceae; genus Larix; species Larix kaempferi. The sequence continues at coordinate 889,760 of BSBM01001733.1, read as the reverse complement.
AAATTCCTTGTAGTATATATGGACGACTGGATCGTATATGGACTGGTTAAGGACCATGTTACAAATATAAGGTTGATGCTAGAGAAAAGTCGACAACATCAAATTTCACTGAACTTGAAGAAGTGCATCTTCTGCACTCCATTTGGGATTATGTTAGGACACATTGTATGCAAGGAAGGGATGCTGGTTGACCCAACGAAGATTGTAATCATCGTCAAATTTCCGCCACCAACAACAGTGAAGCAACTAAGGGCAACGTTGGGACATACTAGATATTACAAAAAGTTTATCAGGGGATATGCTGCGATCCCAATGCCAATGGAAAACTTGTTAAAAAAGGATGTTAATTTCGAGTGGAATAACAAGTGCCAGAATATCCTCGATATATTGAAATCAAAGATGGTCGCAGCACCAATATTAGTGTTTCCTGATTGGACAAACGAATTCCATATTCATGTCGATGCTTCATCAATTGCATTAGGGGTGATACTAGCTCAACCGACAGAAGGATCAATTGATCACCCAATTGCATTCGCAAGTAGGAAGTTTTCGAGTGCATAAAAGAACTATACGATGACAGAAAGGGAAGGTCTGGAGATGGTATATGCCTTACAAAAATTTTGACATTATCTGTTAGGAGGACATTTCAAAATGTTTACTGATCATTCTGCACTAAAATATCTAGTCAATAAGGCTCTGTTGGGGGGGGGGATCTATCAATGGCTATTACTTTTCCAGGAATTTGATTTTGAGATAATTGTGAATCCTGGGTGAATAAATGCAGACCCGATCATCTGTCACGAATAGAATCAGGAGAAGAACCAAGGAATATCGATGAAGGTTTTCCCAACGTGCAGTTATTCAGGATTGAGATGGTTGATGACCATTATGAGAAAATTGTCAATTCTTGGCGACAGGAAAGGAAACTGAGGAATTTACTACTAGCTAAAAGAAGCAGCCAGTCGCCAAAGTTGCGGTTCTCCAATTGATCGTAGGACAACTATACAAAATGGGGTCGGACGAAATCCTTCGTTGATATGTCCTTCAGCACGAACAAGAGAGAATATTAGCAGAAGCTCACGATGGGATCATAGGAGGACACTATGGAGGGTGTGTCACTACTAGAAAGATACTTAGAGTTGGACTATGGTAGCCGACGGTGCATGGAGATGCTGTAGATTATGCAAAGAGATGGGGTGTATGCCAAAGAACAGGGAAACCATCGCGAAGGGATGAAATGCCGCTAGTAACTCAACTACCATTACAAGATTTTGATAAATGGGAAGTTGACTTCGTAGGACCTATCAACTGACCAGGAAAAAGAACAGGGTCACGATATATAATCACTTCGATGGATTATTTGATGCGATGGGCTGAAGCTGCACTAGTAAAGGATTGCACGACTGCGAGAGCAGCAAGATTTCTCTTTGATAATGTGGTCACCAGGTTTGGGTGCCCAAAGATACTGATGAGTGACCAAGGCACTCACTTCTTCAACCAAACTATCAGGGCCATGACAGAAGAATTCCAAATTCAGCATCGAAGGAGTGCCCCATACCACCCACACAAGAATGATGAGTTGGAGGAAATGAACAAGGTATTGGAGCATGCACTCACAAAGGTGTGTAACAAAAACCGTAATGACTGGGATTTGAATATTACAGCGATACTATGGGCCTACAGAATGACTTGTAAACGATTGACATGCCAGACTCCATTCAAGTTAGTTTACAGACATGAAGCGATGATGCCTATGGAGTATATTGTCCCGAGTCTGCACATCGCAACATCAACAGGAATGAGCGACGACAAAGAAATCGAAGAACGGTTGGCGCAATTGGTACAATTTGATGAGAACCGGTTTATCACAGGATTCCATTAACAAGCAGAAAAGGATTGACAGAAGGCTTGGCATGATCTCCATGTCAAGGAGAAGCACTTCCAGCGCGGAGATATTGTCCTGTTGTATGACAATAATTTTTCGAATCTCCCAGGTAAGCTGCAGACGCATTGGTTGGGTCCCTATATCATAAATTTTATTACTAACGGAGGTGCGATGTAGTTACAAAAGCTAGATGGGAAACTGTTGACAAGTCTAGTGAATGGAAGCTGGCTGAAGCCCTATCGCCATAGCCAGGATCATAGTGACTGAAACAAAGATCACAGAGTAAATATATATATATATATATGATTAATATATGCCATTTGCACATGTGGGTGATTATTCACACCATACAACATCCAAGTGAACTTGTATTTATATAATGACATGTCCAAAACATAGAAGTATTTACATCAATGAGCCCCAACATATCAATAGAATATGCACTACATTGATAGAAAATCCCATGTCCATAGCATGGGGGTAGTCCTATCAAACTTCCTTCTCATATTCATAATAATCATTAGAGTCCTATAACTCCTCCTCATTACCACTATTTTCATCCATGTAGGGTACATTCCCTCTCATCATATCTCAAATCCCCTAATTAGCCACCACTATATGATGCATTGTCATGTGCCACTTTGGTAGATCCTGGAAGCATATGGTGATCAACTCATCAACCAGGTACTGCCACCCACCATTACTCACCCCGTCCAGTAATCAATCGATGTCTCAGTGATGTCCCTCTCAGATGGCCTCGTCACTCTGTATCCTCTGTTGTGCCTAGGGGGAATGATCGACACCCTCAACCCTTCCTCATTTTAGTTGAAATCTAGTTGGGGGCTTCGACCCAATATATGCACACACATGTACAATGCGTAATCGGTATCATGGTCTCATAATCAAATCTAGATACTATATATCTATTCTAGTATGTAAACACGATTATTGTAATCATAATGCATAATCATACATACCATATTACCTCCAGGAGTGGGTAGGTGGTCATGGAAGCTTCGGGTGCCCTTAAAAATCCATCCCCACACAGTCCTCTATGACTATAGGGAGTTGCCATCACTACACAAAAAATACTGGATAAAGAAGTTTCCCATGGCTCCTTCTCCTCCCTGTACCATCATCTTTCCCTTGTGGCACATCCTATGCTCCATCGGCCTGCTATCTCGAACTATGATGTGAGATCGCAACGTTAGCACTTTCTCGATGAAGAATGCATAGATAAAGGTAGCAAACCCAAAATCGCAAAAATGCCAACTGTAGTGGTTCAACTAACATCTAGCCATTGTCAATAATATCTAGTCCCACCCAAAGTAGGTCCCAACCAACACCTGCTACACTATTAGCATATGGCCACATAAGATCTTATGGGTTCCAATCGGCCCTAATACACATACAAAACCTATCGTCATGGCTCTTGTATCCAAGCTCATAATATCTAATAGTAATATGGAGGGCTTGTGTAACTATGCATCCTCTTCATAGTGTCAGTCCAATATGTCCTCCATTTCAACATCGCATAGTCTCAGCAGCTACGTGTCGCATATCACTCCTAGCCTATGGAACCCTGTCAGGAAGTATACATCCTGGAGAGAGAGCTCTATCTACTCACCCTATATAAGGAACACCCCGACATCTCGAACCCAGTACTATATTATCTCGTTCATAGTAATTGCATTGATCTCATCAGTAGGTTCTCAATAAACTTGAGTAACCCATAATCCGTGAGGTTGTCCTTCACTGGATGGTCAATCTGGATATCCCTCCAAATATTTGGCATTTTTTACACTCTCTAGCTTATCTGCATCCTACATTCATCAATAATCAAGGTTAGTTGAAAGCCAAAAAATCAGTTATGTGACTAATTTGCACATTTTTTGAGAAAAATACTGACCTAGGTTGCACTTGGATAGAGGAAATCAACAACCCAGTTGTTGGTTTTCCTCTTTTAGATGTTACCCTCGAGTTGCACCTATTCGTCATCTAGGTGTGACTTGGATGCACCTGTTGAAGAGGAAATCACGACTTTGGTCACCAAGTCCTCTTTGAAAGCTGTGACATGGCCCTAAAACCCTCTAGGGCTTGTTGAGAATCCCTAGAGGTCTGAAACAACAAACTAAATGGAAAAAATTAAAGAGAAAATTTAGGCCACTAACCTACAAGTCATGAAATATGAATTTGATGGATGAAACTGGATAAATTTGCACTTGAAGTTTTGGGCTTTGCAATCTCCTCCAATGGGGAACAATGAAATGACACCTAGTTTTGTGAGCCCACCTCATTTTATTGTTATTTGGGACCAGTTTTTTTCTTGACCATACAAACTCATACAAGACTCGTTTGACATGCCATTTTCATCACTGGAATCATGATTTTGAGCTCTTCTCAATAATGTGAACCATTTTCCATGTTGGAGGTATTTTCTGAAGACGTCTTTATCCTCCTTGTTTTGTGTGCATGCATGTAATTTAGTCCATATTTCCAAGTTATATTCTACTTGTACATTTGGTTTCCTTTCCATACATACTTTTATGCTTCGGTATCATTTCCATGTGTACAACATCAAGTTGCGATGGGACCCTCTTGTTTTGGCATGCGACCGCACCCTACAAGTATATTATATTTTCTTAAATTGTCATATAGGTGATTTCCCTTTTCAAAACATCATATCCACTAACCTCATTTTTCCATATTACGCTTGTAGGACCCCCTCTATCTAGGTAATTTCCCCATCCCATCCACCATTGCATTACCCCTTGATCAACAATAGAGCCTCCCTTACATGGGTGTCATCGATTAGTACCTCTACTCCCATTTGATGCCCTTTCCATTATTCTTTCAGCGGGATTAAGATTCCATCTAGTTTGTTATTTGTACTTAGACACATATTAATTTTTCATCATCACTCATTAGATGAACCATGGACTCCCAAACTTATGGTCATTATGGAAATTTACATTTCATGTTACACATTCATGATCCCACTACTCCATCCATACTATGAAAGTTACATTATTTTTCCACCACTAATCATCCCTCAAGGAGATTACCATTAGTGTCCTACCCCTTCTTGCTTCCATCTTCTATCTCATATCAATTGACTCACCTATTTTAAATTGGACACTTAACTTATTGCCTCTGATTATCATCTCTCTTAAGTGTCCATGCGCTTGGGAAACCATTAAAAGAAAATGATCCTCAGCACTCCTGCAAATTGTTTATGATGTCATTTGTGGAAGCATATTCTATTATTCAGATCATTCTACGATGAGTCACCCATGGAGTTTCCCTGACACCAGTCTCCCCCAGAGTCAACATTAGTACCCCTAGTTGTGTCCCTCACTTGATACCATCATGATTTTCACACATTTTTTCATCCCAACCATGCATTCATGATATGCATAGAGGAATTTTGAGTCCCCTACTCAGTGACCCTTGTATCCTCCCATTAGTGTTTCAGTCCCTTCTCTCTTTCCTTTATTTGGTCATATACCTCGTACTCCCATCAAGGAAACATCATTTGCTTGTTGTTATCGGGTCTCCCTTTGTCGACATCAACACATACATTCCAAAGGATGGACTTAGAAGCAGCCTATACCTTGGATCCATAAACATCATTGATGAGTTCCCTTGGACCAACTGAGGGGATACCTCAATGCCCCTTAGATTGGTTGTTTCTCACATGCTTGATTCTAGCTCGTTATCGCATAGTGGAGAATCGTATAGTTTGATGGTTCTCTTATTCATTTTGGTTGAAGACCCCAAATATCCTTGAATCATTTCATTTTCTAAGTCTTTATGGAATCCCTTCATTCATATGATTCCTATATTGGTATCTGAGATACATTGGCGACAATTTTTTGAAGTCCTTCAGTTACATGCTTCCTATGGTATCCAATTCCAATTGAAATTCCCTGGACCTATTTGACTCAGTATTTCAACTATTTAGGTCATATGTGAGGATTTACTATGCTCTATACTCCTTCAATATCTTTTGCCCCTCTAGTTTCAGTAAGCCTTTAGTTACTATGATTCCCCATTCCATTGGGATGCCATTGTTTCGACATGTGTTATCCATATCAATGATGCTTGGACTATGTTTATGTATCCATATTGGGTACCTCATTGAACTTCATGATGTATTATATCCAATAGTTGTTCATGTATTGATTAGGCCCCTCTTAGCCTAGATCCCAGTTTATATTGAGACATTGATACGTGCATGGGTATGTCAACCTCATCCCTATATATGAGATTATGTACGCCTCATCCAATTTGAGTATTTTGTATGTAGGTATGGGCCTCTGTAGTCCCTCGAGAGGGTGATTCCTCTCTATCGTGATTCCGTTATTATTTGAAACCATTTTCCCTTATCACTTGAAAATGTGAAATTCCTATGATGTATTTAGGCCATACGATGAGCTCTTGACCTCACACACTAGGGGGAAATCTGTTCACAACCAAAATTTTCTCACCTTTCATGTCATTAGCGTCATCACCCTTATACATCATAAGCACCATTTTTCCATCTCATTCCATCCATATGATTGGAGAAGGTGATAAACACCTTAAGAACTGGAATTCAAACCATGCAATTGACCATTTACAAAGTGGTCACTGATTTTCCCTCGAAAGCAGCAACCCAGGTCACAAATTTTCCCCAATAAGGAATGACCTAGTCTCAAAACTTGTTTTTCGAGATAAAGTTTGTTATTTTCCACTTCCCTAATGAAGTATAGGCCAAAAGTGGACACATATCTTGACGTGGTCCAAAATTAGTTACGAATCTAGCTTCCAAAACCCTAATTCCTCCACTAAGTAATCAAGGAGATGGAGAACATTCAGATTGGATCTATATCTTTCTCTTCGTTGCATTTTGTGCAACTTCGGAAGTTATTCTTATTATATTCTATTGTAATTATTTTTACCTCCTACAGAAGTTGATCTTGATGTAATTAATCATGTAAACCCTTGAAAGAATCAATGTAAATCTTGGGGAGAAAATTAAGTAAAGAAAATAATTATTAAATGTATTTTTATATTTCCCCAAGACAAGTTGGCCCAGTGGGTAAACTGCCCCCAAAATAGTGGGAAGTCTGCCCCAAACAATGGGTAGAACTACCCCAGTCAAGTTAGCCCAGTTTGGGAAAAGTTAGGTCCGCCCAAAAAAGAAAAGAAAAAAGTCATTTTTGCATGTGTATAGATAGAGAGGTTGTATGCCTCATTTGTTCATTCACTCACACACAAGAAGTTCTCATCACTTGGAGAGGAGCTCACACCTGCAATTAGGAGAAGCTTATTTTTGGGGTTTTTGGTTATAGAGACTTTCTACTTTCTCTGTCTCATCTCTATACTTTGTTCTCAAAATTATGCATCTCTATACGAAGGTTGTTGGGTTTTCTCTTGATTGGGTTTCCAGGGATAAATTCTGGTGTTCTTTGTTTCTGTGCTTTGTCTTTCTTCTAGTGATACTATTGATTTTATAAAATTGAATTGTTATGTTATAATTGTATGAAACACTAACATGGTATCAAAGCGAGACTAGAAGAAGCCATTTCTGGAACTAGGGTTTCATCTTTCAAGGCCTTCACTCAACATTTTAGTGGAAAAAGAGACTTAGAAATTTCTCTCTAAGGAGGGTGGATCTTTTGGTGAAGGCAGAATTCAATTCTAAGAATTTTCAATTTTTGACCTAATTCTACAGCTGCAACAGAAATTACGGTTTCAGTTTTTGACCTACTTCCTCCACATTTTTGGCTTGGCCCCACCTTTTCTCAACTTGCCTTGCTAGGGCGCATCTCCCTGTGGAGTGATTTTTCCATGAATCCAAATTTCATTTTTGACCTAGCTCCTGCTAGGGTTTCTGATCCCGATCTGCAATCAAAGATGATTGGAATGAAGGTTGAAGATTGTCTAGAAGGGGATTCCAACTTAATCTCTTGGAATTCTAGGGTTCTTCTCTTACTAGAAGAAAATGATCTCTTGCAGTTTGTCACTGAGAAGGTCCCAAAACTAGAATCCAAAGAAGAAAAATCTCGCTGGAGAAAGAATGATGCCAAAGCAAGAAGGATTTCGGTGGACTCGGTCAGAGATCACTTGGTTCCTTAAATATCAAGAAAGAATACTGCTAGAAATATGTCCAAAACCATAAAGAATCTATTTGAACATAGTAGTATCAATGTGACGCTCACATTGAGGAACCGACTATCAAATATGAAGATGTCCAAGTTAGAATCCATTGCCTCATATTTCATGAGGATCACAGAACTAAGGGACAATCTTAGTACTAGTGGAGATCCCATTGATGATAAGGAGCTTGTCATTACTACTCTAAATGGTCTCCCACCATCTTGGGAGTCATTCATTCAAAGTATAAGCACTAGATCCAGGCTACCCAAATTTGATAAGCTATGGGAAGATTACACTTAGGAAGAGACAAGAATAGCAGCAAGGCAGAGATTTCATGGTACTCAACCTGAGGATAATCAAGCATTCTTGACCCATGCCAAGAAAGGCAAGGGAAGGGGAAGAAATTTTTACAAACACGAGCACCAAGGTAGGAGATCAAGTCCTCCTCCATATCAGAAGGAGAAGACAAATTATTTGTCTTAGATACAATGCTACAAGTTCAAGGCATATGGTCCTTATGCTAGTAATTGTCGAAGTTCAATTAAAATGAAGCATGAAGCCTCAACTGTTGATGTTGATGAAGACACTCCTCACAAGAATTCAAGGAATGATGATCGTTCGGAGTTCTTCTTTTAGTTCTCAAGATGGTGAGGAGATATGAAGATCCACACTGCCAGAACAGAGGTCGCTCCATGGTTCCCACAAGAAGGCAGTGGGATCCCACACACAAAAACAATAAGAGATATGTATTTGGTTTTCTTGCTTACATAGATATGCTTTTGTCTTATATGTCTTCATAACCATTATATGCAGATGTATGAGGAAGTGTGTTGAGTAGTTGATATATTTTACTTTTGGTGTATTGTAGACTCTTGTTGTATTTGATATGCATATGAGCTAAGCAACATTTCATGAACACATAATGGAGCTAGTCTAGATGATATCTCCTTTTAGCATGCTTAGATTAGTGCAAACCCTTGATGGCATGTTCTAGTGGATATAGAAGACATCTAGATAGTTCCTAGATGTGTTTGGTAGACATGTTTATGATTTTTGTGCTAAATTATTAGCCAAGATACATGTGTAAACTATTTTCATTGCATTGAAATAGACATTGGTTAAATTTGATTATGCAATGTCACTGATCATCAGTCGGGATTTGAATTGTAGGGGAAATACCATATGATATGGCCTACAAGAGAAGGATGATGAGACTTGTTCCGATGAACAAGTGGTGGACACATGAATCCCGTTAATATTCATATTATTACTCTCAGACTAGAAGGATGATCTCGGAAGAAGCTTTCACAGGAGTGAAACCAGAAGTGGGCCACCTCCAGATATTTGGATGTCCATTCTACATACATGTGCCCAAGGATAAAAGGACGAAGTTAAAACCTTCACTCAAGAAGGGAACTTTCATGGGATATAGTGAGTCTTCAAAGGCGTATAGAATCTACATCCCAGGATCCAGACAGATTGAAGTCAATAGGGATGTGTCCTTTGAAGTAGAAATGGATTTCAGGAAAGGAAGAGGATCAGACATGGATATCGATGATGAGGAAATGCTAGAACCAAAGGAGATGCGATCATCTCCCCCTTTAGTTCAGAGGGAGTTAGCAGAAGAGGATGAACCCATCGATTCCATTAATCAAGTTGAGCCATTTGATGTTCCCAGATATATTGCAATAGGACAGAAGAAGCCTAGATGGGAACAATAGACTTTGCATGGAGCATATGGGAGTGTTGAGAAACACAAGGCTATATTTGTTTCTAGAGGGTTCTCTCAGAAAGAGGGATTCAATTATGATGAGACATTTGCTCCTATGGCTTTATATACTTCCATCAGATCGATCATTTCTATTGCTTTAGCCATGGGGTGGAAGTTGCATCAGAGTGATGTAGACCCCAACCTTTACTACAAGGTTGTGAATGATGAGCCACTGATTTTGGTCCTTTATGTTGATGACTTGTTTCTCACTGGAAATGAGAAACTTATCGTATGGTGTAAGAAGAAAATTGCCTCTGAGTTCAAAATGAAGGATCTTGGATTGATGCATTGCTTCTTGGGATTAGAAGTATGGAAGAGGCAGAAGGATATTTTCCTAGGTCAAGGAAAATACACCATAGATATCTGTCGAAGATATTTAGGATGTTGGAATGCAAGTCCATGGCCACTTCGATGAATGCAAATTTGAAGAAGATGAGGGATTCTGCTTCAGATTCAACTTTGGTTGATCCCACTATGCATTTCCAGCTGATTGGGTCTTTGATGTATCTGACGAACACCGGACCAGATATATGTTTTGCTCTCAACCAGTTTATGTGTGAGCCGAGGCAGATTCATTGGATTACTGCAAAACATGTGCTCAGATACTTGCATGGCACTATGGGATATGGTTTGAGATATGCTTCATAGTGCGACTTGAGATTGCATGGGTTTACAAACTCATATTGGGTCGGATGTGCTGCAGATAGGAAGAGTACTTACGGATGTCGCTTCAGTTTTGGTTTTGCAGTTATTTCCTGGTGCAGTAGGAAGCAGAACTCAGTAGCACTCAGTACTGCATAGGTTGAGTATATGGATGCTAGTACATCAACCCGAGAAGCAATATTGCTTCGTAAACTCCTTTTAGGATTGTTTAGACAGATTCCAAATCCAACCATGATTCACTGTGATAACCAGAGCTGTGTGAAGATGTCAATGAATCTTGTATTCCATGACAGGTCAAAGCATATAGAGATATGGTGGAGAAATGTGTGGTCGAGTTACAGTATGTTCCAATAGATTACCAAATTCCAGATGTTCTCACCAATCCTCTTCCCAGGATGAATTTCGAATACTTTCACAGAATACTTGGAGTAGAAGAGAACGTGTCCCTCCTTGAGAGGGAGAGATGACATAGAGATGTTTACCCTGCTTTCACCCAGGTGCCTCTACTCATCCAGGTTCTCAGCTAGGTATGGAATAAATCCCATCAGTAGATGAGACGAATAGGAAGTAGATGATCGGGTTCCACCCAGTTGCCTCTACTCGTCAAGTTTCTCTTCCAGGTATGAGAGAAATACCATCGTAAGATGAGATGTATAGGTAGTATATGGTCGGGTTACACACAGGTGCCTCTGCTCGTCCAGGTTCTCAGCTAGGTATGGGAAAAATCCCATCGAAAGATGAGACATATAGGTAGTAGATGGTCATGTGATGATTGCACAAGTACCTCTACATGTTTAGGTTCTCATCTAGGTATGGGAGTACCTCATCGGCAGATGAGATGAACAATTAGTAGATGTTCATGCACCTCTACTCATTCAGGTTCTCGGCCAGGTATGGGAGTAACCCATCGATAGATGAGACGAACAGGTAGTAGATGGTCATGCACCTATTCTCATCCAAGTTCTCAACCAGGTATGGGAGGATCTCATCGGTATATGAGACGGATAAGTAGCTGATGGTATAGTAGATGGTAAATCCTATCTCTCAAACATCCAGGTTGGATGGAGAGACTCTCTTGGACTCACCAAAGGACTGGTGGATTTGATGCATGATGACACTTCTTGAAGGACTGAGACTGTGTTGACAACCTTCAGTATGTATAGATATGATTGAGACAGTATGTATGTACATATGAAACACAGATGGTCATGATGCTGATGAAGACCGAAGAATACCTTCCCTGTTGAGAGGGAGTGTTGGATTTTGTGTGACTTCAGAATTTATTCTTATTATATTCTATTGTAATTATTTGTACCTCCTACGGGAGTTGATATGGATGTAATTAATCATGTCAACCCTTGAAAGAATCAATGTAAACCTCGGGGAGAAAATTAAGTAAAGAAAATAATTATTAAATGTATTTTTATATTCCCCCAAGACAAGTCGGCCCTGTCAGATTAGACAAGTCGACCCAGTGGTTAACTGCCCCAAAATAGTGGGAAGTCTACCCCAAACAATGGGAAGAACTTCCCTAGTCAGGTTGTCCCAATTTGGGAAAATTCAGGTCAGCCTAGAAAAGAAAAAAAAGTCATTTTTGCATGTGTATAAATAGAGAGGTCGTATGCCTCATTTGTTCATTCACTCGCACACAACAAGTTCGCATCACTTGGAGAGGAGCTCGCACCTGCAGCTAGGAGAAGCTTATTTTTTGGTTTTTTGGTTAAATAGACTTTCTACTTTCTCTCTCTCATCTCTGTACTCTATTCTTAGAATTATTCATCTCTATACGAAGGTTGTTGATTTCTCCTGATTGGGTTTCCCAGGATAAATTATCGTGTTCTTTATTTCTATGCTTTGTCTTTCTTCTAGTGATCATATTGATTTTATGCAATTGAATCATTATGCTATAATTGTATGAAACACTAACACTCTTGACTACTCTTGTGCTTATAAAAAATCCTAAGTGTCACCATTCCACACACATAATTTTCATATCATACTCACTCCATTACTCTACTAAAATTGGGCCAAAAATATAAGGAGAACATTACCTACTTTCTACATTCACCATTGTGGAGATCTACTTAGTGACAGTTGGTTGGATATTGACAGATCACAAAGGAGACACACAAACCTTTCCTTCGACAACTGCGGAGGCCTTGTTTCCTCTACATTATACTATGGTTCTACTCTATATTTTCTTTGTAAAGTTAATGAATTCCATTCTTTGATTCCTTACATGTTTCCTTGGTGATGTCTATGTCTATTCTAAATTTAAGATTGTTCATCAATTGTTTAGATTATTTTTTGTTGTTTTGTTTTCCCTATTGAATATGATACCAAGGATTGCACAACCCCTTGGAAGATGCATTTTTCATTTGTGGGTGAGAAATCACACCATACACTATGCACACAGATTAATTTTAGCAAAACATCTTAGCACTTAATAGTTGAGAATTGAGCTTGGCACGATGGACAAGCAGAAGACTTATATACCAAGGATGGTTAAGAGGAAATTAAAATACAATTAATGGTGTCATGAACATATATTATGTTATTGGTATGCTTACACATGGACACAAGGATGAGGGATTCAACCACTTTATCCTTCCATTTGTGGAAATGGGTTCAAACTTCATAATGCCTCAATAGGTAAATACCCCAAGGTATTCAAAGGGCCAATGGTGGATAGATGTGGATATTTGTTGTACATTATGTGTTGTTATAAATTGAATCATATGAAATACGTTTGGTTTATAAGGAAGATGTTATGCAATATCTTGAGGTACGTGATTCTTTTGGTAAATTTAGCTACTAATATATTAATAGTTTGTACAAAAAAATTACATCTTCTAAGGCTTATTGAGGATCTACCTTATGATATTTCCTACAGTAGTCATCAAAATTTTGAAATTTTTTCATATAATTATAGGACTGTTTCTTTTAAGAGTTCTTAATATGCTTATACAAAACTTGCATTTTATGATCCTGAGCCAAAAATAAACAGAACATGATTATGTTCTATAGCATATATCAAGGTAATTACTAATCCATATGTTTTACATAATAGATCATTAATATAAAAAATAGGAGCAAACATAAAGGCACCTAATCCTCAGCCTCAAAGGATGAGTCTACATAGACAAGAGGAGGATTGGTATCTATGGGATATTTTTTTCCTAGTGATTGGTTTTTTATCTTCAATATTGACTAATTGCTTCCATATCCCACAAGGTCTTGACCAAGGTCTTATAATTATTTTCCAAGTATCCCAATTTATCCATTTTAGCTTTTTTTTACATGTTCAAAGTATCTAGGATGACCTTCGATTGAATTCCATGCTCTTATATCACTTGGGAAATGATTGATTTAGAGTTCCAATGGATATCCATATGCCTAAAGTATTTGGTATCCATGTTGTGAGTGAATCTAGTATATAGTATATAATCCATCATCAATAGACTCCAATGATGTGTCAATTTGTTTATACCTAACATTCCACTCAAAATTTTCAACCTCAACCTTGATTTCTAGAGGGAATCTTTAACAGTAGAAAATTGCAGCCTATATGTCTCCATCCTCCGCCTAGGTTGGCCACTTAGAGGAGGAATCTTTGTTGGAAATTTTGTAGGATAAAGGGTTTCCTCTCCTCATTGTCCTCACTGTATTTTGCACCTTAGTCACATTACTATCCATACATAAAATACTAGTTTTGTTCCTTCCTCACAAGTTACAGAGAAATGAAATGGGAAGGTAAAAAAATCCCACCTTAAAATCCTGTAGATCTAATATCCCAATGGTTGTTGTGAAACTTAGGCTTGGTTTTAAGGGGTTTTCCTCATCATACCAACATAGACATTACCCTTTCCCTATCCCTATGCACCTCTAATGTTGGCAGCAAATTTCCCACCTTTCATTGTACTTGCTTAGGGTCCAGGACACCCTGGAGTGAGGTTTTTGGGGTCCTAGGAACTAATTCATTCAATACTTAAAGACACGAGTCATTATATATGCTAGCAATCAAAAGAAATAATAACCATAAGCCACCAAGATCTAGATCATCCCTTCGATGCAACATATTCATTGTCAAATCAATAAAAATGAAGCTAACAGACACCTTCAAATACCAACACCAAGTGTCATCATGAGGAGGATGATAGTAAGTGTGGTACTAATCAATGGAGAAGATGGAGGTCCTTCCCATAAAATTCACATGTGTTTTTCATCATGTGCTATCCTTAACACCTAGGAGTTGAAGGGATAGGCCTCTTGCATACCCTTAATTTGTGTCCTTGGCACCCTATATGGGGTCTCTTGAGGTAAATGTTGATAATACGTGTGTGTCACATAAAAAATTCTATGCATTTTGTTGTTGTATGATAGTTATGTAGGTGACAAAAAATATTTACATTTGTGCATTAATATATAATTTCTAATAGAAAGGAGAGTCTTTGAAAATGTGGAGGTTGGTTTCCTTCACCTACATGAAGATATAGATATGACATATGAAAAATTATCAACTCAATTAAAATGAAAAATATATATTTCACTACCAATGATCATGGAAGGATTATAGGAAATTTGAGGAGCAGTGTTCCTTCCCCTTGCATCTGATTGAGAATGTCTTAACTTCAAGAACTTTGTGGAGTCACACTAGTTGGGTGGGAACTATAGAAAGAATTAGTATCAAAGGATGTCAATATTTTAAATTCCTACTTGTTGATGGAATTACCAATTATCAATATAAAGCCTCAGTTACAGATGAAAAATAGTCACCCTCCTATCAATGTGGAGCATTCGTTACCAGATGTTCATATCAACATACCTAGATAGAAATCTCAATTGGCATACATACAAGTAAAGAAACCTATAGAGAATGAAGAAATAAAGAAAGGAACTAGAGAAAAGGGATTAGAAATGGAAGAAATGATTTTCACATCAAACGATAAGCTCTTGGGAGAATGTCTTAAAGTAACTAGACAAGGCATTCAACAATGAATATGCAATAAATAATGATTGGCCATTCATAGTGTAGGACATAACATGAACATTAACACACCACCCACATATGATTCTATGGAAGCATACTTAAGGTAAAATTCCCACACTCTTGAGGAGCACTACATTGGACCTATATGTAACAAGCCCATATATGAATTATCTCCAAAGAATTATGTTCTAAGAGATCAATGTTAATGGTAAAATCATTAGATCTAGATTGTGCGGTATGGTTGGGTAGGCAAAATGGCAATACTCATCAAGACTTAGATGCTACTGCTGAGACTTACAAGGTGGAGGTTGAATGGTGGAAACCCACATGAACATTGAATGCAAACACATGTTTATATAAACATTGTTGTTGGAATAGAAGAAATGATGTCCATTGATGATAATAACACCATAGAGAATGGTCACGAAAAGGCATAATGAGATGGAGAAGAATTACAAATAATTGAGAAGGCATTTAACATAAATGAGGCACAATTAGCTCAAATGAAACATAATGATGAGAGTGAGAATATGCCATTGAATCACATTTGTATGAGGAACAACTAGTGGTTTTGGTTTTTAAATAACTTTTATTGTCTAAGAACTTGAGGGTTAGTCATGACTTGTGGTTTTTAAATGACTTTTAGTCGAAGAACCTAAGGGTTAGTCATGAATTTTGGTTCTTAAATTACTTTTATTGTTTAAGAACTTGAGAGTTAGTCATGGATGGTCTCGAAAGTCTTAGATGCTGAAGTATGAGATGCTATTTTCTCTCTTGACCTAAGATGTCAGTTTTGACCTATAAGATGTGTTTTATGAATATTTCTATAACAATATGGTTATAGTGATTGGAAATGAGGAAAAATTGGCCGATAGAATTAACTAGTAATATGCATTTGGTATATTGTTATTGTATTTTAGTTTATATATTAAAAATGTATAATTTTTCAATGTAAAAATTACAATTGTTTAGATTTTTCAATGCAAAGAATACATATTAACATTGATCTTAAACGGATATTAACACTAATAAAATCTCATGTCCAATATCCATACTTTCAAAATCCGACATTACACTTTTGAATATGGTTTAACCATTTTAGAATCGTATTAAGAATATACCATACAAAGTTAGATCTCAATGCATTATTTTTAGATTGCCAAAATTGAATGAAACGATGAAGCAATGCCTAAGAAAATTGACAATATATATTTGCAAATTTTCCTCAAACAAAAAAAAAATCATACTCCATTTACATGTGGAGATTGGCCAGTATCTCAAAAACATACCGACAACCGGGCCTACAATCGTGAACATGTAAATAAATTCTTGTTATCTAACAATTCCTAACTACATAATACTTTATTCCATCAATCAGATTATATATTATGAGATTATCATTTTATGGTTGAAAATTATAATTCTGATTAAATAGATCGATTCAAAGCCATGAATCAGATTTAAATGGATGACATTGTAAAATCGAAATTTTACAATTTCAACTGCCCTGATTTGGATCAAAATCCTCCATGGGACTATTTGATTGAAGATGAACCTATGTAGGTATTGTATTGCTGCATTGGTAGCACAGTAAGAATAGCCTATATAAGGATGAAGAAAGAAAGAAATAATAGTAAAAGTCTCAGTATCATTGGATTACAAATTTTACATAATGTCAGTGGAAATTAGTAATCTTACCAAATATTCCCGCTCTGATAATCTAATCTTGCTCAAATTAAAGGATGGAAGGTATTTGAAGCTGAATTGAGCGTTCCTTCTAACTGGCTTCTACTCGACCTTTCCTACTCTAACGAACCCAAATTTTCAGAGTTAGTAAAATTGGTCAAATTTAAAATTTTTCCCTATTAAAGATCTATACTAAGAAATTAATTGTAATTGATTCCTTATGCAAATGTCTTAGTCCATACTTCCAATCGGTCAACTTGCTTTTTTATGTTTAGTGATACTCATGCAACTCCTAACATCTTCCATGCAACCATTATGAAAAGGTGCAATGTAACTGCCTACTATTAAAATTACATCCACCAGAAAGGTTATGATTATATAAGTCAGTGAACAATTGAAACAACGTTTAATAATTTAAATCTTACCTTGTATGTCTCCATAAAATTCTTACTCATTAGTATCAACTTGAATTGTGCGTGAACCAAATATTTAAACATGTCTCAGTATGATTTCAACATGACAACATTGGCAACTTAAAACATCATTTTTCTTAAAAACACTAGAGAACATACATTTATACATCAACTACACAAGATGAGAATCTTATATATGACAAAGTCTACTACTACAAAAGAGACCATAGAAATCATCACAAAAACATAAGGTACACATGTATCCACATAAAAGGATGCCATTTTTCACATGGTTCACCCAATCTAGGGCTAAGTCCACAAAGTTTGTGTTGTATTATTTAATAAAAAGGGAAGAGGTTACATCCAACAACAAGGTTGTTTCCAACCACTTTCCTACTTGTCTCTAGCTTCTCTCATAGAAAGCTTTATCAATAAAAAAATGGCATTATAAATCTATTTCATTACCCATACTACAAGCCATTTTAGTTGTTTTATAAATCAATTCAAAAATATATAAACCCACCCTTCATCATTAATCAGCTTATTGACCCACCTTTTATATACTTATTCTATTATTACTTTAATCCTTTCATATAAACCCTTTCATCAATATAATGTTATATTATTTTAACAAAGGATAGCCTCATTTTTGTTATGCTAACATGTATTAACTTATCATATGCCTCATACTTTTGTCTAATGGTTAAGTATCACCCCCTTTCATCATGCTAAGTTGCTTTAACCTAAGTGAGGTTTATACTAATTTATATTTAGTTTAACAAGGCTTACTTATTAAACTTGCTCAACAAGGAAAAATACAAGGATCGCATGTCTAATACAACAATTACAACTACTCCCTTAGATAAAATACATATTCATATAACCCTATTTCCTATCTACCAAGAAGATAGAATCGCATACCTTAGACTAAGTCGATACCATGTGTCACATATTAAGTATTTATATATACCATATGCTAATCTGGTGCTTAAAACAACAACGTTGAACCGGTAAATCGTTGTGCCATATACGTTTTTTTTTAAACAAGAAGAAAAGATCCAGGATACAGCTAAGCAGAGTTTAATACGAAAATGGCATCCAACCACGCCATAAGTCAAGGCAGAGATAAAACCAATCAAAGATGTAAGGTATGGACAAGAAAAAATCTAACACAACTCCCCTCCTGGCATCTACAGGATCACTAACATTAAAATTGTTATGGTTTGGCCTATAGATACACATTAAACTGTAGACCACTCTACGACGGTCTAGTGGAATTCTCAACCAACATTCAAATGTCAACTAAAAATAGTAATAACAATGCTATCTTGTACAGTCGTTGTTAAGTAGAGTATGCGACTTGGAATTTGGGTCTCGTCTAACTCTAACAGGAGATGATATCTTAGATTATTGCTGTCAATAATGAGGGAAAATACCATCTAAAGGAGAAATCTATCTCTGCACAATTTTACACAAAAAGAATATGTTGCGTAGATTGTAAAATATGAGGAAGCAACGCTTGTCAAAACAATCATTAGCAACCTTGTTGGTTGTAGAGCCAGATCTTCCAATTTCATAGATGATATTGTCTTAGCTGTGTACCCCATAGGACTGTACACTCATGCCCCTACCTTGGGGTTGTTTTTGCCACCAGTTTTCGAGCCCATGGTTTTGGGTAACCCGTGGTGTTTTCCCATTGTATTTCCCTTATAAAAGAAAGACATTGTAATACAGCTAGGGTTGATGTATTAGGTTTTATGCATTGTAAAGATCTATGAGATCAGAAGAGAGACTATGAGACAGTGAAGAGGAAGTGTAGCGGCTATGCTGTAGGTTGTATCCCTTCCCTTTGCTGGACGGCATAATAATAAGGACTGGCAAATTTTAGTGTGGACGTAGCCCAAGTTGGGGTGAACCACGATATATCTGTGTCTATCTTGTAATGTGTGTGTGATTATATTTGCATTTTTGTTTATTGTTATTGCTTTGCGATCCTGTTTTTTCTAACAATTGGTATCAAAGCCAAAGGTCTATTTGGAAGATAAACCCATAGGAAGCTAGGGTTTCTGGTTCAAGTGGGAGCAATGGCGGAAGAAGGAAAGTTTAAGGTCGAGAAGTTTAACGGCCAAAACTTCCAGTTATGGAAGAGGCAAATGGAGGACTATTTGTACCAGAAGAATATATTCCTACCGTTGGGAGGAAGAGCAAAGCAGCTGGCAGCCATGAAGGATGAAGAATGGGAGGTTCTTGACAGTAAGGCTCTGGGAACAATACGGCTAAGCCTGGCTTCATCGGTGGCTTTCAATATCTCAAAAGAAACGACAATAGAGGGTTTGATGAGCGCACTAGGTAAGCTGTATGAAAAACCCTCAGCCTCCAACAAGGTATTTCTAATGAAGCGTTTATTTAACATGAAGATGTCTGAAGGTGAATCTATTACTGATCATTTAAATGATTTTAATATGGTTACAAATCAACTAAGTTCTGTAAGTGTGAACTTCGATGATAAGGTTAGGGCTCTTCTAATATTGTGTTCACTACCAGAAAGATGGAATAGCTTGGTCATGGTTGTAAGTAACTTTGTCTCTGGTTCAAACACCTTGAAATTTGATGATGTTATTGGTGTTATTCTTAGCGAAGAAATGCGAAGAAAAAGCACAGGTGAGACATCAGGTAATGCATTGACTATGGAGAGCAGGGGAAGACAAAAGGAGAGAGGAAAGAGCCAAGGTAATCGCATCAACTCTAAAAATGGAAAATCCAAGTCCAGACTCAGAAAAATAGAGTGTTGGAACTGTGGAAAGAAAAGACATCTGAAGAAAGACTGCAGATCTCTAAAGAAGAAAGGAGATGCACGGAAAGAAACTACCCAGGAAGCAAATGTAGCAAGTGATGTGTTACAAGATGATTTGATTCTTGCATTAAATAATACTAGTGATTATTGGGTAGTAGATTCAGGGGCTTCATGTCATGCTACACCCCATAGGAAATATTTTCATGATTATGTTCCAGGCGATTTTGAACATGTTTTATTGGGTGATGATGAGCCATGTAAAATTGTTGGAATGGGTAAGGTATGGATAAAAGTTAAGAATGGAACTGACTGGATGTTGAAAGATGTTAGGCATATTCCTGCGATGAAAAGAAATCTGATCTCAACAGGAAAGTTGGGAGATGGCGACTGTCTATCTACATTTGGAGAAAAGTGGTGGAAGATTACTAAAGGATCAATGGTAATAGCAACAGGATACAGGGTAGGTACGTTGTATTTATGTCCTCATAATACTGACCATTCTATCTCTTTAGCTTCCACAGGAACAGATACAACATTATGGCATCAAAGACTTGGCCACATGAGTGAGAAGGGAATGAAAATTCTCCACTCAAGGAAGTTGCTACCAGATTTGAAGCAAGTAAGTTTGGAATTCTGTGAAAACTGTGTTTATGGAAAACAGAAGAGAGTCAGATTTCTCAGGGTTGGGAAACAGAAGAAGAATGAAAAGTTAGAGCTTGTGCATACAGATGTATGGGGATCGGCTCAGGTACAATCTCTTGGTGGCTCTCATTATTATGTTACATTTATTGATGATGCAACTAGGAAAACTTGGATTTATTGCATTAGACAGAAATATGATGTGTTTGTTACTTTTAAGAAGTGGAAAGCTTTGGTTGAGAATGAGACAGGAAAAAGGTTGAAGTGTCTCAGATCTGATAATGAAGGTGAGTACTGCGGCAAGGAGTTTGATAGTTACTATTCATACCATGGGATTCATAGAGAGAAGACAGTCCCAGGAACACCACAAAAAAATGGTGTGTCAGAAAGGATGAATAGAACGATCATGGAGCGTGTAAGGAGTATGAGACTGCATGCAAGGTTTCCCTTACAGTTTTGGGCGGATGCTGTAAATACTATTGTTGATTTAATAAACAGAGGACCTTCAAGTGCTTTGGATGGTGGTATTCCAGAGGAGACATGGACAGATAAAAAGATAAACTACTCATTTCTGAGAATGTTTGGTTGTGACGCATTTGTCCATATTGATAAAGAAAATAGAACAAAGCTTGAAGCTAAATCCAAGAAATGTACCTTTATTGGATATGGGGTTGATGATTTTGGTTATCGTTTATGGGATTATGAAAATCACAAAATCATTAGAAGTAGAGATGTCATATTCAATGAAAAGGTCATGTATAAAGATCAGTTGCAAGGAAATAAACAGGAAAAGGAAAACACAGAGTACACAATACTCGATGAAATTACAGAAAATGAAGTTCCAAAGGTGCCAAAAAATCAAGAACAGCAGCAAGTGCTTGAAACTCCTGCAACTGCAAGAAGATCTACCAGGTTAAGTAGACTCCCTGAACAATACTCTCCTTCAATGTATTATTTGTTGATGACTGATGCTGGTGAACCAGAATGTTATGGAGAAGCAATGTAGGTGGAAAATAGAAAGAAGTGGGAGCAAGGAATGAATGAGGATATGGACTCATTGGTAGGAAACCAGACTTGGGATTTGGTTCAGTTGCCTGCTGGTAAAAGAGCATTGCAGAAAAAATGGATTTATAGGTTGAAGGAAGAAGAAGGAGGCAAGAAGCGGTACCAGACTTGTTGTAAAGGGGTTTGCACAGAGGAAAGGTATAGATTTTGATGAAATATTTTATCCTGTTGTTAAGATGACTTCAATTAGGACTATCTTAAGTCTAGTGGCGGTAGAAGATTTGCATCTTGAACAATTAGATGTAAAAACATCCTTTCTCCATGGGGATTTGGAGGAAGAGATATATATGCAGCAGCCACAAGAGTATGAGGTCAAAGGTAATGAGAACTTGGTATGCAGGTTGAAAAAGAGTTTGTATGGCTTGAAGCAAGCTCCAAGGTAGTGGTATTTAAAATTTGACAGGTTTATAACAGAACAAGGTTATAGTAGATGTCATTCTAACCACTGTGTTTATTTCAAGAAGCTAGACAATGAAAGATATATTATCTTGTTATTGGATGTGGATGACATGCTTGTTGCAGGGTCTAACATGCAGGATATAAATGCACTCAAAAGGAAGCTAGCTAATTCATTTGCGATGAAGGATCTGGGTGTTGCAAAGCAAATCCTTGGTATGAGAATAACGAGAGATAGGAAAAATCGCAAATTGACATTGTCTCAAAGTGAGTACATACAAAAGGTGTTGGAGAGGTTCATAATGCAAAATGAAAAACCAGTAAGTGCACCTTTGGCCAACCATTTCAATCTAAGTAAGAAAATGTGTCCCAAGACACAGGAAGAGACAAATTACATGTCCAATATTCCCTATCAATCAGCAATTGGCAGCTTGATGTATACCATGGTGTGCACAAGACCAGATATTGCACAAGTAGTGGGAGTTGTGAGCAGATATATGAACAATCCAGGTAAAGAACATTGGAAGGAAGTACAATGGATTCTCAGGTATTTGAGAGGTACTACCACTCATGCATTATGTTTTGGAGGTTCAGACACTGTTCTACAAGGATATGTTGATGCAGATATGGCAGGTGATCAGGATAGTAGGAGCAGCACCACAGGGTATGTGTTTACTGTAGGTGGAACAACAGTAAGTTGGATTTCAAGATTGCAAAAGGATGTTGCACTTTCAACAACGAAATCAGAGTATGTGTTGTTAGAGAGGCTAGTAAAGAGATGATTTGGCTACATAGGTTTATGGAGGAAGTGGGTAAGAAGCAGAAGGATAGCAGATTGTATAGTGACATCCAGAGTGCCATCCA
This sequence comes from Larix kaempferi, assembly GCA_027924585.1. Lineage (NCBI taxonomy): Eukaryota > Viridiplantae > Streptophyta > Pinopsida > Pinales > Pinaceae > Larix > Larix kaempferi. Next base: position 866,450 of record BSBM01001733.1, on the reverse strand, counting down.
TCTTGCAAAGATTCCAGGACTAAACATATACAACTCAAGTACCATTTCATACGCTCTGTTCTGGAAGATGAATTGTTGAAGCTGGAAAAGATACATACTAGCCAGAATCCTGCAGACATGTTCACAAAGGTAGTGACCGGAGAGAAATTGAGTTCCTGCTCGGTTTCAGTTGGCCTTCTAGCATGAAGGTGAAGATGAGAAAGTTTCCAAGTCTAAGGTCCAGCAAGTACAGCAGCGGTGGATTTGTTGTGATCAGTCTCCAAGTGGGAGATTGTTGGTTGTGGAGCCAGATCTTCCAGTCTCATAGATGATATTGTCTTAGCCGTGTACCCCAGAGGATTGTACACTCATGCCCCTACCTTGGGGATATTTTTGCCACCAGTTTTCGGGCCCATGGTTTTGGGTAACCTGTGGTATTTTCCCATTGTATTTCCCTTATAAAAGAAAGACATTGTAATATGACTAGGGTTGATGTATCAGGTTTTATGCATTGTAAAGATCTCTGAGATCGGAAGAGAGACTGTGAGACAGTGAAGAGGAAGTGCAGCGGCTGTGCTGTAGGTTGTATCCCTTCACTTTGTTGGACGGCATAATAATAAGGACTGAAAAATTTCAGTGTGGACATAGCCCAAGTTGGGGTGAACCACGATATATCTGTGTCTCTCTTGTAATGTGTGTGTGATTATATTTGCATTTCTGTTTATTGTTATTGCTCTGCGATCCTGTTTTTTCTAACAAACCTTAAGTCATAAATCTTAATACTGGACCAATCAACCATCAACACAACTATTCAACAGAGGAATAACACTTAATGGAATAGCAACAAGGTTTAACACCACCCTGAAAGGTTAGTATCATAGTCAGGCTCATATAAAAATCTCATCAATAGGGCATCTATCGGGGAATCCTACCATATAACCCTAAAACAAACAACTGATCCCAATTTGTGGTGCAGCTCCTATGACAGGGCGTCTTCCTATCACACAAAAATCATACTATATTTAAGAATAGGACCACTAGAGCAGATTAAGGTCAACTCTACTGAATCACTACCCGGCTCCAGATCGTATCTCTGTCAAACACTATGGTTAAAGTAAAAGGGTAATACTTACAGGTATCTAATCTTACCATTTAAATATTGAGTTTGATCTATATAATAACCTGAATAATCTAAAGACTTGACCTAGCGAGGGAAGAGACCAAAAAAAAAACCGACAACCCAATGTATAGCCAATGGATAGAGTTCCACGTTTTTGTGGCAACTCATACATATGCAGAGAAATACTAAAATGAATCAAACACGTTTAAACCATGATCATCCTCTTTTCCTCCAAAGATCCAAATCGTATTTCTATTAACAATTTGCAGAGATGCTAATATATATAAAAAAATGAATTCAATACGACCCTTACCTCCAAAAAGCCCCGACGAATTAGAAGGGTTTCTCGAGAGAAGAGAAACATTGTCACTTCCCATCATAAGCCAAATTACATCTAGAATTCAAGATCCAACATCAATTGCAAGAAGGTTGAGAAGAAGTCGCAATTTCCTCTAGCACTCACTCCGTCAGATCTAGAGATCGAAGGTAGAGAGAGTTTGTTTCTTCTACTGTACACCTAACCAAATAAAAAAGATCCCAGTCACATTCCCTCTCCAGGGTTTACCTCGCATTCCCTTCATAGAGATGAGAAACTAATTGTCGACCTCAAATGAAAATACCATTCCCCATGATGAGCACCATGCAAGATTTCGACTGGGGTTCATGCCTTTGAAAGCATACAGACAATACAATGGACATAAAAGAAACTGAGATCCACATGCATTTGTGGCAGTATGACCCATATAGATCATGGCTATAATGAAAAGATCATAGAGTTCTCCCTCTCTACGCATGGGAAGGGACAACACATAACGAGATTCCTACCCGACCATGGCAGCAAAACTTCAACAGTTAAACCCTAGCACTATATGGAGGTCTGAGGTTATGATTCCCAAAAACACGCCTACCACCGAGAGTTATGATTTAAGAACATCATACCAGTTTTTCTGTCCAAATAATTTTATTTACACAGAAAGGTAATAACACGCAACATCCTCCCTCCGTTCAAAATGTAATGTATATAAATATCCACTACTATGATAGGGAACCGGTGTATAGTCTTAGGATTCTCTAAGAATAGTGATAGATGGTGTGTCCTCTAGTGATTCCATAAGGTGATGGTTAGTGTTCAGTGTGCTCCACTAAGGAGATAGCTGACAGCTCACTCCACGCAGTAGATAGCTCACACAACCTCTCTCGGATTCTTCTTTAACACTGGTTGTTGTGGAGACATTATCCATAGACCTCTCCTACATTTAAGTGAGTGGCCTTCTAACTCACAGTCGAAAAACAAAAGGTGTTTTCTCTCGAGAAGCTCGATGGCAGCTCAGAATAAATTTGGCACCCATCACCATAACCACTAACTTGTATTTATGGGCCATGTTCATAATTAGGGAGTGCGCTCATACTAAAACATATATACAAGTTGATGTTAAATTAATAACCATCCAGGGCGTAGGTCGTGGTCCATTAAGTTTCTACACGGATAACCATCTCTTGATTCAAATATGCCCAAGCTTTGCGTTTAATTATATATGTGTATATATAGTTAACCTTTTTGTAATATTACCCAAGTCTTAAGATATATATATTTCTAGGGTTCTACTATATATATATTTTTATTAAGGTTTATCTTATAAATTAATTTTATCATTTATTGATAAATTATCCATCTCTATGTAGATATATTATGTTCGGTTCCAATATAACACTATGCGTCATTATTGAAATTGCAATAATCTTCCTTTAGCTTGTCGACATATATGTAGTTTAGGTTGTATATATTTATGTCTAAATATATTTAATAGGTTAAGACCAAACATATGTATATGTTATTACTTTAACATATAACATACCAAAACATACATATACTTAATAAAATAGGGTATCTTTTTTCTTTATTTAAAACAAAACACTTTTAATACCTTTAGTAAGTATTTGCTATAAGATTTGAGGGTATTACATATTATGTGCAACCCACCTTAATAATATTTTTCCTACCATCGTCACTAGGTGGATATGAAAGCAAAACACTAAACTAACTTTATCTTATTTAGGGGTATTAAGTATACTTTTTCGACACTTTTGTCGAGGTCCATGTTATTGTGATATGTAGTAATATCACTTAGTTTTATTCTTGTATGTGTAGTTTTATGCTAATAGGTAAGTCGTCGCAGTTTAATCTATCATGCGGTGAACAACTGTTATCCCAAAATTAAGTGATGAACCCATCACTAGTCTCCCAAGTGTAAAATAACATTTATGAACATAATACTAGTTTCAAGGTCCACTGGTGGGGCCTTGGCCTTGAGCTCCTCACCATGGTCATTTTACACAATTATACTTACAAAATAATAATAATAATAGGGCAATTTGGAGGGATGTTACACCTACCCAAACTAATCACCTGTATATACGAAGTCGTGCAAAGGTTAGGAAGAGGCGCTTCTCCTTCCAGTATTTGGCAAATATGTCACAATCCCATCTTGCTCTCTAGTTCAGGATGACAACACAACAACCCCAATTTCAGCACCTTCTCCATCTCACCCACCTCATACCCCTTTCCCAAGCGTGGATCTGACACCTCCAGCAGCTTCCCCTCGATGTACAGATCCCACCTCCACTCTGCTAAAATAATTTGCTCGACGTTTTTCACCAGTATATGAAAAACAAAGATAAAGCGCACCATTACCAGTATATGGATTTAACACAAAGAAACAAGCTTTATAGGGATTAAATACAAAGTAGCAAATTAAGTTCCTTCGTTGATATCGAAGAAAGGAAGATGATTGAACCCGCGGCTTCACCCTTGTGAAATTCTTACGTATAGAATCAATTCTATAAATAGTGTACTAATTGAAAGAAAGATGAAGTAAGGTTTAAGTATTACTCTATGTTAATTAACTCTATAGTGCCCGGGCTTACCATTAACAAGTATTTTTAAATAAATATATATTGGGTCCCCATAAAAGAGTGGGCAAATATCAATGAATAAAGGCACATAATGTCGTTTATATTATTTTTATATAATTTCGTGCATGAGGGATTCTTTTTTATTTTAATGACGAACTTTCTACGAGAATTAGAATAAAAAGAAGCTGGGACATGTGAATTGTGAGAAGGGTTTGGAAATTTTCCTTGGCTCTAGCTATGTGAAAGGTTGGAACTTGGCTTTATATCTGTCATCATTTTTATTATCTAGCATATCCAAAAATAACGTATGGATAACCAAAACATAATCCTTTTTCTTATCTTTCAAGTACGGTCTATCCTTTATTTTTGGTTCATTTTTTCTTTTTATTTTTAGTCCCTGCCATAGGCAGAGACTATATGTTCCACTTTTTAGTATTAATTTACTTTGTAAAAAACTATTTCTAAAACTTTCTTATAGTTTATCCAATGTTGAAATAATTTACGTATTTATTTAATAAACTATTTTAATAAGTGTGTAAGTCTGATTGGTGGAAAATGCTTGAAAAGACAACTTTCATCATTGTCAAGAATTAAGTAAAAATGAAAATAGAACGACTTTGCACTTGCAAATGTTAACATCTAAATTTTTTGTTAGTCCTAATTACTATTAGGCGTGTCTATTGTTCTATCCACCTACAATGCATTTTTTCATTCTAAATTGCATGTATCTGCTTTTCTGTCCTATTGCCATGCATTTGCTCATTCTGAATTGCAAGTGTCCACTGTTATGTGTCCATTTCAGTTGAATTTTATGCTTAGTTAAGGAACCATATACTAATCATGTGTAAGCGATTTAGAGTTTGAGTTTCGTCACTGAAAAATGGCGAAGATAACAGTGAATGCTAGGTTTAGATTGGCGGCAGCGGCATGCATTTATATGTGGATGAGCACATGGCATTTTCAGAAAATGCAGGTAGGCACAAAGCCAGATGATCTCATTTCACTAGAAATTTCCGAATATTTATAAGGTTTTCAAATTTGGACTTCGGAAACCTAAAGCTTCAATATTTGACAATTTAAATCATATTTTGATTAAATTCTACTGCTCAAAGAAGTTAAAAGAAAAGCATAAAAGGATTTTATTTTTTTAGAGCCGTTGGCCATCCGGATCAACTGCGGTTCATGGCAGAACATGCACAAGAGCCTTTATGGGAGAGGCTAATTCCACAACTGTACAAGATCTGGAAACGCCTTGTGAGGACTTATATCTGGGTCTGTCTATTTGTCCTGGGATTCAATGCTCTGGTGTTTGTGTTAATGTCTGCAATCTTTAATGGGGCATCTGTATTAGGATTGCCTTCAATATGGGAGATTGGGGTTGCTTTGACTGGGGGAATTGTTTACTCAATTGTATTTGCACATGCTTTGATAGTCTGCAATTTGGCCATAGTTGTGTTTGTGATGGAGGAATGTTGTTATGGCCTGGATGTTGTTTTCGGGGCCATGTTTCTCATAAATGGGAGAAATCAAATCGCTCTTCAAATTGTAGTCATGACAAACATGAGCTTGGCCTTGGTTGAGAGCCTATTTGAGTACAGAGTGATGGGAATTAGGAATGGCATAAGCATCTATTCTGAAAATGGTAGTAGAATAAGTTCATCAGTAGTTTGGGAGGCTCCTTTACTTATATCTACGTAATCAATGGTGATTGTGAATCGTGATGGAGGGATTGATGAGCTGTGTGTTTTACTATACCTGCAAGTAATCTCATTTGGAATTAGGTATTGATTCATGCCTTAGTAATTTTTCTTTTCTGAATCCAGTGGAGGATGAATTTTCTTGTACTGAGAAAATGAAATTATCTCATTGCAATATATCAATTAAAGACCAGAATGAAGTGTGGCATTTTCAAATTCTTTTAGAAAGGAAGCAAAGTAGAAGCTCTTTCAGGGATTCATAGCTGTATTTATAAGTCATTTTAGTGTGAATATTCTCAGAAGAATAATGTCATTCAATGTACCTATGCCTGGCATTATTATCATTGTAAATAAAAAATACCAAAAAATATTTTGTTTGTCTTTCTTTTGCTTTGTTGAACAATAACAAAGCTTGGGCCTATTGCAGGGTTATTTTTCTTAAAGGCCATTAGGGGAGACAACAATGGGTTATATAGGACGCCATGGTGTGGAAATGCTACAAAGATACAAGTATAGTGGCGTGGATAAGTCCTATCTTCCCAAATATGTGTTGCAGCCCTTTTCGAGCTATTGCGTCAACCTCTTTCCTCTTTGGATGCCGTGAGTATCTAACTGATTCTGTTTTTAGACTGGCTGTTTAAATGAAGGCTTAAATATAAATGCTATGGATGCAAAATTTCCAATAGCTATCGCAACTATCGCAATAGCAAGATAGATTTTGAATTCTATAGCAAGATAGATTTACTTAGCACATTTTAGTCATTATTATTTTTTGAAACTCGCTAACTATACTTTTTGGGTATTTGCTTGTTTGTACACTTGCCAAATTTTAACAGACCCAATATGGTGAGAATTCATCCGGAACCAATCTTTACTTTTGTCCTTTAGTTCATTGTGCAATTTAACTTCATATTCATCATGTTATATTATGATGAGCAAAATACTTTTTGCATTTTAAAACTCAATTCTAAAATTCAGATCCTTTTTTGCTGGTTTTTGCAGATCATTATTATCGCTGTAAATTATATTCAATAGATGCATGAATCATACAACATTAAATGTCTTTTACAAGTTAAAAATAAATTATGACACAAAAGTGTCCACAGTAACATGAATTTCTCCTTCCAAAGGCTAAAAACATGAATTCATTCTCAATTCATTCTCAAAGGAAAAGCCTTATCATACAGCTCTCGAAAACAATAATTTTACCATATATAACATAGCGTCTTTCTATTGACAATTCCTGTAATTTTACCATATACAACATAGCGTCTTTCTATTGACAATCCCCTTATACAGGATTTGAGATTAAAAAACTCATGATAAAATTTTCTTCTTATTCTTTCCTCATTTTTCAAAATGATCCAATCCCCTAGCGGGGTAGTAGTAGGCTTTCCTTGGACAAGCTATCCTTCACTTTGGCTACTTTCTCCTTATACTAGTGAAAGATAAGTTATTGAAAGTCTTTTTGTACTTAGATTTCATCTAAAAGAAGTTGTAGAATATGGGTTCTCAAAGTAAATTCTCTTTTGATCTATTTCATCATCAATGAAGTATTCCTAATTTTATAAGATTTGGATTTTTTTATAGTTATTATTATCTGAATTTGGTTATATGAATTTTAGTCAAATTGTAATTATTTATTGCTTAAATTGTATTTTTAAATGCAAAAATAGATTTAGTCCTCACAAATATTCCCTTTACACTAAAATTGCGCAATCTCGACAACTTATATTTACAATTTCAATATTTTTTAAAAATTTTGATAACTTTATATATTTAAACTAATTCGATCACCAACAACTAATCCTAATCTATACATTTATTTAATCAAATTTTGCAAAAATATAAAAACCAATATTGAAACTAGCAACTAAAAGAATGCGACTTGTAGCAACTAAAAGAGGGTGTTTGATGTGCTCATTAATGACCAGCTTTTTGTCCCAATAAACATTACATTGATTTCCTTTAGGTTGGTATTGAAATTTTTATTTTCATCTTACTTATATTCTTTAAAGTCTGCATATATAAGAAAGGTATGAGTATATAAATGAATAACTTTCTCTAAAGGGGTGTTAAGGGTAAGGAGCAAGTAAATGGTGTTAGGCTTAGGGTAAGATTCTTCTGCTATGATTCTCAGCTCCAGGCCATGCTCTTCATTGGATGATCGTTAAAAATATATCGTATGGTAGTCAAATGTATTTTCTCTGACATTTAGACTAGTTACATGTTTGCAAGTATTTGTTGGTTATTAAAAAATATTGATGTTTCCTTTCATAAAAATCATTTTAACTGGACACTTACAATAAGTGTATTATGATATAATACCTTGGTAACCTTTCTTCTTTTCACATAGGCTTCTATCTATGCCAATAGCCTTAGATTGTTATGGTTATCATACGTTTTAATGCTCAGCCAACTGATTGCCCTTTTTGAAATTGGATTTCTCTTCTTATATTCAGCTTAGTGGTATTCATTTTCTGGCTTTTGCATTAGACTTTATAATGATGGTTTATGATACTGAAAAGCATCATACTGCACATAATTATGAGGTTAAAAAAAACGTATTCATTTTAGGTATATTTTCGGTAGTTGATTGTTGTCTATACCCAAAGCTATTGATATAGTTCCAGGCCATACCAAGAAGAAAATTTAGTCATTGTTTTCATTTTGACTAGGAAAACATTTTCCATTCCTATGAGGTTCTTGAACTTTATGAAGATGATGCTAGTCAACTTCACAACCCCATTTCAAATATTTCCTCCACTAAAATGTCCTTCGTAAAGGTAACTGCAGTCTTCCCGGTGTTTTGAATTAGCTCCTCCAGTTATGTTTTTTTGGAAATTAAGGAATTTATACCCATCTTAAGGTTTGAAGTTTGAACTCTTAAGGTAAGAAAAACCCATCCTTAGTCAAGTTGAAGGAATCTGTGAGGGATGCATGCTTGGTAAACAACATCGCAAAAGCTTTCCCAGTAAAGCTTGTTGGAGAGCTGATAGGCCTTTAAAATTGATCCATGATGACATTTGTGGACCCATAAGTATAGTGTCACAAGGAGGCCATAGATATATCTTAGCATTTGTGGATGATTACTCCATATTCATTTGGGGTTTCTTTTGGAAGAACAATTCAGAGCAAAAAGCTTTGACAAGGTTATACCTTTACTACTCCTATCAATAAGTTGATCAGTCAATTATTTTTTCTCCTATCTAATTCTAAGATTCCTTCATTACCAACTAGAGAATTATTTACTTCCCCGATCTAATAGTACAAACTAGGCTTGCCAAGCCACACCTCGGTTAGCGGGAACATACCATGCATGTAGGAACACGACGAAACCATACTTGCTCCATGGGGGCTTCACTAGCAAGGAAATATCATGTCACGTCCATTCATATTGGGGGTTTGAATACTCTTAAAAACACCAAAAATATATTGCTCCATATTAAGGGGTCAAGGGGGGTTTATAATTTGCAATAGTAATATAAATATTGGGGGTTATTTTATTTGGGTGGGTTGAGGAATAACCTCCAAATCATGGGATGGATTCATACCTCCAAATCATGGGCTCAATTCATACCCACCTAAAACTTATAGACCCTCCATTTTTATTTGATATTGCTTATCATCCTAAGTTTTGCATAAATCTAATAATAGCATACCAATGATAATATTGATGGAAGTCTCTTTGGATTCCTAGCCTTGAGAAATCCTAATTTAATAGCTTATTTAGGCTTGGTTTGAATTGATGTTATATAATTTTTCATCTTTAAGTTAATATATGTAGCTAATCAGGATTTCCAGTGTTGAACGATTGTATTATATTTTTCCTAAGCATTCGAGTAAAATATCTAACTCTTTATTTTTTAGGTTGGGGTTTAGGTGGGTATTGAGATTCAATCAAACCTTGCACCATGACAACCAAGAAAAGTAAGATCAATATTTCTTGGGTCACTGGAACCAAGATGTTTGTTTCGATAGGAAGGTAGGGGAGTCCATCCACGAAAGGGATTCAATTTTTCATTTTTATGGAGTTTAATTTATTAAGCTTATAGAAAACATGAGTTCATTATGGCTATACTTGTATTTACATGATATAAAATTGGTAGATTGGTAGATTGTGGTGTGAAACATTTGTAATTCTCATATTTTCTAAGCGTTGCACTAACTAGTGGACTATTAGTCTTTTGCATTCTTTGTTATGTTGATCTCTTGACTAGGGTTCCTTTTACACATTTTTCCTTCCCGGGTACTATTCTTTTGGGTCTTCCACTATCCAATGCTACAAATTGACAAGTCGCCCCTGCAATCCTAGTGGGATGATTATTAGCATTATAGTATTATTTTATTTAACATCTTGTTTGCTTATACCAAGATGTGTTAGGGATCCTATTTGTTACAACTTGATAATATGATATAAAGGGGGTATTAAAAATGGGTTGAAAAAATGGATACCTACAATATCTGGTGAAACTAGGGGTTTTCTTAATTGGAATAGCATATTAGGAGGGGGGTTCAACAATACAATTTTACAAGGAATTTTCCAATATTTAGTGAAATTAGGGATATTCTTTAATATCATGCGAACGATCGTACTATGTAACAAGTTCACTGAGTGAACCCCCTGTGACTTGCTCAAACTGATTTGATCAAAACACGCCAAACTACCCAAGAAATCCATTTATGACTCCAAACATGTAGATGTTTCTCAAGCTTTACAATCAACCACTTCCAATCCCTTTTTTTATAATTGTTTAACTTCAAGTGGAAACCCAAATATTTGAAACCCATATCAAAATGCACCAGGGAGTAGGGGAAACATAATTGATAATGTCTCTGTTCATTCTTCTCCAACATTACATAGGGTTTAGACTAGTCCTTTCATTGTAACATTATTGATATTAAACCAAATCAATTACGGTATAGTTTATGAGTGATCTTATAATTAACACTGAAACCTGCAATAACTATTTATGTTCTTGGATATGAGAACAAGAGCACTAAAGTCAGGTTTTAATAAATAAATGCTCAGAAGAGGAAAGGAACAACATCAACATATTAAAATGGAATTTAATATGCATAAATCAAGATGTATAATAAGCGAGGGAAACTAATTAATAATTGTTGCAAGCAGGATTGTGAAGAAGAAAACTGACTAGTTACAGGTATAGGGAACATGGAATACAACAACATGTATAGATGGAATTCTTATGAATATAGGATAATGTAACAACAATTTGTTAGCATCCTGATAAAATAATTGAGCTTGGTTCGGCATGAAGGATTTGTCATTAAGAGGGGGGGTTTTAAGGTGAACTCCAAGTCCTCATGTGACCATCGAGGAATGTTACACATTTAACCATGTTCATTCGTCATAGTCTATCTATTCCTGGTAGTATCTTTCTATCAATCATCTGTGGCTAGTGCTAATCCCTTTCTAGTGGTAGGAGTATCTGATGTGTGATAGCATGTGGATAGTAATTCCTGCTCTGTTGTTAGAAGTGAACGCTTGCCCGATGTTTTGAATTAGCTCGTCGAGATATGTTTTTTCTGGAAATTAAGGAATTTTTACCCATCTTAAGGTTTGAAGTTTGAACTCTTAAGGTTTGAATTTAAACTCAAAAGTTTCTCATCAAGATAAGCATCCTTTTCAAACGTGGTTGCTCTTGTTATTAAAGATGCTTGAATATATATGGAGAGAGAGGGGATGTTATTGAACAAATACTTGCCATTATTAATTTTATCTTCTTCTTGATTTTTGTTTTACTTATAAAATGATATGTATCTTCTACTCATTATTTTAAATAATACTATGTTTATTCGTAATTTATCATTGTAAATATATTTATAAATATATATTATCTAATCAAGATTTAATTTCTAAATTAATTTATAGATTTATAAATTAATGAAAAACCATTTATATAATTGTAAACAATTAGATTTAATTTCTAAATTAATTTATGGATTTACAAATTAATGGAAAACAATCTATATAATTGTAGATTTGATATGAGATTTAATTTATAAATTAATAGTAGATAAATTTTTCATTATTGAGTTTATATAAATTTTTAAAATATTATAAAATATAAATTAAAAAATTAAATAAACAAAAATATATATTATAAAAATTAAAAACTTATTATTATTCTCAAATTCAAAAATATATATACTCAACTTAAATAATTTATTACAATAATATTTAATGTGGATCGAATTTATTTATAAATTCACATTCGTTTTATAACTTATTAAATGTTTAAAATTCATTCATTTGTTTATTAGATTTTTTTTTATAGAATCTATTAAACGTTTAAAATAGAAAAAAATTGTAAATTTACTAATTTGTTAATTAAATTTTTTGATATGTGCACTTTTAAATGGATGACTATTACAAGTTTACTTTTGTTTCCATTAAATTTGTCTATATCCCTTAGTCGCCATCTTAATCTTATTTTCATCAATTGTCTTCTGCCTTACTACATTGCTTGTAATTAAGACTCTACAAGCTTAGAAAGTTGGAGCCAATGCATTTGTAAAATGACAAGAAAATTGTCATGTCACTTTCTCCTAAGATTTTTTATCATAGAAATGGAACCCTCTTTCTATTCAGGCAAGTAACAACCCAACATATTTCATATGAATGTGTGAATGGAACTTATAAAATGCAATAAGTTCCATTCATGCATAAACATGGATAAAAGTAGAAATATAAGTCAATTGTATACTTTGATATAGTGATAAAAAAAATGCATATCAATTTTCAACACAATCATAGGCATCCTATCTCATACCATTGTAACGTAAGTCTTCTTTTTATAGCTATAATGATAACTTAAGTCAATATGATTTTATGTATGATATGTGAACTTTTAAATTGATCAATGTTACTAGTTTATTTTTCAATTCATTCATTTGCTTTATTCTTTTTGTGTTAAAGCAAGAGTTGTAGCTTAGTCATTATGATTAAATTTATTGAATTTGTGAATCATTTTATTAAAAAAAATATTTTGTTTTATTATTATTTAATATTGATTTTTGTTTTTATGTTATAAAGCAGGGACTAAGTTGCACGCAGCTCTTGTTTAATATAGTGAAGAGTTAAGTATTTCAACCATGAGAGTAAGAAAGGTTAGTTGGGATAGTAAGAGATGTTATTCTGAGACCTTATTCTCAATTCCTGAATAAGAAAAAAATGCTTTCCTATTGTGCTTTAGGTCCAGTCACATGAGCAAAATATTTAAAAGAAACAATTTTATTAAAAAACGATAACAATGAAAATAAGTAAATGTATTGCACTAAAAAGGATTAAAAAGAGATCCAAGTATTTAGCTGACACATTTAAAAAAATGGTTGCTGCAAAGTTGAAGAATAATGCTATCGTTTCTGGATTATTAATAAATATGCTAAATAAAGAAAAAGTGACATTCTCAGTTGATCCACTATTACTTACCTTAAACGGAGGTAACAACACGCCTAATAGCTTTTGAATTGTGATTTTTTTCAGGACTTTTCCGCTACCTCGTCCTCCCCAATTTATCACGCTTCCTCAACCTTCTCCAATTGCTTTATCTTAAAAAAACCAAAACAATTTTAAATTGATAAAATATAAAGAGACGTCTCACAGCTGATGAATCTACCCCTTCCGCAGTAGGTGGACCATGCAAACCTTACAGGATGGAGTTAAATCCAGCATTAACCACCCGTCCGTCAAATTCCAACCCAATCCGGGTCCGGGGACCGCACAATAATGACTGACAATGGCACTCCTCTACTATCCAACGGCCAAACTTTTGAAGTTATGGACAGTCGTACAATATAAGGCCCTCCAATCAGTTAAGTTAAATGTAATTCTAAGATTTAAAAATATTAATTTAATATAAAATTTTATTTTTAATTTATTTTTATTGATATTGTTTATATTTTACATTTACAATTTGGGTGGGTTAGAAAAAATCATTTTATGATTGCACGAAGATGAGATAAATATAGTATCAAAATTGATGTGTTATTATTTTAATTTAAATAAACAAACAAAATTTAGTCACCTAAAAATAGTATATTTATAATTAATAACTAAAATAACTTATTATATCAATTTTATGTGAATATTGATTGAGCTATTAACATTTTTCTTTACTTCTTAACATTATAAAAACTACATAATACTTCATATTATAATTAGCATGGCCATTTAACTTATGGCCAAAACATCGATAGGTCATAAGTTAAGTGCCATGAAGAATTTAAATGTTACTTGTTCTCCATGTTTAGTTGTCATCACATGTTTTCTATGTCTCTTGTTACCTTCTGTAGTTAAATGGATTGTTCACTACCTATTTTATATGTATGAGTTACTAGTTATTTTTGTATTTTTTTTTATATTTGTTTATTTTGAATTTTGAACGACCCCCATAAAATCAATTTAGACAATACACTTGTCCCACCATCCTAAGCTTCAATCTAGGAAAAGTGTTCATTGGCCAAAAGTTAAGTGACTGTGCTAGTATTACTTTTTCTTAAAACCATTTACCTTACATGCTAGCCACCAAACCATAAATTTATATAATTAACTTCATCAAAGTTGTTTTCCCACAATATGATATTTTGTAATGAACTTCACTCTCACTTCTGCTTCTCTAATATAATGTAACTATCTCAATATTCATTTCCTTGTATCACAAACCTACTATTCATATATAGGATATGGAATAATAGATCCATCTTAAAAGGGGATCTACCAAGGGTCTAAAGAAATCAAATCTCTATAAATACAAACCCCTTTTTAGAGTGCAAATGTTGAGGAAGCTTATATAGTTTTATATATATGTCATTGTTAATGTTTAAATCTAATTTGATCCAATATATTATTTTTTATAATATTTTATTCTTTTTTAAAAAGGAGAGGATGAGCATAGAAGGAGTTACACATCCCTTATGGGTTGTAGGATGCGCCTTATCATTTTATTAAAATTGTAATTCTGAAAATGTTTTATAGCCTTTGATATTAAAGTGGATATTATTATTGATAATTTAATAGAGGAAGTGTATTTCTTATCAAAAGATAAATCTCATTAAAAATTTAGATTTTTTATATTTTTATTGAAAATTTAATATGCAATTATTATAAATTTGGATTTATTAAATTTTGAGTGGATCAAATTTCTTGAAAAAATATAATTATAATCTTCAAAATTATAAAATATGGAATATTGAAAATCTTCAAAATTATAGGATTCGGAATATTGATAATCTTCAAAATTATAAACCCTAAAATCCAAGTCAAGGTCATTATCATTTTATTTAGATTGAAATTATGAAAATGTTTTATAGCTTTTTGATCTTGAGCCATCACGAAGATGGAGATATACTTTTTGATATGACAATTTGTCCTTGCCATGGTCCACAACACTTAATTGTGGTTACATCAATTAAGTATGGTTAGGTTATTGTCTCCAATGGATTGCGGAGGTATGATGGAAGTGTATTTCTTTTCAAAATATAAATTTATTAAAAATTTATATTTTTATTTAAATTTAAATATGGATTATTATAAATTGATTTAAAATTTAAATTTATTAAATATTGAGTGGATTAAATTTAAAAATTAACATTATTTATTTTAATCTTCAAAATTTTAAGATGAAGATTTAGAATATTGATAATTTTTAAAAATATAAAAATTTACATTATTAATTTTAATTTTTAAAATTATAAAATTTAAAATATTGATAATCTTCAAAATTATTGAATTTGAATTTCGAATATTGATAATCTTTAAAATTATCGGATTTTATAACTTCTCATCTTGATCCATGAAGGTTGCGATACACTTTTTGATGTGACAATTTCCCTAGCAAGGGCCAACAACTTCTTGTTACATCTTATTAAGTATTGTTAGGTCATTGTTGGGGATGCACGCTAAAGGTATATTTTTTTTAAAGATAAGTTTTATTAAAAGTTTATATTTTTATTTAAATTATAATAAAGATAAGTTTTATTAAAAGTTTGTATTTTTATTTAAATTATAATAAAGATAAGTTTTATTAAAAGTTTATATTTTTATTTAAATTATAAAATCTAATTATTATAGATTGATTTTAAATTTAGATTTATTATTACCTGCGGACAGAGTAATAGAGCAATGGGTTGGTATTATTTATTATTTGAGTTTTGTATTGATAATTTTAAAAACTATTATATTTGTAAATGTTTTTTAATCATTTTATATTAAATTTAATATTTTGAAAATAAAAATGATTTATTAAATATTTTAAAATTGAATTTTTTATTTTATGATTGACTAAAACTATGAATTGACTAATCATCCCTACCTGAAATGTCAAATTTAAAAAAATTAAAAAAAAATTTAAAATTAAAAATTAAAAAAAACATATACTTGACATTTGGTTTTGCATTCCCAATATCTGTAATGGTTTTGCATTCCCAATATCAAGCGTGCGTAACAGAGACAGATTTTATTGCAATTCGAGGTTTGAGAGGAGGAGAATTCGGCCTATTAAAGCAGAGCTTTGCAGGCTCCAGAGGTCGTGATTTCTCCTCCAATCCCGGCTATTTACATGCCAGTAACCTTTAAAGGAGATCATTTAATTTCTTCACTTCAAAAGCAACAAAAAGCGTGCCCACATTTCTTGATTTATGAGCTTATTTTCTTTTTTATTATTTAAAATATAAATATTTAGATTTTCTAATTATGTATCATAAATAAGACTTGCAAAGTGGCAAGATAAACACGTGTCTTTAATCTCATTTTCATCAACTCCACTTACAATAATCAGTAATTTCCCCCGTTAGACTCCCTGCTTTCTCTTACATTGCTTTCTCTTACATCCCTTACTTTAATTGAAAGAATGTATATTAGAGCAATAACCTTGAAACTTTGACATTTTATTAGAAAAAGTTTTATGTATTTACTTGGTAGTTGTGCTTTAATTTGTGTTGTAACTATGATTAATGTTTTTATCACATCCCTTAGTTTGGATTATCATTGACATATAAGCTTATGGGATTTAAAGATATAGATAAGTATGAAGATAAGTCAAATATTAAAATTGAATATTGATAAATAATTTTATAGTGAAGTAAAGATATAGATGTGTTGTCAATTGAGTGTAGATCGGGTGGTTGGGAGGAATATTATTATCTTCTCCACCCGGATTCAAATCTAGTTTGGAGACTACAAGATTTAATTTACATCATTATTATTAAAAAATTATTAGTTATACTTTAAAATTTAATCTTATCTTCTAACAAAATTACAACACAGTGAAAAATAAATAAGAATCAATAGTTTTTGAATGTTGATACAATATATTTAAAATTAATCAATATAGTTAAATAATTTGAAATCTAAAATTTGAAAAGCTACCAAATTTAATTATATTAAAAAACAAGATTACACTTATGCTTAATTTAATGATTTAAAATACTTATGTTTAGAAAAATAAAATAAAAATTAATAAAATTTTACAAACACAAAATGTTTACTTAATTATATTTATCTATTTTTTTAAAATAAAAGTGATAGCTTTTCCAAATATTTCTAATTATCTATTATTCAATTCTGGTATAAATTTCTCTAATTTACCATACTTTTAACTAGTAATAAAATTTGTATAAATTTTTTGAAAAAAAAATACAAAATATAAATACATTTAAAATAATTATAAAATTTATAAATAAATATTTTTAAATATAAAAAGATGATGAAAACTAAATTGTAGAATGGAAACTATGGTTCCCAAGGAATGTGTCTAGCAAGATATTAAAAAACAATAAAAATAAAATTATATAATTAAAAATACTAATATAAACAAATTTTATAAAATGGAATTCAAGTCCTTGTGATAGAGTACTATTTTTTATATTTACATAGATTATAAGTTTCATTTATCATTAATATACATTAAAAGAAAAATATCAATAAAACTATGAATTCATGTATTTGAAAATAGATATAGATTTTTTTAACGGTATAAATTAATATGGCATAAAAAATTTAAATACTTTCTTATCCAAAAAAAATGATTTTTAAAAATTCTATTTAATATCTAAAATATACAAATCACTATAAAAAAACTTTATACAAATAAAATTTAATAATATTATTAATCTTTTTAAAAGACTAATTAGCTAATTTGTTAATCTATTTATTTCCTTTTTATTTTTTCCACTTCTAAACCATATTTTTATTTACTAATTTATTATTAATATAAATGATTTTTTGGTTAATGTAATTTATTTGTAAACTAATTTTATTAGTATTTTTTTTTTCATATTTGTACCTACTCCCAATTTTAATTTATTATGCCTAAAGTAAATTGTTAATATGTTAATCATGTACCAAAGTGATTAATAACAAGTTGGGTAATATGTTAATCATGTACTAAAGTGATTATTTATTTGCATGTTTGAACTGCTATAATAACAATTTATTAATAACTTACAGATAGCTATAATTTTGAGCTATACATTCTTATTACACAACTAGTTTTTTTTTAATCACTGTTTTTATTATCAATATAAAGAATTTTATTTATTTGTAAGTTAGTTTTTTTTTTATTTTTTTTATAGAAAACAGGTAATAAGCAGCTGTACTGCTGATTTCACTTGTTAAATATTGAATTGATCAATTTTTTTTAAGTATATATTAAATTTGAAATATTGATATTCTTCAAAATTATAAACCCTAAAATCCAAGTTAAAATCTTTATCATTTTATTGAGATTGAAATTACAAAAATGTTTTATGGATTTAAATCTTGAAACATGTAAGGAAGGGGGTATACTTTTTTATATGGCAACTTGCCATGGCCATGGTACACCATACTTAATTGTTGTTACGTCTATTAAGTTAATGTTGGCAATGCACTGGAGAGGTATGATGGAAGTGTATTTCTTCTTGAAAGATAAGTATTATTAAAATTTTATATTGTTAATATTTTTGTTTAA
Source organism: Larix kaempferi (assembly GCA_027924585.1). Lineage (NCBI taxonomy): Eukaryota > Viridiplantae > Streptophyta > Pinopsida > Pinales > Pinaceae > Larix > Larix kaempferi. Next base: position 847,767 of record BSBM01001733.1, on the reverse strand, counting down.
ATTTTAATATCCACTCATTATTGGTTTAAATTTGAATTTATTAAATATTAAAAAGATCAGATTTTTGAAACAGATTGATAATCTTCACAATTATAGACCCTAAAATCCAAGATAAGGTCCTTATCATTTTATTAAGATTGGAATTATGAAAATGCTTTATAGCTTTTGGTCTTGAGCCATCAAGAAGATGGAGATATTCTTTCTGATATGGAAATTTCACTTAATTGATGTTACATCTATTAAGTATTGCTAGTTAATTGTTGGCAATGTAGTGGAGAGGTATGGTCGAAATGTATTTCTTCTCAAAAGATATTTTTTTTAAAAGTGAATATATTATATATCCAATTATTATAGATTGATTTTAAATTTAGATTTATTATATATTAAGTGGAGATCAAATCTTTGCAATATATGTGTTTATGTGTAGGGGTTGGTGTAAGGTAATGCTACTCAATTATGAGACGTTAGTTCCAATGGAAACTTGGAAAAACAAAAATATAATCATTAAAGGTACATTCACAACATTTTAGAGCACGTTGTAAAAAAACAAAGCGCAGACAATCCAATTATCTTCTGGAATATTTTTTTATTTATTTATGGAAAAATAGTATAAATACAAGAAAATGGTGTTCTCTTAAGATTGGTATGTTATTTTTTTTCTAAAACATAATGCATATGTTCGCATTAGGCCCAGGGTTTGGTATGCAACATTCTTTTTTTTTTGTAGAGTTCTAGATAACATGTGGTTCTTGTGTGACACTATTTTTCCATAATTTTTAATGTTGATTTTTTTTTTAAATTAAGAAAGTCAGTGAATCTCTGGAATGAGAAGGTGGAGTGTTAGGCCTCACTATGAGGGTCTTAACACAATCAATGAACTCTCTTTTTAGTGGGTAGGTATTTCTCTATACTTCTACAGGTTCTTTTTCATTTTGAAAATAGGTGAACCAATCTAAAGTTACAAAGAGAATAAGAGACCTATGATTTTTTATAAATTTGATATGACCAAATAAAATGAATAAAAAATATTAAAAAAATATTGTGTTCCTAAAAAGAAAATATTTGAAATCTACAAACAGAGCTCTATAAGTGTGTGCAATTTCATTAGAAACAAACACGCAGAGCATATGTAGATTTGATGATGAAAAATAGGGAAATGAAAAAATGGATGTGTTTTGTTAGTTGCAGGCCCAACCTATAGGTTTGATAGTTTGAACCTAAAACCAAAGCGAAAAATTCATTCACCACATAGGTGGAAAAGGTAATTCACGCCATTTAATTTTGAAATTAAAAATGTGCATGCGTTAATAATATGTGTGCATTTGTTTTTAAAAATACCTCACATGGGTTTTTCTTTGTTATTCTATTTTAACCACCCCACATCTCTCTCTAACTCCAACTCTCTCTCCCATTGTCCCTAACCACCCTCCTCTCTAACCCCATTGCTCTCTCTCCCTCTCTATATCTAACCCCTATCCTCTTCCCCTTGACCACTAACCCTGTCATTTATGTCTCTTTCTCTCTCTCTCCCCTATCCCTAACCTTCTCCCCTCTCTCTCTTACTCTCCCCGCACCACCCCTAACCCCCCACCTCTCTCTCTCTCTCTCTCTCTCTCTCTTGCTCCCCTCCTATGCCTACCGCCCTCTCCCTCTCTCTCTCTCTCTCTCTCTCTCTCCCCCTCCCTTCCTACCCCTACTGCCTTCTCTCTCTCTCTCTCTCTCTCTCTCTCTCTCTCTCTCTCTCTCTTCCCTTATACCTTCCACGTCTCTCTAATCGACCTCCTCCTCCCTAAACCCCTAAACCCCCAATATTTATTTCCCACAATCCCCCCTCCACTCCTCCCCAACCGCACCCCCCCCCCCTCTCTCTCTCTCTCCTGCAACCCCCATCCTCTCCCATAACCTGTTAATAATCAAATTAACACCCTTAACAAAGTGAAGGCAGAATCATATTTTTACTATGCGCCCACAACATGGAGACTAGATTTGAGCCTTCAATTGAGCAGTTCAATCACTGAACCTTGTCTCTTTAGGCTCCTTCTTTCTTCACACAATTTCCTATCCAATCCACCCCCCACCCTAACCATAATAAATAAGTACAGTATGCTTACACTATTGAAGTGCAAAATTTTCCTACATTTCCCACATGTTCTACCTCACCTACACTGCTGCAAAAAGACTATGCACTATTGCAACAAGTCCATAGAAGGGCCGAACAAATTATAGAGCCAAGATTTTCAAATGAAGTTCCTTCTACTTCTTATCAGCAAGCAGACAAGATCATCAACACATGCATTACATCTAATGAGGAACAGAGCCTGTTACCATAAATTGAAGAACTTCCAGCATTGTTGTCACCAGATCTAGATATCGTATGCATTCATGAAGATCAAACATTGGGAGAACTTCATATGACAGCTATAGGGAATCAAGGGAGTAAATACTACATTGAATCTTGGTTTCAATCTATCATCAGTCTGCAGTATCATTCCATACTTCAGCAATTCTTGGCACCATCATTTCAAGGAAAGTTGATCTCTCATATCCTAGAATTCATAAAGTTATATTTTTCAGTTGGGGGTGTGAGCATACTTGAGTCCTTTCTTCGAAAGTGGCTCCATTGGAAGTTTTCCTACATTTGAAGAGAATTTGTCTTTTTCAAGTAGAATAGGATATTGTAAATAAATAAAATAGTAAAGAAAAAAATAAGTCCAGTTGTGAAAACCCGTTTACTGGCACAACTGGACACAAGCTTTGCTTGAAAACCAGGTTATTGGCTGGCAAGGTTCACAATAAGATCTATGAGTTTCATGTTGGTTCTATTTTTCACTATGATTCTTCACAATCATTTATTTTGTATTGGATGATGCAGAATTCATTAAGGTCCACCTTCCAATGGTCTTGTCCCATCGACTCCAACACATCATATGGGATCGAGATTAGAGTTTTATAGTTCTCTGGGATCTGCATGAATCAATGGCAGATTTCCTTGTTAATAATGGGGATTCATCAATGCCTCTTGATTGACAAATATTGCAGGTGAATCAACTCCAACACATCCATTCGTACCTTTCAAGATGCATTAAGGTACTTTAGAGCTCACTGTCATCAAAGGTGAGTTGTTTCACATTGGTTAACGACATACATTAATGGCCGGTAATCCAATGATTTCTTTCCATTCTTGACTTCAACATATTCATTCGCATGGTAAGAATTGTACCTCGGTTTTGTAGAGGTTGAATATTATGTGATATAATGGTTTCAACAGTGACTTGCAACATCATTTGTTTCAGTAGTTTTGCACTTCCTTTCCATTTTCATTTCAGCAATTGATTTTCAGAATAAGAGAAGGAGTTCTCTTCTTTTGTGGCAGAATTCATCTTCATCCTTTGTATCAACAGTTAATATTGCATGCATGCAACACATTTCCTCATTCAGATCAGATTCAACCTCATTCAGTTTCAGCGCTCAGGTGCACAGTAGTTTGGCCTACATTTCTCCAGCATCCATCCATTCATGACAACTAATCTTTCACAAAGGTAAAACTTGAGGTAAAATAACATGAGTTGTTATTTATTAAAGATTTAGGAAGATGCCATGAAAACCACTATGCATTCTTCACTTCTATTTTTAATTTCTATACATTCTTCATTACCTATCATAATTGTTAACACCCAAAAATTGTTCATTGGCTCATATCCCTAGTCATATAACCAGTTTGTCCACTTTTCTCACATTTTTGGCCTCCAAAACCATAAAAAACCATCAAATGGTAACCAAAAGGACAAAAAATCATTATTTCCCTCCATAATTAATGGAAAACCCTCAAAATAGGTCAAAACTCCCCAAAAATGGCCTAAAATCCTCAATAATAAAATAAAAGAGGAAAAAAGTCAAAAATACATTCAAAAAGAGGGAAAATCCCAAATACCATTTGTCAATACCATTAGTTGCCCAAAACCATGGGTCAACACTCCATTAACCCAAATCACTATAGAAAGGTGATGGAGGCCCCTCATTTCTCATCCATTCATTAATCCTATCCTTATGCTGTCAAAATCACTCCAGAACCCTAGCCCAACCATTTGAGCTTGAGTTCTCCATTTAGAGTGAACCTTTGGCCCAACCTTGAAGCATCTTGGAGAAGAGAAAGAACATTGGAGCACTAGTGCACTACTCCTGTACTGCTACAAGGACTCCACCAACCTCACCATTGAGGTAAAATATTTGCAATCCCTAGTTTGCCCAATCAATAAAAAATTATAAATCTCATTTATTGTGTTCTCATGGATATTTACTGTTTACTGTTATAGCTTAGATTTCTTTTCATGCACATGTTAATGTTTAATTTTTACTTGTTTTAAATCTTGGTTTTTACTCATCATTGAACTGCTAGTAAGGATTCCTGAATCCTTAGTAGGTGCTCTTTAGCACGACCTAGGGTGAAAACCCTAGCTACAGCTTTGGCGACTCCACTAGTTTTGCATCTCTGGTTATTTTGTTTAGTTTGTAGTTATTATTTTTCTTGCTATTTACAAACCTATTTCACCTTTGAAGCCCCAGCCCTTGTTGTTTTTTACCCAGCTCGAAGATCCCTGTTTTTTCTGGTTCGACCGGCATCCTTCGCGGTCATTTTTTGCACTATCGAGCGCAGGTTCCGGGTCGACAGTCGTAGCCTGCAGCGCACTTTGCACAACCCCTCCTGCAGCCCAGAGCGTGGGTTTTACCTTGACAGCCACAGCCCACCGGCAATTTACTTGCCATTTACCACGGCCCGTAGTGCCTTTTCCTCGCTTTTTACCATGGCTCGCAGTGCCTTTTCCTTGCTTCTTATTGAGGCCTGCAACGCTTTCTCCCCGCCCCTTATCGTGTCCCACGGTGCCCATTCCCCACCTCTTACCACGACCCGCAACGCCCTTTCCCCAACCTAGCTCGCACCCTACAATGCTCCCTTAGCGCTTGAAAGCGCAGCCTGTAGCACGGTCTTACCGCCCATAAGCGCGGCCTACAGCGCAGGTTCGACGCCCGAAAATGCGGACCGAGGCGCGTTTTCAGAGCCCAAAGTCGAGGCTCGAAGCGTAAAAAATAGCCTTATAGTCCCGCTCTGCAACGCAGAAATTGTCCCTTTTTCGGCCAAAAAAAATTTCCTATCTTGCTTGCCTCTCCTTGACTGCTCAGCTGCATTTTTTCTATTGTCTTCCTGCTGTACCATTTTACAGTTTTCAGCATTTACATTTTTCATCATTTACAGTCTTCAGAATTTACATTTTTCAGCATTTACATTTCTAGTTAGTTGCCACAGCTTGGCATTTATTGGGTTCATAACATCATTTGTGCACACACTCTGTCACCTTAATTCAAGTGAGCCTTAAAATCTACTTAACTCAACCAATTCTTAATCCCACTTGGGGAACACAAAAAGAAATTTGTAGTTAGGTAGGACATTGGGGATAAGTATCCAAATAACACCCCTCTATCACTTACACTTGAGACATAGTTGTTGTCCTTTAGGCATCCAAAATTCCCTATTATTTTTTGGTACAGTTAAAACCGATTTGTCAGAGGGCAAGTAGCAAGACTGGTTCCAAAGGTCGGAGTGGAATACCACACTCCATTTAGAAACCGAAGGCTACCTACTCGTTGTTCTCGTCGTGCTACCCTGTTGGGAGTACGGAGGCCAAAGAACTGAAGCTGCGGATTTACCTTTCCGAACGTGCCATGAACGAGGTATCTTAGTGGCCATTCTTCTAGGACTCTTTTACCCGGAGTCCCTCTCGGTAAGGGGATATCCTTAGCCATTTGGTTATGCTTCTCATATTTTCTGACTTAGATTTCATCACCTTGCAGAGGATACGATTTGTTTGAGCCTTTATACCTTCTTATCTAGGTGTTTGCATTCTCCTATACCACCATTGGATTAGCGAGTCTACCTTTTTTATTTTGTTAGGAACCCTGCTTGTTGGTATTTTGACCACCTTTCTTGTCGCTCCACTTGTTGTAGCACAATTGTTACGACCAATGTTTTGAGATTGTTGTTGGCCTGAGTGCCATATTTTTTATGCTCTCCTTTTGCACACACGGTTGCATTAGGATTTTTGAGCTTTTCACTCACCAGAACCCATTAGTGTCTTTCCACCTGTCACCATTGATTCTCTGAGACATTCTCGTCGCCTATGGGGCTAGTCCCCGCAACACAGTTCACTTGACACCACTCGTCACAGGCGTAGAGCCTCATCACCATATCCCGATGCCCCTTATATTACATCTGATTCTAAATCAGAGGTACCTATATTAACTGCTCTATCTAGCCCTATGGATGACATGACTTCCAACCCCTTTTACGGCGGGCCCATTGGTGGTGGGTCCACCACTAGCCCAGCTACCACTTCAGCATCCATCCCCGTTATACCATCCATAGGCCCTACCCCTAGTATTCCTATCACTACATCCATCCCTATGGTTAGTGGATTGGTTACCACTACAGTCCCATTAGCGACTAGTAGCACACTTGGGGGCACAGGCCTTTCCTACACGATTTCCCCACCTATGACTGGAGATCCCATGATCCCCATCATGGCCCATACCATTGCTCCACACATTGGGGCAGTGGCCTAACCATTTCCGCCATGGCTAACACATTTGCCCCATCACCTATGCCACATCTTTCTACCAGTTTTACATTCATGGCTAGCCTCAACCTTCCTGATTTGGCTAGATTGACCAACGACTCAATTCGACATGACCCCACTTGGCCCCATATGCCTGCCAAACTCCCCTTGAACATCCATAAGTTTGAAGGGAAGGCAGTTGAAGACCCCCATAACCACATCATGTCCTTTCATTTATGGTGTTCCTCCAACTCCATAGTGGATGACTCCATCCGCCTTCGCCTCCTACAACGAACCTTCATTGGCGCTGTAGCTAAGTGGTACATCGAACAACCCCATGGGACACATTCCACCTTTACATCCCTTGCTTAGACTTTCCTGTAATTCTTTCAGTTACTAGTATGCCATGGCACTGATGTAGAGACCCTATTGTCTTGTAGACAGAACATGGCTACTGATCACTAACCACATTCATGAGTGGCCTAAACGTTGAAGTTTATGCAAGATTAAGTTAGATGACCGCATCTTCCTAGATTGGCTTTTGAAATCTATTATATCGGTTATCACTAAAGATGTGGCATCTGAACGGCCCCAATCCGAAGAGAAGCCATTTTGAAAGCCCAGCAATTTGACCTCATCTATGCTCAATCCGACTACTTGTACTCTATTCTACCTTATGCACCCTGTGGTGACTCCTCCCGGAAGGATGCGTTGGGGGCATCCAATGTTGTCGACGACATTATTGGACATGTTGTGTCTCACAACCAACCTTACACTGCTATGCCCCCTACTCGTGGCCCCGACCTCTCACGCTCTACAACCCATTCAGGAGCAACACCTTCGTATGTTCCTAGGACCCAAACCCCTCAATTCCATGGACCTTCGTTTCCGCTGCAGTGTTATGGTCATGCACCACTAGCTTACAACCCTCCTGTGGTACCCACCGCTTATTACCATTAGTAGGCTGCGCCCGTGCACACTCAACCCCAAGCCCCTCTAGCTTATTATCCTCCGCAGGCACCACCTGCGCAACCACAAGCCTCTCCGGCTTACCATCCCCCTGTAGGACGCACCGCCCGTGATCAAACCCAAGCCCCACCCACTTACTATCCTTAGCAGGCATCCCCAACACCTACTCAACCACACAATCCTTCCAATCCCCAAGGGAAAGCTTATTCCCAACAAAACCAACAGAAGAATCAACCTGCTCATTGAAATCAGCAAGGCCAGCAAAACCACGAAAGAGGATGTAACCGCGGGAACAACCAACCTCAAGATCAAGGTGGCCAACCCCCTAATCCCCCAAACAACAATAATGCCGCCCCAGCCAATCAAAACCCTGACAGACCACCTTGTCAAGGGAAGAACCATAATATGCGATAGAACCATCCATGTTCTATATGTGGGGTATATGGATATTACATACACACTTGTCACCATTTGGAGCGAGCTCGCCAACTTTGGACTGATGACATCCAATTCCAAGGACATGCTACTCCGCAGGCACCCCCTAGCCCCCCGCCACCTCAGACACAACCTTTAGTGTTACAGAATCCCTTTCCCATGCAAGGAGTGGTTAACATCCAACCATTCCCCCCCACCTCAAGGACTCGCGGCAGCTCAACAACAAATCACTTGTGCTGCACCTGCTACTCAACCTATGGAATTGGGTACCCATCACCTTCTCATGATGTCATCAGTTGAAATCAACCTTCAAACACGTCTAAATTAGTATACCTATGAAACCATCCCCACTGACAAGGCCGCTAACGCTCTTCCCACCGATCAGTCGTTACACATACAACTGGCACCGTGCGATGGGGCCCCTAAAGCTCCCACTTGCCATTACGACGTATTAATAATAATCCCAATGCACACGGTGCCCCCAATTACAATATCGTGGATGACTTAGCCCAGTCCCCTACTACTATGTCATCCCTCGAGGTGTTGAAGAACTTCCCTACACAACGCAAGACATTGTTATCCTCCATTGGTGCTATAGACCCTTCCGACTCACAGATGATGGCATTCGATTTGGACCAATTTGAACCATGCATGCCTTCCACATTAACATTTCAAGTATATGTGTCAATCCAGAATCTTGTTATCCATCGATGCATCATTGATGAGGGTGCCTCCACATGTGTTATGTCCACATTCGTGTGGCAGAAGCTTAGATCCCCTACACTACAACCATCCACGACTGCCCTAATAGATTACTGTGGCCGATCAGCTCAACCCCAAGGCCTCCTAGCCAACATTCCAGTCCAGTTAGCTAGGAAAACCATCCTCATAGACATTGAGGTCATCAATGCCCAACTTGATTACAACCTCCTGCTCGGAGGCAGTTATATGTATGCCATGAAGGCTATTGCTTCATCAGTCTTCCACATTATGATGTTCCCCCACGAGGGACGGGTTGTGAAGATCGATCAACTTACATATTACGACCCAAATTCCTCCGCTGCACTGGAAAAATTTCTCTCCATGGTTGAACAACCTGTCATTGGTGCACATACCTCTTTGGTTTCTACCCTTGGACCAGGAATTTACTCGGAGACTCCCATGACCTCTACTTTTCGGTCTATTCCAACCCTTTCGCCGGCGGTGGAGATATCTGATCTGTGCACCATTTCATCCAAACAGTCAGTGCCTAACTCACAACCACCTTTTCTACCACAGCCACCATCAGTACCTAGTCATGTTGGAGCAGCACCTATCCACATTATCTCGTTCTTGTTCCCACCTTCAGGAGTAGTAAGTGCCCCAGTTATGGCTATGCTGAATCTCCCTGGGTTAACACTAGAACTACCTGCGTGGTACTTACCTGCTCCTAATCCTCCCCCAACACCGAACGTCGTTCTCCAACCAGTCCAACCAATTAGCACCACCAACCACCCACCTCCTGGTGTGGCGTCCACGTCTGCATCCAACCCTGCCCCTCTACCACCCAAAACCACTGGGGGCAGAGCCTTGCAAACCTACACTGCCCACAAGAAATGAAACCATCAAAAAATCCCCCTCCATTTCGCACCCCCCCAAGTGCCCTTTATGTGATGACTTGGGCCATGCTACCCATAATTGTCCACAACTGCCACACCTTCAAGAGCACATGCAAACATTGGAGGATGATCCCAATATTCCAGTTGTGGAACTGGATACCACCCTAAACCCCACAACAAATCGTTGCGCACCAACCACTCTTGTGCCCTATGTGGAGTCTACGGTCATTGCTCACATCATTGCCCGGATCTTCTTGAGTACAGATTGGTTCTCCAAGAGTTGAATCGATCTTCCTTAGAGTCGTCCATCACCACTATTGCGCAGATCCACCCTCCCAAATCCTCCACCTCGGGAGAGATCATCAACACGATTTACATGATTTCCATGCAAAGTGACCCCCTTTCACCCCCATCATCTTGCCTCCCTTCCTCCGATTTGACAACACAGTGCTTCTGTAGTGATGAAGAGATCCTTGAGGCACTCACCGCACCTGATTACCCTTGGGATGATATGCACCATTGATCCTACTTCATCCCCGAAGAGACTACCACTACCGCGGCCAACCAACTTTCAGTCAAGTCAAAAGACTTCCTCCCAAATAAGGTGGACTGGTTAAAAAATCCCATCCCAACCCTCAATGCCTTCGAGGAAGGTAACATGGCTAACATTTCACCGACCATATAGGTCGACATTTCCACCACATCAGGGCCCCCTGAACTCATCACATTAGGTGCTTCTTGTACCGGAGATGAAATCCATGCCTATAAGAAGCTCTTCCAAGAGTTTCACGATGTCTTTGCTTGGTCCTATACCGAGATGCCTGGTCTTGACCCCGCCATCATTGAACACCATATTGATACCTGGCCAGATGTCCCACCTGTTCGCCAGAAGCAACGACCCATCCACCCATCCAAGCTTCCCGTAGTCAAAGTTGAGATTGAGATACTCCATAAAGCCAGGTTCATTTATCCCATCGCTTACACCACCTAGGTTTTCAATCCCATACCAGTTAAAAAAAAGCAAGGCACCATTCACAACTGTACTGATTTTAGAGATTTAAACCGAGATTGCCCCAAAGACAACTTCCCCACGCCTTTCATTAACCAACTTATTGATGTATGTGCGGGACATGAGATACTATCCTTAATGGATGGTTTCTTTGGGTATAATCAAATCAAAATCTGAAAGGAGGATCAATACAAGACCGCCTTCACCACCCCATGGGGCACCTTTTCCTATTGCGTCATGCCTTTCGGTCTTAAAAAAACTGGTGCCACATTCCAGCGAGCCATGACATATTGCTTTCATGATTTGTCTCATATCATTCTAGTCTACCTAGACGACCTCACAGCTAAATCCAATAAACGGTCTGACCATCTAGATGACCTCCAGCAAGTCTTTCTGCATTGTCGCAAGTATAGAATTCGCTTGAACCCCCTCAAGTGTGTATTTTGCGTTCCTGCAGGCCGATTGTTGGTTTTTATCGTTTCCCAGAAAGGAATTATTGTCGACCCCTTAAAGGTTCAATCCATCCTAGACCTCCCATCCCCACGTACATTATGCCAATTACAGAGTCTTCAAGGGAAAGCCAACTTTCTCCGTCGCTTCATTCTTGACTATGCTACGAAATTTCATGGTTTCCTTCGCTTGCTTCGCACTCACATTCCTTTCATTTGGGACAACCAAGCGCAAGCATCTTTTGAATCTCTTAAACAAGCCTTGACTTCTGCCTCACTGATTTCACCTCCTGATTTCTCGAAGTATTTTATCCTTTACGTTTCGGCATCTGACTATGTCGATTCGGGGGTGTTGGTTCAAGAGGATAGTGCACGACAAGAACAAGTCATTTACTATGTGATCCAGACCTTATCTGGCCCACAACTACGTTACCCCCATGAATAGAAGTTGGCCCTTGTCTTTGTCTTCTCAGTCCAGAAGGTTCGCCACTACATCCTATTAAGCCAAACCACAGTTGTGATGGACTCCAATCCCATGGTCTATCTCTTGAGTCACCGCCTCCTTCAAGGCTATGTAGCTAAATGGTTTATCATCCTTCAAGAATGCAACCTAACATTTACCACTCCCAAGAGCACCAAATTCCTTTCCTTGGTTAAGCTCATGACAAATTTACCATCCTCATCCACTCCACCACTAGTCACTACCAATTTTCCTGACGACCACTTGTTTATCATTTTGTCAAATGACCCCTGGTACGGTGACATCCTAGTGTACCTACGCACACAGAAGTTTTGACCCAATGTCAACTGCGATGAGCGTCATCGCATCCATCATCATGCCTCACGTTATCTCCTCCTTAGCGATGTCCTATATAGGCGAGGTGTCGATGCCTTACACGTGACGAGGCTAAACAAGTTCTTAACAATTGACATAGTGGATCCTGTGGCGGTCATTTCTTCGGAATGGCCACTGCCCAAAAGGTTATCTGTGCATGCTATTTTTGGCCCACCCTCTTTGCTGATTGCATCATAGCAGTCAAACATTGCCGAAATTTCCATCTCTTTGCCCCCAAGGTGAGGACCCCTCCTACCCCCCTCCATCAAGTTATAATCGTTGGTCCCTTTTGCAAATGGGCTATTGATTTTATGGAGTGTAACCCCCCTCGGAAAATGGCCATAAGTACATCATTGTGTCTGTCAACTATTTTACCAAATGGGCCGAGGCCATGCCTACATTCAATTGCAAAGCTGACACTACAGCTCGTTTCTTTTTCAACCATGTTATCACTCGGTTCGGGGTCCCAAAGCAACTCGTCTCTGACCATGGAAAACACTTTGAAGACTCCATCTGGAAGGAGTTATCGACCCTTCTCCAGTTTAAACACCAATACACCTCTGCCTATTACCCCCAAGGGAACAGCCAAGTCGAGGCCATTAATAAAATTCTGAATACCATCCTTCAACGCACTGTGGACCACCACAAATCCAATTGGCATCATATGCTATTTTCTTCACTTTGGCTTACCGTACATCCACCAAGACCGCCACGGGTTTTACTCCTTTTCACTTGGTTCATGGTGTCGAGTCTGTGCTTCCCATTGAATGCTAGATCCCCGCATTACATATTGTTGTTGAACTCCTCCCAGAGACCTCACCACTTGAGAAATGCTTAATCCTTTTGGAACAAGCCAACTAAGATCACTGCACAGCTCTTCAAACCATTGAAGTCGCGAAGAACTGCTCCAAAGCCGGCTATGATAAACACGTCCACCCTCGTAATTTTTGTGAAGGAGATCTAGTCCTTGTTTATGACCAAGCACATGATAAGACTGGGAAAGGCAAGTTTGAGTCCATGTGGCAAGGCCCTTACATTGTTCCTACCTGCCTCGGGCATGGGGCATATATCCTCACCGACTCCGAAGGAAATCCCTTGCGCAACCCCTGTAACGGGTTGTATCTCAAACGCTTTTACCCTTAGCACTTTTTGGACCCGCTAGTCCATGTTGTACAGTATCACTTCTTTTTGTTTTCTTACCTTTTTGCATTTTAGGACCTTACACTTTGCTTCCCTGCATGACCACAGATGGATCCTGTTCCACAATACTATGTCAGCTTCGCTGACGGTGCAAGTCACTGGTCTCCAAACCTTGCCTCTGCAGCTTGGGTATTATATTCCCCCTCACATGAGTTGATCCACCTCGACGAAGTGTGCATAGGCGCTACGACCAATAACCAGGATGAGTACGATGTTGTGACCGGTCTCCTGACTATTTCCCTCCAGATGGGTATAAGCCACCTTCATGTGTTCCTTGAATCCCAGCTGCTTGTCGCCCAACTCAAAAAAATTTACCAAGTACGGGACCCTTGCCTTTCTAGAAAGCTCCTGTGCACTAAACATATGATCAAACGGTTTGAATCCATTTCATTCACTCATGTCCCACAAAGTCAAAACAATGTAGTAGACCAGATCGATAACAATATTCTAGACTAGCATATCAATCACAACATGTAGGAAGTATCCAATACACATGCATCCATCCATCATATAGGCATACATAGACATCATAAAAAATAAAAAATAAGTCATCATCATAGAACATCATAGGTTGCATCCACGTGCACATACATCAACCTAACCATATTCAAAAGTTGCATCCACATGCATACACATATACATCGCCATCATCATAAGCTGCATCCACGTGCATATATATATATATATATATATATATATACATCATATATAGAAATGTTATCGTACCCTCAACACCCCATACACATACATACATAGAGGATCCCTAATAGAATCCCGTCATATAATACAAGCCGAGTATACAAAAATCCCAATGCTCATCGCATTGGGGGCAGTCCCGTCGACTACCTACTCCGAGTCATCTCCCCAACCATCGTCATCGTCATCCTCCTCCTCCTCGGACTTCGAATCCTCCTCTGCTCCTGACTCCTCCTCCCCCCGCTCCTCCTCTGGCTCGTCGAACTCTATCTCGGCATCCTCATCACCATAATAGGGGGAATCCCCTCCGGCCATGGCTCTCACCGCCTCTGCTACCATCGCAATGCGCCACATAATCAGCCTCCACTCTCGTGGAGCATCGTAGCATATGTCGATCAAGGCCTGATCTAAATGCTTCCAACTCTCGTCCATCACCCCTTTCAGCAGTCAGTAAATATCATCTCGCAAAGCATCTAAAGTGGCCTAACTACTCTACCGCTGACCCTCTCCACACCCAGTTGTGTCTACTCCCTCTACTCAGCCCCTCCAGGCCCGGTACCCCCCGCGGTGGTTGCGGTCCCACATCTACACAAAACAACATCAAATACTTAGTGTCAAAAAATCCTCTAGCTATCATCTATGCTATTGAGTAGATACAACATGATACTGTAAATAAAACAAATACATACCATCTGGTCCCCATGCATGACCAAGAGGCCGCGGTAGCTCCGGGTCACCCCTGTAATCCATCCGATAATATGGGTAATCCTCTATCACCACGGGCAACTGCGTCCACTGAGTAAATAACTCCTTAGTAAAAAAGCGACCCACAATCCCACCGCCCTCGTGAGTCATCATCTCTCCCCAACGCCGCATCCGCGGCTCTGTCGGTCTCCCATCCCACACTGCTATGTGTGGCTGTAATGTCGGCACTCACTCGAAAAAGAAAGAGCACAGAAACGAGGGGAAACATAACTCCCCTCCTTGACGACTCATCCTGTTCAGCTCTCACTGAACAACCGACAAATACATTTGGCCCCAGCTGTAATAACTCCCGGCGAAGACCTACTCTACTAACACCATCTGCCCCCATCGAGATTCGATGGGGAGCATGTGAACCTAGTACGTGCACCACCAGCGCCACAATCGCCCGAGTCGTCACGCTCAGAATGTCACAGATCAGTAGTGCATTGCCATGCACAAAAGCTGTAGGGTAACAATGCCTCTCAAATAGGTCCTCCATGGAAATGTCCATGGCCTCCTCCGCTGAGTATCAGCAAACATGCCCAACCTAGGAAACCCCGTCAGAAAATACACATCTGTGAGCGTGATCTCAAACCGCTCACCCTGAATGAAGAACACCTCTGCATCTGGATCCCAAAAGTCCACCAACTTGTTCAGCATCAGTCTCACTGAATGCATCAATGGTACCTACGCAAACTTCAGTAACCTGTAGTACGCCAAAATCTCCTGTAAATCCTCATCCTGCTTGATCGCCTCCAGTATCGTCCACGAAACCTCCTGCTCTCTCCATGATACCCTCGGCATCTTTCCAATTAAATAAACAAACACATTAGATCCATATCAATCCCGATCACCCCCGGATCGGCACATCGACACCACACGTTCCTTAGAGCAACTTTTGCTCAATTGGCACACTCTGGAGTGCGCTTTTCCCCTTGAAAAGTGTGCTCCTTGAGCACGCCATTAGGGCCCAATCTCATGCTCTGGAGCACGCTTTACCCCGGAAATCCATGCTTCAGAGCACGACTCTGAGGCTCACAGTCGCTCTCTGGAGTGTGCTTTCCTCCCGAAATAGCGCACTTCAAAGTGAGGCTGCGGGGCCTACAACGACACTTGGAAAGCATGGAAATCTTGCCTAGGGCCACGCTCCGGAGTGCGCGATTTCCCTCGAAACTCGCGCTCCGGCATGGTGATAAATTGGGATCTCAGCATGCCTCCTTTGCGACCCAAATCCCCATAAAAATAAATCAAAAACATCACAAAAGACAATAAGGCTTACCTACAACTCGTTGAACTCGATTCCATCGATCAGTTTGCGCAAGATTTGAATTTTCACTTTTGGGCCCCTCCACACTTTTGCCAAACTGAATAGTGACAATGACACATGTCACTTGGGTCCATTTACTATTTATAGACATTTTCCCCAATTTTTGTTTTGACCATCTCGGAGTCATACGATGTCCATTTTTCAAATCGTTGAGACCACCGGATTCCGTTTTCCGAGCCCATGATGATGGTTGAGACCATTTCTCGTTTTCATCAAACACTTTTTTGGGCATTTTTTCCATGCCCCTTACCACCTCGATTTGCATTCCACATCGGCCGCCGTCGTTTTTTGACTTGTTGTATACCGCCAGATTCATATTTATGTGCTCGTGATGATGCTTGAGACCATTTCTTGCTATCACTACCACCTTTTTCAGGCATGTTCTCCATGCCCCTCGCAGCCTTGATTTTTGTGCCACATTGGTCGTCGTCATTTTTTGCTATTTTTTGCATCGTGATCCATCCACGAGCCCTCCGCTCCATCCATATTGCATTCATTGCATTATTTTTCCACCATTCATCAACCCACAAGGAGGCCCCATCAGTGTTCCCCCTAGCCTCTGTTCTTGGTTCACATACTCATCCCTTGATTGAACACTTCCTCCTTGATTGGCCATTACATTTGTTTGGTATAATTTTATCCCTTTATCAGGCTGAGCAATTCCTTTACGAAAAAGGCACTTAAATAGTTTCCGTTAAGCTCTTTTCTGACTCTTAAAACAATGAAAAGATCGTCAAGCAATCTTGCTTCCTTTCATGCGCTAAAAGTATCTGAAAGGACGTCTACCTGGTATAAGTTTAACCCTTTTCCGAACCTTGTAGACTAATTATGAAAAAGGAATACTCTAGTCACATCAGCTAGAAGAGTTATTCATTGCATACTTTTATGCTTTTTAGGGCCTTGGAGACTAACACACGAAAAAGAACCCCCTTGGAGTCTTCTTACTGCTTTCAGACTCTCTAAAATTGAAAGTAACCACGAGCACTCACCATCCTGGGCTCATCCAAATCCATAGGACGGTACCTCCCCACCATTTCAGAGTCTTCTTATCGCTCTTAGACTCCTTAAAATTGAAATAAACCATGAGCACGAATTGTCCCGGGCTCGTACAAATCCAGACGACAATACCATTTTGAGCACACTTCTATCTCTTCTTCAAGCTCCTTAAACCATGAAGAAGGTCAAAACGGTGCCTCTCGGCGCCATGACAGATCATATCTAGTCCCCACATCATGGCAGCACCCCCAGTATGGTCTCCTTTGTTCAGAGTATTCTATAATGTGTCACCTTTCAAGTCTCCTGATATCCTTCATCAGTTTTTCCCCATTTTGAGTCTCCCCCATTAAAGTCACAATCCCTGGTCCCTTAAGCTATGATCCCCTCCCCCGAAGTCATTTTCATATGCTTCTAGGTCATCCTTTCCATCATACTCTAAACAAAAGGAAGTTTGTGTCCCCCCCCCCACTCTGCGACCTCAGTTGTTCTCCACCCCCATAGTACGTCAGTCCCAGCTTCAGTACTATCACCTCTTGGTTGTACACCTCGTGCTCCTATCAAGGAAACATCATTGCCTTGGTAGTTGCAGGTATCCATCTGTCGACGCCAACCCATTTATTCCAGAGGATAGACCCAGAGGTCCCTGTTCCTTGGACTCATCACCATCAGTGGTGAGTGCCTACGGACCATTTTGAGAGGAGTTCTTAGTGCCTCTCCCAATGGTTGTTTCTCACGTGCTCGACTTCAACACCTTGATCGCACTGTTGATATCCATGCAAGGTATTGGTCCCTTTGGTTATTGGTAGAATACCTCGGATGTCCCTTGACTCTAGCACATTGGTGAGTCTCTTGAGAACCCCCCTAGTTGTACGTTCCCGCGGATATTCAGGCTGTGCTTGGCGATAGTATTCAGAAGCACCCCAGTTATATGCTTCCTTGAGTACCCAGTTCAGATGTAGTTTAGCATACCTTCGAGATTCTAACTCTCAGTCATTGAGTCCATCCAATTGTTGGACACCTTCCGATCCAACAAAGCATCAGTTATTGTGGTCCCACTTTCAGTATGGATGTCATTGTTTCCATACATCAGTTCTTCAGATCAGTCATGGTCAGACAATGAGTATGTCCCAGATTTGTGTCTCCTCTGGACCATTATGATGTACACAACAATTCTCCATGTGTTGTTCAGGTCCCCTTTTGGGCCTCATTATTATTTGTATATCTTGATACGAGCATGGGTATGCCTGCCTCGTCCATATATTGAAATTATTCCTCATTTGAGGCCATGTATTTTTAGTTTTTCAGTTTGTATGGAGCCTATGTTCTGGTCTCCAACCAGTTTTTTCTCTCCTCCATCACAATGCTCATGCCACTGGAAATTGACAGAACCTATGATGTCTATCGGCCATACGATGAGCTCTTGCCCTCACACATTAGGGGGCAATCTGTTAACACCCAAAAATTGTTCACTAGCTCATATCCCTAGTCACATAACCAGTTTGTCCACTTTTCCCACATTTTTGGCCTCCAAAACCATAAAATACCATCAAATGGTAACCAAAAGGACAAAAAATCATTATTTCCCTCCGTAATTAATGAAAAACCCTCAAAATAGGTCAAAACCCTACAAAAATGGCCTAAAATCCTCAAAAATAAAATAAAAAGAGGAAAAAAGTCAAAAATACATTCAAAAAGAGGGAAAATACCAAATACCAGTTGTCATTACCATTAGTTGCCCAAAACCATGGGTCCATTACCCAAAATCACTATAAAAAGGTGATGGAGGCCCCTCATTTCTCATCCATTCATACTCATGTACTGCTGCAAGGACTCCGCCAACCTCACCATTGAGGTAAAATATTTGCAAACCTAGTTTGACCAATCAATAAAAAATTATAAATCTCATTTACTGTGTTCTCATAGATATTTACTGTTTAGTGTTATAGCTTAGATTTCTTTTCATGCACATGTTAATATTTAATTTTTACGTGTTTTAAATCTTGTCTTTTACCGATCATTGAACTGCTAGTAAGGATTCTTGAATCCTTAGTAAGTGCTCTTTAGTACGAGCTAGGGTGAAAACCCTAGCTACAATAACCATACCATCTTTTATCCATTCACTTCCATCATTTCCCATTCAATCCTAAGCCCTCACTTCATTTGAACCAAATCGTCATTTTATTCCTCTCCATCCATATCATCCAAAGTATGAGAAGATGCCTTGCTACTACCACACAAGAACCAACAGTAGGTAGAAAATATATGTTTCTATTAGAAGCATTCCATTCAACACATGTAGGAGCCCACAAATTACTGGAAGAAAAAGAGACGATTTCCCACTAGAGCCAGCATGAGAAAATGATCTGTTGCTGCCACACAAGAACTAGCAGTAGTACTTGATGTTCTTGCTGTCATGAACGATAAACCAACCTTTGAGGTAACATGCTTATCTTTGCATACAAACAACTCAAGTTGTATTGAGATTTAAAATTCATGACTGTAGGGTTTCCATCCACATAAGTTAAAGAGAAGAGACGATATCATATGGTATCAGGATTGCCAATTTTCAAAGATCAATCATGTTGCTAATTTCTTATTAATGCATGGTTGTACCACATGTATCCTCATGGTTGAATGCTACTAGAAATCTGAGTACAGTCATTTCAGAAGTTTTACAGGCAACACTGTGATCAAATTTGAGGCAAGAAACAACTCAATATGGAACATCAGCATAACCATTTTTTTCATGGAGCAATCTCTCATACAAAATCCCTCCATGTTATGGAAACAAATTCATGCTACTTATGTGATATTTGTCATTCATTTCATGGGTTCTCTATTTCTTCAGTCCCTTTATATGCCTTCATAAATATGGCTCTTGAAATAATTCTCATTTATTACAAATATCAGTTTGGTATCATTTGCACATCTGGTTGGAAACATGTAAGTAATCTCTAATAGTCAGGCTTGCAGAGTAAAGGAGGGGTACATGGAAGGAAGCATGAGCATGGCCGCAAGTATATTATCCTTGTAAGCTATCATGTAGCAACATATTGAAATAAAGATGGAATGTCATATACAACAGCCTAATACATTTAGACTTGCAATTTGAAGGCATTGTCGGTAGTCAGGGGCATGATTGATTGTGTCGTGTTTCGTTGATATTTTAACTGCACAAAGAAGGAGATCATATGGGGAAATGCTTGGTCTTTGTCACATAAAAAACTTGGTATTTGTGAGGAGGCACACAAATGAATTGGTTTCAACCTTTCATGAAAAATTCTATACCAATGTTTTCAGCTTTGATGTGAAGTTTACTTAAGCAACTTCTTATCTTTTTGATCTAATATTCATTTGGGAATACTATAGCATCATTTCAAGCAATCAATGCCCTCTTGTACATTCAAAGCATGAGGACATGATGTGTACTCAGTTTGGGGGAGGAATTATTGTGCACGATGGTTTGTTTTCTTCTTTTCCATTCATGTCATTTTTCTCATGCACATTTGTTCTATATAAAATGTGGAAAATGTTTCAAGGATATCTTGCAATTGGTAAACTGGATCTTCATGAAACTTGGAGGGAAGAAGCACTAGTTCAAGATGTACAAACCTGGTAAGTTTCAGCTCAATCCAATGCACGGATTTTGAAAAAATGGCCATCATCACCTACAACCATTTTGTCTATATCTTGATATCCATGCATCAGATGGATTTGGTTTTTGGTGAGCAGAAGCATTGTGGTAAGAGGAATATACTCACCAATTTTCAGAGAAAAAAAAGAAAAAAAGAAAAATAAATAAATAAATAAATTATTCACGTATTTAAAAAAAATGGCCATAATCACCTACAGTCAATTTGCATTTTTCTCGAAATCCCTGATGTGGGTATCTTTGATTTTTGGTGTGGAGATGCATTGGACTAGTAAAAACTTGAATGAAAAATTTCAGCCAAACTCATTTTGTATTTTGTGAGAAATTGGTTCAGGAATTTTGTTGAAACAACTGCTGAAACACCTGCAAAAATTTGTCAATATGACCTTTAGTGACTTATTTGCTCATTTATCGACATTTGTGAACTAGGTCTTTTCCAAATTTAGTGTGGAGATGTAATAGACTAATAAGAACTTGCATGAAAATTTTGAGATATATCCATTTGTACTTTAAAAGGAATTCAATTGTTTCAACAATGTTTCAACAGTGTCTTAATAGAGTTTCAACAACAATTTTGAGCAACAATATATCTTGGGATATGTGAATCAAATTGCTATGATTTTTTTTAGGAATATGCATTAAAAGGTGAACTATGATATTACCAAAAATATTCTTCATCTAAGTTATGGTTTACATACAAACTAGAATTTTCAAAATTGTTGTTACTCCACTACACTTTGTTGAAACTCCATCAAAATTGATAAGAAATCACTTGAGACCACTTTTCTTATATCTCGAGATCCTTGCATCATATAGCCTTGATTTTTGGTATGGATAAGCATGAGAACAGTACGAACATGCCTACAACATTTCAACAAAATCCACTTTGTACTTTGTGAGAAAATGATTCATAAAGTTTGTTGAAACAACTGCTGAAAATCCAATAGAATTGCTAGAAATCACTTAAGGGCTACTTTTGAAGGTATGATAGCTATGAACGGGAAGCATAAAACTACTAATATGAACTAGATGACCTTATATTAAGAAATCATCACTTGTTGTGTTCATGATTTGCTAACGATGACATGTTTTGAGATTGCCCTTTCATGAGAAATGCAACAACCACTGTTTGAAGAAGTTTCAAGTATTATTTGGAAAGAAGCATCATATTCCATTAGCATCATTAGTGGGAAAGTAGAGTGGTTTTGGTCACTATGCATGGTAAAATGAAATCAATAGTCCAATGAGTTCTTCTAGTTTGGATACTACACAGGTTTGGGTTGCATGAGGACATGCAACAATTTCAGTTTGGGGGAGTTGTTGGGTCTTGGATTTGTCCCTATTTTCATCACTTATCAACACCTATTTCATCCATCTTCTTCCTATTATTGCTCATTTATCATTCCATTTTCCATCAATTTGTTGTAACTGCTCGTAAAATACCATATTACTCCCATTGATGCTTTAGCGGTTAATAATGATTATTTTCCTTTATTTTTGATGAATTAAAGACTATTATGCATCATTTTACTGATGATGGTTTGTGAAGTGATTTTTCATATTAGCAGCAACAACACTCATGGTTCAAGCCACCAAAGTTGGCATGCTAGCACACGTCCACATGGAAATATACAACATGGTTGTGTTCTTAGGGTTGATGACATGGATTTGTGATCTTGAATTCATATCCAGGTCCAACATGGCAGCCTCCAACTCATGATCAAACGGTCCCAACCAAAAACATGTGCCAGATAAGAAAACATTGATTTGCGTTGCAATTTTCGAGAAGATGAAGAATAATCTCAAAAATCTAAGACATGGGTTTTGTGCAGAACGACCTCAATTACTTGACTCGTGGGAAAATCGCCCCAAAAAGCCACAGTTTAAGAGACACGACTGGTTCTCTAAATATGTACTTCTCAGATTTGCAGTTACAACTGTGTTTAAAATTAGCAAAATTGTTAAAACAGGTTGGGAATTCAGTTCCTCATCCTCATGAAGGATTTTTTATGTATAAATATGTAATCAATATCATGTTTGGGGGGTAGTAAGGAGGAGAGAAAATAATCATACATTGTAGAATCTGATCCAGACTCTATTGTAATGATTTTATTTCAATAATGCATGCTGACAGTTCTTTAATTCTAGAGTTGTAGCGTTTCATTGTGGAGATCCAGCTCTGCTCAGAGGAGGAAGGGCCCTCTTCCCTGAGCAGATGTCGGTGACGTTAATTGTAAGTGTGTGCATGTGTTGATATTGTTTTCATAGCTATTATTCATTTTGTTGTTATTTCTGGTTGTTGTTACTAATAAATTGTTGGCCAACCTAGTGATCTCAGTAACGTTATAGGATTTGAATTTAGCTTTATCAGTCTAGTCTTGTCTCCGGAGAAAGTGTGGTTGTATGTAGAATGATTCTAATTTTATCCAGAGTGTAAATTCCATTAGTTTTAGCAGAGTGCTTTAGTTGAGAGTAATTAATTCAGTTGTTTAATTTGGTTTGAAAGGTGTGATTCAGTATTTCTTAAAGAATGGCTTGAGTTCATTTAATTTGGATTGCATAATAGATGACCATGTTGGATGGAAATTAAGCATGCATATAATTTTTGCAAAAGCTTTGAAATAAAAGGACTTCCTCTGGTTGACAATTAATGCATAAGTGTTTCAGCTGTTTATTTAATTAGACAATTAAATTGCCCAACAACCCTGCAAAGATGGAGGCCATTGTAAGATGGGCATTTCCTACTTATGCCATTGAAGTTAGAAGCTTTGTTGGTGCGGCACAATATCGACAAAATTTTATCGCTTCTTTTTTCCATGGTGCTCACACCACTCCATGCCATAACAACGAGTGGTAAGAGTTTCTATCGGGGAAAGAATCAATATAAAGATTTCAATGAGATAAAATGAAAGATTAGTCAAGCACCAATTCTCACATTGCCTAACTTGTAGAATCCTTTCAAAGTGGAGACAAATACAAGTGGGCATAACATGGGAATAGTTCTAATGCAAGGAAGTAAGTCAATATGCTATCATTCTAAAATGTTTCATGGGACAGTCCTAAACTACCATATCTATGATAATCAACAATATGGCTCGATTCAAGTTGTTAAGAACTGGAAGCACTATGTGATGTGCAAATAAACCATTATCCACACAAATCACCAACCACTACAGTATTTGCAAGCATAGAGTAAGCTGCAACAAACCAAACATTACAAGTGGATGGGGTTTTTGCAACAATTTCATTTAGTCATCAAGTATAATAAGGGAAATAATAATAAGTTGGAAAACATGCTTTCAATGCCACCCATGTCCAATATTGCAACTTTGGGAACTCTTATGCACATGGAACATTTTACCCCTGATGCATACAAAGAGGGATACACAAAAGATGGGGACTTCAAGGAGGTGTTTCAATAGCTACATGGCTAATTTATGTTGAAGAAGGTGACAATAAAGTTGATTGTCATCTCCAAAATGGGTTACTCTAGAAGGTAGACATGCTCTGTGTTCCTAAAGGTGGAAGATTGCAGCTTATCTGAGAAGCACACACCTCCAAAGTTGCACTTGGGCATCTTGACGTTGGGAAGATAGTTGTTAACTTACAAAGGTATGTGTATTGTCTTAGAATGCAAGAAGATGTAGCATGTTATATTAGTGAATGCATACTTTGTTGTACTAGCAAACCCAGTAATAGAAAGCAAGGTCGATACCATCCATTACATGTACCCATTCAACCTTAGGAAAGCATTTCCACGGGATTTTGTGGGTGGGTTACCAACCACTAGGAAGGGCATGACTATTTATTTGTGGTATTTAATATATTCAACAAGATGTGCATTCTTATGCCATGTAAAAAAACCATAAAATGACAAGAAGCAATGCACATATTCTTTGAGTAGGTTTGGGTGCACTTTGGGATACCAAGGAACATCATATCATATAGGGATACTAGATTTCTCAGTACCTTTTGGTCTAAACATTGGGAGAACAAAAACAAATGGGTAGACATAAGTAGTCAATAAGAATTGGTGCAGATTTTGAGGGGTTACAATTAGAAGCATCCAAAGACTTGTGATGAAAATATGATCTATATTCAATGCACTTATAATAAAGCATTTCACAAGTGGGTATGATCTATATTCAATGCACTTATAATAAAGCATTTCACAAGTGGGTATGATCTATATTCAATGCACTTATAATAAAGCTCATGTATCACTAGGATAGTAATACACAAGTGGGTATGATGGTACTTCTGCTCGAGGGTAAACTCATCCAGGTCCTGAAATATTTCGTTTCATTGCGATGATGTTAAAGGGTTTAATTGTTGGTCAAGTAAGAAATTAAGGAAAACTATTTATATAAAAAAAAAACAAATATGGAACTTTTGAAGAAATGGGCTAGATTGGAAGAGAAGCTACTTAAAACAAAAACAATTTTTTTTGTTTCTACCTTCAAATAAATAAAGAAGTGATAAGGAATGCACATAGCCTACCAGTACATCCTCAAATAAATAAAGAAGAAGTAATAAGGAATGTACCTAGCCTCCCAGTACATCCGTAAATGGAGTTGACGCACCTTTTGTTGGTACTGTAAATGAACTAACTTGTATTCAATTTTGCACACCAAGTGAACCCGTAGGGAGCATAACTTTCTCAGGCTGTGAGTAAACCCACAATGATTTAACCAATACGGCCGCGATACACTCTTTGGCCCCATCGCCAAGATAAATGAGCCGCAGGATCCCAAAGTGGTGCATACGCATCAGGATTTTGCTATTGGCAGCCATCGCTCTGCATTAAATATCAACATAGATTATATTTCAAACCGCACTCAACACTAACACCGAAATACATTAGGTTTTGGATGAGCCAAATCTTGATTTTAATTCGCTGCAAGTCGACCATGCCTCTTAAATTATGGAGCTAGGTTTCTAAGAATTAAGTGCCAACAAGTAACCCAGTGTCTAACAAGCCCATGCATCCGCAGTTCTTGGGTCTCCTTGTTCCAAATCATGTCGACCTCATACCAAATTTCAGTACATACACCACACTACCGAGTGTCAAAGCAATTGAGCGTCCAAGCCAACAAGCATCCAGAGCACGTACCTGTCATAATTTGTGCACACCACGCCATAATCCGAGTTCATTACATATCTGAGTATTGGGTTTGCATACCCAATCTCCGATTCACAAGTCCCAAGT
This sequence comes from Larix kaempferi, assembly GCA_027924585.1. Lineage (NCBI taxonomy): Eukaryota > Viridiplantae > Streptophyta > Pinopsida > Pinales > Pinaceae > Larix > Larix kaempferi. The sequence continues at coordinate 822,040 of BSBM01001733.1, read as the reverse complement.
AACAATGCAGGATATATCACAAGTTCTGACCTAACATCTCTTAAGCATAACGACCAGCCCTAGTGTCAAGATAACCATCTCAATAGGGCCAACTGCAAACATGACGAGCCATAGGTGCCTAGCTAACCATCTCCACGGCCCACGGCAAACATAGTTGGGCACAACGAGTCTTAGCCCTTCCCGTGAGGGGCGTCAGAAGTTCTCAGAAGCGAAGATCTGCCCTTTCAAGGATGCATTCTCTGCTTATTTAACTAGCCCGAGGACTTTCCTCGGCCACATAACTTGGATTGGTCGAAGAGAGATCTCACACGCTGAGTAGTGGGAGAAGTCTAGGGCCTGGAACATGCTCTGTGCGAATTCCTCTCTGGGATACCATGTTTCCATACTCGGCAACTAATTAGTAGATACCAATGATTCCATTGTACTGAGCCCGGCAAGTGAGAGGGCGTTGAGCCTCATAGCTTAGCTAGGGGGCGCACAGGAGGACATGAAGGGGGTGTGGCTCTTACAAGTCTGTGGAAGGAGAACCCAACCCTCTGCGCCTGGGGAAGAAAACAAAAATAAAAGAGAAGAGGACACCATGGCCCCAAACCAGTTTAAATTATATGATGTAACCCAAAAAAAAATAAAAAATTATAAAATTAATTAATGAAAGAAAATTTGAGAAGCGCGTTAGAGGCCGCATGCAGATATGGTTTTCGTGCCCTCTGGGGCCGCATGTAGGTAGGATTAGTGTTCCATCTAGGAGGCATGCAGTATGGACATGCATATGTGTATGTTGATGGCGGATGTGATGAGCCTGTAAGGATATGTATGTTGCTCTGCCTTGACTTTATACTCCATGTTATAGATGGCACTCAGTTCTATTTTTTATATAATAATTTAATGAAGATCTTCCTAGGTATAAATGGTGATATTTATGAGCGTTCAGATCAAGATCGAGGAGCACCCTAACTGTAGCACCACCAGAAAGACTAAGGCGTATTATATTGGGTTGTTCGTGCTGTGTACCATGCACACACATCAATCCTTGAATTGAGTGTTAAAAAAATAAAAATAAAAATTCCTTGGGAATCCACCGAGTTATTATATTTTTAATTATCAGAACAAGACAAATAACAAAACTACCTTCCTTCGATCCGTCTTGGAATGTTCCTCATCGTAGGGGGGTATCACATTAGATCCAGCTGGGACGCATTACCTGTTTCAGAAGTCAAATAGAGCATCTGTAGCATTGTGGTAGATATAAGGGAAGGCAAAAAGATTATAACATCATACAATTCCCCACGCTACATCACTAATTAATTCATGACAAGGGCCAAATATGAATATGATACTGAAAGTAATATTCTTGGTATTTTAGAGGGAGAAAATTAGGGGGCACAAATGATTTAAAATTTCATTATTTTGCATGTGCCACCCTGGACGGACAGGTGAGGAGGGGTGATCGGCTCCTGTTTACCTAAGCAGTATTAGACGACTTAGGTTAGAGAAGAAGGACTATTATTGCTAGAGTAACTACACTTACTTCGTTGCCCAGTCTTCTGAGACTTACTTTATTACTTGTGTGTTACTTAGGAAAGAAATCCATAATGTGGTTAACGCTGGTTTGTGGGCAAGACTCAAAATCCTAACCATAGTTTATCATCTCTTCACACCGCTGTTCTCCATCCAGTGATGGGGTTAAGCGCATAACCATTAACTGGGGGCTCTTCTCAATCAATCTATCCAGAGACAGTGAAGTTATCACCCAAGAGATTACCTGGTAGACAATCTCATCTGCTGCTAACATAATGTCCGGACACTTCGTAGGATACGTTTCGGGCGCAGGCTTCGCTGAACACAACATCGGGCTCGGGCTTTGCAGAATACAGGAGAAAGACTACTCGAAACAAGCTTCTCTTATTCCTTTCTGAATTAGATTCCAGTCTTTCTTGCTTGGCATTCCTTTTTTCTTTCTCTTCTTCATTCTCCAAATACAAGCTTTCCCCATACCTAATTTATTTAATTATTATGAAACAATACCTAATTTATTTAATTATTATGAAACAATTTAATACGGATGGCAAATTTTATAGTTAGACAATTCCAATTGTTATGTATTATTAATTGTTTCTACATAACATCTTTTGCACTTAATATTTAAGCTAAATATTCATTATTACATCTTTGTCAAACGCATGTTGACCTCCATAAATGCCACGTCCTATCGAATTGTTAAGCATTATCAATTATTTCAAAAAAAATAAAATTATCATGAAATCAGACATGCGGTTTCTCTCTATATATAAAGCATTAATTAAATATTTATAAGTGCTTATCTATATTAGTATTCGAGGTAAAATATATATATCTATATGTATTAATACAAGGACATGCGGTTTCTCCTTATATATAAAGCATTATTATGTCTTTTGACATATATGATTAGCGAAACTCAATTATTCAAATTTCGTTTATTCAAATTTTTAAATTTATAATGTTTACTCCAAGGTGAGACAATTTCTATTTAATTGAATTTTAAAAATAAGCAATTATTTGAATGCTTATTGGTTCGTTTTGATGATGTAAGCCTCGGGATTTAGCGCCCGGGCCTTGGCGGCACTGCTTACGCAAGACCTGGCCCCAGCGTCATTGCATAATTAAATGTCTTGTAGGGTGTTTAAATGTTGCGGTGTGGCATTGTGCTACGACATTCCATCGTGGTGTCTTGGTCTTAAATTTGCGGGCCTTATTTTGCTCTCGTTTGATGCATTCTATGTCTTCCGTGTGTGCGGGGTTGTTTTGAGATGGCAAGGATGGTAAGGTTTCCGGCCATTGCTTTTCATGAATCCTGGTATGGGGTTTGTCATTTCAGAGAGTATTTTCTCTGGTTCGGTATTTTGTTAGGTATGGGCAGCATCTTGTCTCATTTCTGGCCATTCTTCGGTTTCCGAGGGGTTTATTTAGAGGGCAGCAACAGTGGTTGTTGCTGTTGTTGGATTTCGGTCTTTCGTCTATTCATTGGCACCTTTTTTGTGGTTTGATGCTTCCATTGTCCATGTTCATGTTCTTGTTCACCTGTGAACTCCTGGAGGTCCGTGGGAAGGTCGAGCGACCATTGTGGAACGGAAAGCAATCTTTGTTTTCTTCAAGTTGGTGGCCGTCTACTTTTGAAAGGTGCTGGTATTGTTATCTCTCATGCTCTCAGTTTTATTTTTGCTTATGGAAGACTCAATTTTCATGGTAGGTTTAATTTCTTTGTTGCTTTAGGGTTTTTGAAGTTGTGGAAAAAAACATTTCTTCATATTTTGAGCATTTAACAGAATTTATTGTTGCTTGTCTGTGGGTTTCGAGATTTTAGGGGCTTAGTATAAATTTTTCCTCTGCAGAGTGTTCTAGGGATATCCTATGGTTTAGGGTTTCAGTTCAGGGATTGGACATGACTGCATGTAATGTCCCTTGTTAGGAATTTTATTAAAATGGCAATTTTCCACTTTTTTTCTCTAGTTCGACCTTTGACTAGTTTGATCTCTAGGTCCCAAATTTGCCCCAAATGATTTCAAATATTCTGAGAAGGTATATGAATGAGATTAGAACATAAATATGTGTTTTAAGGATGCCTTTGTACCTTTAAAATACTTCTGCAAATACTCTTTCAATTCTGGCCAATGTAAGGAACTTTACTAGTAATTTGCCTTTGACTAGTATTGGTCTCTATGTCTCGAATTGACTCCGAATGCCTTCAAATCTTCAAGGAAGGTGTATTAATGATATTAAGACTTGAATATGATGTTCAGGGATGATATATGGCCACCAAAATACCTCTGCAAACTCTCTTAAGATTCTGGACCAAGTATGCAATTTTACTAGTAATTTGGGGTTCAAATCCCCCTGGGGTAAGTATTGAAAATGGCTTCCCAAATGCCTCCAAAGCCACTCAAATTTCTGAACAGAGGTAGGGAATGTATTAAGGATTTTATTAAGGTCTCATGTGGACCATTAATTGATTATTATATCTCTTCCAACCCTCTCCCATTCAACTGCAAAAATCACCAATTCGACCCTTGGGGAAATGGCACTATTTCTTCTCCCAGTGCAATTAAACTAAGTAAAAATGCTTCAAATGCTAAAGTACAGTACATGAAACTTGTAGAAGACATCCATGGAATTATATTGACCACAAATATATCAGAGAATCATCCATCCATTCGAAATCATCATCAATACATTGGCTCACAACAAGGTAGTGGGGAAATGGCATTGTTCTTCCATTAAAAATGAGATTTATACATTTCTACTTGGAATTTCGACCTGAAACTATTTGGAGATGAAGAACAGAGTATTTAATTCATATTAAAAAAGAAATGGGGCATTAAAAGCTTCCCCAAAGAGTACAATAGCTCACCAAAAACGCCCTCCCTCAAGGATCAAGAATATGCCATCAAAACCAAAAATGGTTGAAGGAGTGAGCTGCAATAGAAGAAACCATGAGCTGCCCTGTAGCTTACACCTGCAAATAAAGACTCCATTAAAGCTCCAAATGAAAGGTCTGAATGGCCTTTCCAATTACCAACTTGGATGGGAATCTTTCACCCTCGAAATTGGCTAAGGCAAGAAACTAGTCATCCACTAGCTCTCCCTCTTCACAAATGCAATTACAAATTCTACAAATGATAAAAATATGGTTTCATTCTTTGTTATTGACATTTATAAAGTTCTAATGGCCTCCATGGGTCGAATTCCTTCCAAGAGACTCATGCCAACTCAAGTTGGGAAGAGATTCCAAAGAACGCCACTTGTACAACAATTCCTAGTCTCCCACTTCCACCAAATCACATGTGGAAGCATCTTAGCTGCCCTAACACCCTTGAGCGCCCTCTTGGAGTCTATTTTTAGCCCTGACATGTCATATATGTCATATGTCAGCCTTCAGGTCTGATTTGTGTCATAGGTGTCCTAGCATCTTCATCATTGTTGTCATAGAGCTAGGGAATCTAGCCCAAGTGTCTCACTAGCTCCAAATTGCCTCTTCCTCTTCCATGGGAGTTACTCTTCCTCTATATTTCTACCTTGGATGAGTTATGCCATGAATAATACCTTTTGGACTTCCCCAAGTATGTTACCATTCACCTTGAATTCGAATTGGTGAGAGAATGATGCCAAATGTAGTGGGGAAATCTAGCCATATGTGGGTCCCACTTCCTCCATGTGTCTTCATGATGAAATGCCACTTTGATTTTCACTTGTATATATTTATTTAGATCCTTTATTAAATATTTATGCCATTCTAATGTTCAAACATCATTTATTATCCCCATTATTCCAAATCCCAAAGCTTCCACCCCAAACCTAGGAAACTAGTAATTTTCCTCCTTGGCAATTATTTGACCCTTAACATCAACTTTGCAAACTCTAATGAATATGGCTAATGTGATTAGGCCATTGTGACCCAATTCCAAATTTGGGACATGACACTGCACTACCTTTACTTATGCAAGCTATTGTTCCCATAGTTTTCACATTGACACATATTGTTTGCACTTGCACATGGAGACTTACTCACTGTGTCAACTGTAGCACATTTTCTTGATGCAGTTAATCTCCTCCATAACCTCACCAGACAGGAAATGCTGTAATTACTTGCCATGGTGTGGTGGCATAAGTTTAAATCCGCCATGTCATTTCCTCACCAACTTGTGACATCGAAATTTATTACATTAGGGTGTAATACATTTGGGTGATCTACTCTTTTTTTTATGCTATCAAGAAGTTGGAAGTACTAATGGTAAAAGTTCTGGTTTATTGATGGTGGATGTTGTATTAACTCTATCATATTACAAGCTAGAGTTACCAAATCGTTGCAGATTCTTGATCTTGAAAGTGTTGTCGTGGAACGCATTTTGAGGAGGGGAGAGTTACCATATCTTATGGCTCACTTGCACTAATTATCGCAATTGTCCATGCTCTTCCCTACCTTCATGGAATCCGGTGAAGAATTTAAGGTATATATTATGGCTCTCTTGCACTAATTATCGCAATTGTCCATGCTCTTCCCTGCATTCATGAAATCCAGTGAAGAATTTAAGGTATATATTATGGCTCTCTTGCTCTAATTATCGCAATTGTCCATGCTCTTCCCTGCCTTCATGGAATCTAGTGAAGAATTTAAGGTATATACACGTTTCCAAGAGCGAAATAATCAAATTATGGGAAACAAAAAGCAAATCATATGTGATTGAAAATTTGTTGTTTTATCTTGGTAGGTTTAATCGATGTTAATATGGCACTACAATGCGTCATATTTATTTTGTACATTTTGCAAGCATCTTTCCAGCTGCTAGTGTTGTTGCGGGAGTTGATGACGATCGATTATGTGAAGTTGAAGACGATAAAGGGGTTTGCGCATTGTAGAAAGCTGTGGTGGTTGTATGTTGATGGGTGCTCTGAGTTAGAGGAGCTGCTAATTAGTATGGAAACATTGGTATATTTGGAGGTAATGTGTGAAGCTGAAGAGGATACAGGGGTTGGCACATTGTACAAAGCCCTTCGGTTGCTACATGTTGTTGGGTGCTCTGAGCTAGAAGAGTTGCTAAGTATGGATTTTTAGATTTAAACCTTAAAAATCCATTGGCATCTTATTGGTTGCAATCTATGCAAATGACATGTAAGTGATTATGTTGACAGTATTTGATCCATGACAGTAACTGGATCTGTATCTGATTTCAATAGTTTAAGATTTACCATATACAACTTCTTATTATCAATTCTCGTTTTGGGAATTTCATTCATGGGATATAATTTATTCCTTCTATTTTTATTGACTGTTGTGCATTCATCAGTTTCGTTCAACCCCACAACGCTGCTGAATGTATCCATTTTCATTTGTTTTTCGTAGTGAACTTGAATCTCCAAGACTGTCCTTTCGACAGTATTTGCAAAGGATACTTTAGAGGCATATTTTCGGCATCCATCAACAACTAGACTCTAGTCCATCCAAAGACATCTCTAGACAGTCGCATACTATAAGATGACTGGATTTTTCTCTAAAGATTTTCCATGTTCAACACTTGGTTTAATTTCACATGGGTAAATGATGCAGATGTTCTACTATGCCTGATTTTGCAATGCTCTAATGCTACAAAGAAGTTTAAACGACAGTTTTCCCCTAAATACATTCAACTAACCAAGTAAGCCCCAACAATATTTATCAGGTGCCCAAAAGCATGCTTAGCTTGAAAAACATACCTGATGACTATGTAAGTTTCAAGGACGAGAGGATAACACTGGGATAAAAGAAAGCCTAATTGTATCAGCTCTTGTTTGGCATGCAATAATTTATATTTGTTTATCAATATTGAGGCATCCTACCAAGGATCACAAGTACTCAATTTTATGTTGCTTCATCCTCAACTATGGTGAGTGGCCAGGAAAAAGTGACAACCCCCTTGAAATTTATGTGTCTTTGTTGAGTGTGCAGGTCTAAGCCAGGCGATTCATGCTTCAACTTGTAGAAGATAATGGAATAATACATAAAAAAATTGTTTTTTCTTAATGCAAGCTATCACTCACATAGCTTTGAATTCCTGTAATAACTGCATATTTTCAAGAATTGACTTGCTTTCCCATATATGCTAGACATTGGAATCATTGTTTCTTGCACACTGCAATGATTGGCTTTTCCATATATGTTAGACATTGGATTTAATAGACGGTTGATCTTGCAAATTTGTTTTTTTTTATGGTTGTATTAACTCGTACATGTTCGTACATGTTTTTACAAATAGGAAATTGCAACTACTTGGACATCTTAATAGACAGTTGGATTTGCAATTTTCTTTTTTTTTCTTTTTTAAATGCAGGGATGCCCTATTGAGGTGTTGTGATTTTATGCTGCGGAGTTATATCCTTTTTGCTTCACTTGAGTTCTGTTTCTAAATTTATTTTATTGGATCTGATTAGCTTGGGGGGTAGGGTGGACACTATAGTAACTAGTGTCTGCTTATATGCTAGCAAAGAGTCTCACATGATAGCTAGAGCAGAAAGCAAACATATTTATTGTTTTCTTTGTCAAAACATGATTTGTTGATTTCATATCTTGAATCTTCTTCATTTCTTATTGTTGCTTCAAGTTTCAGTTGATCGTTGTAGTGGACATTGGTTCTTGTTATAAGCCTAGGGATTTTCCTTTTTTTGTGTTGTTTTTTCTTTCCCTTTGGTGTTTTATTTGGCATTGATCGACCCTTGAACCAGTGCAAATGAGATCTTTCATCTTTTTGCTTTCTCCCACACTCCTCTATGGGTATCCATATATTCTGGAGAATTAAATTCTCTACTCAACTACTGTAGCCCAAGCATATTTAAAATGATAAGAATTTACAACAAATTGGTACATGTCTGCATATTTAATGTCTGCATATTTAAAAAGATAAGAATTTCCAACAAACTGGTGTAAAATGTATGCATATTTAATATGCAGACAAACTGTATATGCCAATGTTGTAAATATTTGCACTTTGATCATCCATGACAAAATGTCGTTGAATCATTTAGTTGGAAAAGCGACGGTTGAACCATAACAATTTTCCCACGTAAAGGGCAGAGGCCCGTCCTAGACGTAGAGCAATTTTTTCTTCCATTTTTTTTGCTTTTTTCCCCTTTTACTGTTGTGCTTGGACAATACTGGTGCTTCTTTGTTGCAATGGTTCATGGTTTGTAGAGAGCATTGGATTCTCTAGGGACTGTGAAACTTTGGCATTTGATTGTTGAAGGGGAGGCCTTTGTTGAATTCCTTTTGGGATAGATTACATTGTGCTTATCTAAATCATTAGGTTAATGAGATCATTCATTCAATTTTTGTAACCCATGCATACTCTTAAAGACAAGACATTATAACAGAGTGACATGTTAATATCCATTTGAGTTTGCAATTTTTTTTTGCATTTGATTATCTTCATAGATAAGGAGTCACTATAATAAATGCATGCTTTTCCATGTCCTCACAAAAACTGTGTTCAAATAGTTAAACAAGAAAGGAAACTTTTTTTGTTTTTGTTTTTTCTAACCTACAACAAACAGGTATCTTCCTTCTTCATTTTTTCTTTTTTTTTTGGTATGAGATCAATGTTATTGCATGTTGTAATAAGATTGACCTTGGAAATTTCGATGGAATTTTTTTTCCATGTGCTTTAGATTTGACTTCTTATGATCCGTCCTATATTTTTTAAATCCAGGTTTTGTCAATTACAAGTTTTACAACTGCCAAAGCTTCTATCTAGTTCAACTTCCCGTTCGCTTCTAGGATTAGAAGAATCCATGCTATATGAAAACCTCCTTGTATGTTGGATTCAATTCTTCAAACATGCTTTGGACAGAGATATTGTTGCTCTGTCTAGGAGAAAGGTTTTCCAACAGTTCATTTGCTGGACATCTAGTGACCTGTCCTCTGAAAGGGCGCCATCTTCCATTATTTGCCATTGTTTAAAAAAAAACAAATATATGCTTCCAAACAATTTCTGTTCTTAATTGTCATCTTAATTTTACATTCTTTTACAGTAGTGGGAAAAAAAATGTAAATTTGTTTTTCCTTTTTACACATTAATTTTTTTTTGAATTGGTCTGAGTTGTTTCGCTAGCTTCTTGTTATTTATCATGTTTTGGCATTTAAAAAAAAAAAAAAAAAAAAACCTATTCTTCCTATTTGAAAAACTAGAAGAGTTGCATGCACAGAACTTTGCATTCTACTTTGGCATGGTTATCTATAGAAATACATGACAAATATCCTTCAAAAATATTTGCTTAGCCTGCCTCCATGGTCATAGACAAATTGTTCCCTGGTGAAAAACATCTAGCAAATGTTTCATAGTCATAGCTTTTTATTCAATCAAGCCATCCATTCCAATAGTAATTGCATATAATAGAAATAAAATCATGTAGCACTTCCATAAACAAATTTGTTTTGTGTTAAAAAGTGCTTTATTTTCTATTCATAATAATTACACTTACTTTTTTGTCATCTTCCTCTCATAGTAAGCTAAACTTTATGTGCAGGGAAAAAACCAGCAAGGAAATTGTTCCAGGATATGCTCGAACTTGTTAATGATCCAAAAAATTGTGTTGTGAAATTTGCAACAGACTTGGATGCAGACTACCTGAGTTGTTGCTACAACAGTTCTACGTCTTTAAATTTTGTGATTTTTCCAAAGACATTATGGCTTCCTTGCTGTTTGCGCAGTCTGTTGTAGGTCTAAAACAATTTACGATGTGCAGTGGACATCTTCACTAGCAACATTCACCTTTTTCTTGAACATTGTCAAGGGTGGTTACCCACTTTTTATATGTACAAGGACTTCCATTCAGGCACTTGCCTCTTTATTTCGTAGAATTTATACGATGTCCATCTTGAACCCATCTTAAATGATTAGTTAATAACTTATGTGTTAATAATCTATTGCAAACAGATTGCTCTTTTAACATAGTCAACATCTATTTGTTCATTGTTCTTACAAAACTACAGATTTTGATGGGATTGTATTTTCATGATGTTTTTAGACACTGCTTTCCATTTTTTTGTAAATTAAACTCAAAAGCTCGTCAAAATTTAAACATATATATATATTAAAACACAATTCATATTTTTACTTTCTTATATTATATTTCAGAACAAATAACTACTAAAAAAATGTAAATATATATATATATATATATATCTCATAAAAAAAGCTTGTTCTTGCTATACAAATATAAAAAAGGAAAAAAGAAAAAGGGGAAATTGACCTGTGTTTATATGATTTCATTTCTCCACAATCTATAGCTGTGTTTTTCCACATTTCTTTTGTTCGTTGACAACATCTCTAAGATTTCAAGATTTTTTTTTCTTCAGTTTTTTCTTTTTTTTGCAATATAGATTTGTTCCAGCCTTGGTTTTGTTTTACAACAAAAAAAATAAAATGTTTTAGCTCTTCTACAATGAAGACAAAAAGTTAGCAATTCTTTTGCAATCTTTTAGCCATCTTTCCATTACACTATGTCTTTTTTCAGAATTAAATTTTGAGCCAGTCATATTACCTATGAGTACTCTTCCTCGTTAGAACCTTTTCACTCTTGCAACTTTATAGTCATGCTTTGGTCTCCAAAAGTTCCAAAAGTTAGTAAAAGTATTTTGGCATTTTTCCATTATAATTTCTTTTCTTTTGTCCCATGTTTTCTTTCAATGGTTGTTTTAGTTCTATTTGTTGTTAGTTTTCTATGGTGACGAAGAACTTGCAATTTCCAATCATGATACAATGCATTTTTCCAATGTTCTACACATCCAAAGACATAAAAAATAAAATAAAAAAAAATATTCCACAACCTTTTTTCACAAAAAAATTGCTCATGTCAATTAGCTCATACCTTTATGTGTAATGGTTCCAGCTAAATCAATATTATATGTATTTTCAAACTTATAAAAAAATTTAATACATATTATTGACTTCAACTCCTGTTGCTGCAAAAATTCACTCCATGGCTACGTAATATTGATTTCAATATTTTCATATCCATATTACAATGTACAAATGAAAGTGAACTGCACAAGTCAACATCTCATATCAATTTATCATTCCAATCTCATTTTTTCAAATGCACATGCCAATGTTTTCACTAATAATGTCGGGACATCGCCACCTTGTCTTTGACATATATGATTTGCGAAGCTCAATTATTTCAATGTCGTTTATTCAAATTTTTAAATTTATAATGTTTACTCCAAGGTGAAACAATTTCTATTTAATTGAATTTTAAAAATAAGCAATTATTTTAATGCTTATTGGTTCGTTCTAATGATGTAAGCCTCAGGATTTGGCGCCCGGGCCTTGACGGCGCTGCTTACGCAAGACCTGCTACGGATCTCGGTAAACCCCATAACCAACAATTTATTTCTTCCATTCAAGGCTTGGTGACAGCCAGCATTGAACCTGTCTACCTACCTATATGCCCTTAGCAGACCTGATAGAAGCTCATGGCAGGAAGATCGATCGATTTCGGGTCAAACCGGTTTTAACACAGTGCGCTTAGCAATTGTGTCTATGGTGTTTATCGAGCAGTTACATCCACACGTAGCCCTATACCAATCAACATAGGCTTGTAAAGTGGCATCCAAGGCCATAATCCTATATCAGAGTCTCGACTTGTGGCAGCACTTGCAGAGGAGCACTTGTGGGATTCTACAGCACCACAACAATGTTTTAATTGTTGGCTTTAACACGACCCTATTCTCCACATCAACAACAAACCACAGATTAGCAGACGGTGGCGGTGAGTACTTTCAAAATGGTGATTCCACCTTTATCTACAACCGATGGGGGTTTCCAACAGCACCACGCCGCCCATAAACCCAACAAAAAACTTGATTATCCCATGTGGGGTTCACAAAGCACGAATTCTGCGACTCCCCTCTTGGCATTCCTCACAACAAAGCCCAATTCTGTTCTCACATCAATCAAAGTTCTTCTTCTGAGCAATAACAACTACCTCTTTTTCACCGATAAGGTATGCATACTCACCAACGGTCTGTACTGGCTTCTCTCTTTGGCCAGTCGATTCTATTCACTTCTCCAGCCACTCTTCTACTCTGTAAAAAATACATTGTTGCATTCCTCTCTTTCCAGTGCATGTCTAGGTTGTTTGAGCTGCTTTTCTTCATTGAGTGTACGAAGGCAACCCTCCATTCCCTATGGAGAATGTGTTATAGATGTGCATGAGTTGCTTCTATGAAAGTGATATGAATGAGTTGGGAGAGTCTAAGGACTTTCCAGTATGTTAGCTAGGTTTTATAGCATCAAAGAATTGCAGCAATGAACAATAGCAGGCCTTTAGCTTTGGCCACACCCTAGTTTACTTTTATGAGCGACATTTCTCCTCATTGAATTGTATGGTGTAGGGTATAGATTAGTGGTTTTTTTTGTGTAATAGATCTTTTCACACTATTGAGATTTGTTCAACTTAGGGTTTGAAATTGGTTTTGAGGTTTCGTTATTTGTTTGTTGAGAGAAATAGCAAACTTAGATATGTAGCATTCGGCATTACGGCATTGTCATGCAGTATAAAATCGAAAATGTTGATGCAGTTTTCCTTTAATTGGTGGATAAAATTTTATGTTTTATTATTCAATTAATCCGTTGCAATCATGCACTATGAGCCAATGTGATGGTGTACTTTTCAATTTCGTTATTAGCGTCTTGCTAACTCAAATTTGACCTATGAATTATGAATTATAGTTTCTCCTGTGTAATACAAGGTTGAGATTAGAAGACTCATAGAAATCCTTCTAAAGGTTAAGAATCCGATTCTCGTGGGGGAGAAAGAGCCCGAGGCTGTAATGAAAAAACTTTTGTAGAGAATACAAAAAGGTGAAACCCCAGCGTAGTTTCAGATACTTCCTATTGAAACATAGAAATCCGCTTTCTGTTCCGAAAACAAAGATAAAGAAATTGGACCAAATGGTGGAAAGGCATTTGAATAACGGTATAATTCTTAACGTGGGTGATTTAAAGTGGCTTGTAGAGCATCCCAACGTAGCAGGAGCATCGATAGAGTTGTCAGTCCTCTTTCTGTGAAGTTGTTATGAAATTTCAGCCAATTTTTAGCTTGATATGGAAGAGCTGGTCGTCTATGGCTGATTGCGATTGCGACGTGTGAAACATACCTGCGTTGTCAAGTATATCATCCCTTATATGGAGAATGATTAGGACCTACAGCCTCTACCTATTATTGCCAAACCAACTCCAGGATTGTTTCCTAGGTTCTCCCTTGTTTCTTCTGCTTTCTAGGTTCTCCAGTTATTTTAGTGTTTAAAAGATACGTCTTGAAATGCTTCAAATATGTCATTATTTTAGATTTGGTGGATCATAATCAGCATCTTCAATTTTGGTTTCTATTTTATTTTGTTTGATGTACATATTTCAGAACCACAATAACGACCTAAATATTGCCCATCCACCAAGTGCAGAATGAATGAACAATAGCCAGACCCTGAATTGACATTTGAACTGAGGTGGCTTGAACTAATAATATTTAAACACCTAGATACCAGTAGGCAAGGTGACAAATCCCTAATTATATGGGATCTTACAATTTTTAAAACAATGCCTAAGGTTATGTGAAAATGCTTCATGATAGAAGGATGAGTGATCGAAGGATGAGGAACGTATCCCCATTATTTCAAGGATAGAAGGATGAGGAACGTATTCCCATTATTTTAAGGGCTCTGGCATTTACGTTAGTTGCATATTTGCGAGTATTTGTTGGTAATTAAAAAATATTTGTGTTTCCTTTCAAAACAAATCTTTTGCCTAGAAAATTGCAATAATTGTATTATGATATAATACCTTAGTCACCTTCCTGGTTTGCATAGAGGCTTCTATCTATGCTAATAGTGGTAGATTGTTATGGCTATCGTAGGATTTAATGCTCAGCAATAAAGGAAAACAATGGCAAAGGAAGAGGCAGAGATGGCAGTTAAGAGGTACTTTAATTCAAATGGCTTGCCATTCTTTCATGTTCAATCTATGTTCCATTCTTTCATGTTCAATCTTCGTTCTTTTGGGGAATGGTGAGTACTATTGAGAATTGTGGAGGTGATGGCAAACCTCCATTTCATAAAAAAATGAGTACTAATGATTTGATCAAGTTTATAGATACATTATTTTTATTCATTTTAACTTCTATCAATCGTTCACAACTCCAAGCAAATATATCCTTCCTATAGCTTTCTACAAATAGAGCAGGTAGCAATGTCAAAGACATTGCCACCACGTGTCTCTTGTTAATATTTATAAGTACTTATCTATATTAGTATGAGAGGTAAAATATATATATGTATATATATTAATACAAGGGAGGATATATATAATAATAAAAATAAAATAATGAGTTTACATTAAAAAAAAAATTAAAAAAAGGAAAGGGAAGTGAGGATTGAGAGTACACTATAATGAAAAGGTGAAGGTGACTCAAGGGAACTTGATCTTTCCCTTCATCTTTGGGTAATGGGAAATATTCAATATAAAGTGCTTTTATAAAGATTAATAGGATTGATGTATTTTTTTTTGTTTTCTAAAGAATTAATTTTAGGATTCTAATTTGTTGGTTTGCTTTGATCTTTTTTTTAAAGTCTTTGTGAAGCATTCCCTTAATATAAAAACATCTCTTTTGATGGTTGCTCAATTATTCTTGTTGGAGACCTTGCACAATTACCACTAGTTATGGACATTCCAGTATGTAGGCTCTTCCCATGGTACTGCACTTTGGCGCAGCTTCAACACAGTTGTAACCCTTTCAACTGTTTTTTGCCAACAAGGAAGTGACCCAACACAAGTCACCTTCATGAACCTTTTTAATAACATAAAAAGGGCATAAGCTACTATAGAGGATTGGATGCTTCTCATGTCCAAGATAGACTCCTTCCTTTCTATAGATGAGTTATCTACTTTCAAAAGTTCCATGCACTTATTTGCAACCAACCAACTAGCTTCTCTTCATAATCAACACATGTTGAAGTCTTTGCAAATTCCAATTGCACTCTCTATTATTGAGCACATATAAACAACCATGATACTTCTCAAGTTGAAGATGATCAACTGGAGTGTGCAGTGTTACTTTTCCCTGGGTAACGAGTTATGTTAACATCAAACTTGTGGGTTTCAACAGGTCTCATTAATGGATCGCTTGGACAAGTGGTTGATATTTTCTACAAATCAAATCATCATCATCCACAACTTCCAACATTTGTTGTTTGTTGTTAACTTCCAAAAGTACATTGGCCCTCCATGGGATACCAACAATCCTACTTTTTGACCAATTCCACCTATACAAAGGGGGGGTCGTACTCAAATCCCACTTAAAATGGCATGGGCATTGACAATACATAAATCTCAAGGCATGGCATTACCAAAGGCTACAATAGACATTGGTACAATGGAGCGTCAAGGTTTAACCTTCACTGCACTTTCCAAAGTCTCTTCCCTTAAGGATCTTCACATATCCCCAACATTTTCCTATGATCGATACAAATGTATGCAGGATAATCCACATGCCAAGGTAAGGAAAAATGCAGATACATTGCTACACTCAATGGAGCTCTCTTAACTACGTTCTATATGTAAGTACTTCACTTTCCTAAAACTTATATTATACCCTTCTCCCTAACTACTATTATACTTTTCATGTGCAGGATCTACTCCTCAACAAGCTACAAATTTTTAGCTTTGCATTTTGTAAAACATCTTCGTCTTCTATTTTGCATTAACATATATGGAAATACCCTTTTTACTCTCATATTTTTATTGAATATTTAACTCTTATGTTTACACATTTCAACATTTTGTTGTTGCGTCTACTTGTTTCACTTTAAATTACGACGTTCTTTTATTGCACCCCAAGTTGCATGGATCGCGGTAGACGAATGAATGTCGACCCACATGGGTGGTGAGCCGAGAGTGAAATTACTATCTATCGTGACCATACTTCATTGATAGGTATTCTATAACTAGACCTGCCACATCACCACAATCCCATGCCATACATATATGGAAGACAACTCGTCTACGTATTTGTTTGTTGGGTGTGATTCACACAAGTCTTGAATTTTAATTATTTTAATTCAATAATCTTGTTATATCCGATAAAAGTCATGCACTTTCAAACAACCAAAAAGGGAGGTGGGATACTGTCATTGTCATTCTCGAATCTACTAGATTTTATGGGAGTAGTCCAAGTGAAAAAGGGTTTAGGTTTCTATAAATTTGTAATTTTTAGTACAAATTTTTCATATAAAATGATTTATAATTGTGTGATATTTGTGTATTTAATATTTTGTGATATATAGAATTTAAATAATAGAATTTCATTTAAATTTAAAATTTTGTTAATTTTGTTTATCAAATAGAAAAGGAAGTGTTTTTCTTATAAAGTATAAATGATTAGTTCATTACCATTTTGTAAAATAAAGACATATCGCCATCCAATAACATAACTTTGTTATGATCACTTTCAACTCACTTAAAACAACCACCATCACATAACAATGTATAATAAAATTGCCACAACATTCCCACTTTAGAAAACAAATCATAAATAAGTAAATAAAAAATTACATATGAAAAAGGAAATATGTTCTTTAACTATCAATTTTAAAAACTTCATAACTATTTTCACTACACATGATAAAGTTTAATAAATTTAAAGTATTAAATAAAACAAAATATTATAAATAAATAATTAATAATAATAACTTTTTTCCACTTATTTAAATTTTATAATGATTTTAAATACATAAAATTATATTATATTTAATTTTTATTTTAAAAATAAACAGAAATAGTATTATATCTCACTTTAATTTAAAAAATAAAAAAAATTGTATCATATCTAAATTTTATTTTAAAAAATAAAATTTATTAAAATGTTTAATTGTTAATATTATTATTATATTTGTAGTATTTAAAATTATATCAAAGATATTTAATAATTTATTTAATAATATAGATTTTATGTAGCTTTGTTATTCATTTAACTATATAAAATGATGTTGATTAAATATCAATATGTAATGATTTAAAAAAATAATTTAATATATAATGTATAATGGTTTTACATAATGAAATATAATTGTTTTTCAAAAGTAAATATTTTTGAACTTATTAATATTTTTAATTTCTCAATTTTTCATCACAATTTTATTGAAATTTGCATTAGTTTTAAATCGTTAAATTACGTTTTATAATAGAATAAATATTGATATGTTTTACTATTTTTAATTATTATAAGTAGAATTATAAAATTAAGTTATACACTAAAGTTTAAAATTATGTTTAAAATTTTTAGAATTATTTAGTCAATACTTCATACTTTCTATATAAATAAAAAATGTCATGGAATTTGTTAGTCCAATTTTAATTATATATTTATATATATTTTTTGCATTAGAGTAGTAGTCACATTTATCTTCTATAAAGAGTGACACAATAATAGCTATTATAATGTAAAAAATAACTTGATGTGTAAGCTTTAACAAAGTGTTATAATAAGTTTTTTGAATGCTTGATTAAGTGATATTAGATAGCATTTTTTCTTTTACTTCATTCATACTATAGAGTGTTATAGATAGGGTTAATATGTGATTATAAATATTTTTTTTCAATTCTATTTCAATTTTTAAATGTATGTACAACTATTTCATTAAGACATTTTTAAGAGATAAGTATAAGAAGCTTTGTTGCTAATTTCACTTATTTTTTTAATAATTAATTACTAATTTTATCATTAGTAACAAGTTGAAATTAAAGTTATGGAATCCAAGTACAAAAAAAATACTAATTGTGTCACCTAATTCCGTGTCCCAAGTCAAGGTAGGTGGATGCATGTTTTGAAAGCGGGGATGGACGACCATTAGAATCATTGAAGAAGTTAAATGTGCACATGGCTATTGGTTTCAAAGTTTGAGAGTGGACGCCAACTTTTATGAATGCGACAACCCAATTACCCATTTTCCTCGTGGCAGATTTTGCTAACAAAAAAATATATACCAAATGGTAGGGCAGCACTTGCATACTTAAATAATATTAGAGAAAGTGGTGGGTGATATGACAAGGCACTTCCCTACCGTGTCACTATCCCTAGTCCTCCAACACTGACCTAAAATCTTGAAGTGGTCAAAGTGGAAACCTAAAACTTTGAATTGGGACCTTTGTAAATAAAACTTTGAAGCGGGAACATGAAACCTTGAAAGGAAACTATTTTCGTGAAATCTTGAAGTAGGAACCATGTTCTTGGAGTGGAAACTATGCCATACCTCGAAGTGGGACTTTCTACTTGAAACCTTGAAGTGAAAACCATTTTTTTATAATATTTTGTAGTATGGGGAATTGAACCCCACCCCACCCCACCCCATACTTTCTGAATAGCCTGGACTTCCTTCACTCACCAAATGGAAACCATGTCTTTGAATACTAAGTACGAAGCATTAGATATAATTGCGACATATGGCATTACGTTATCATGTTGGGCATTACATGAAATTGTGATATATTGCATCACATTATCATGTTTGGAAATTATATATGGTATCATATTGTTGCATGGTGTAAAGTATTCATGCATATTAATTATGGGTAATTGGTAATGTTTTTTTTCTTTAAATAAGAGAGGGACCATTGATTTTATTGATATATATAGAGTTATAAAAATTATTTTAGCTGGTTTTGTCTTATAAGTATTCATGCATATTAATTATTGGTAATTGGTAATGTTTTTTTTTCTTTAAATAAAAGAGGGACCATTGATTTTATTGATATATATAGAGTTACAAAAATTATTTTAGTTGGTTTTGTCTTATTAGTATTCATGGATATTAATTATTGGTAATTGGTAATGTTTTTTTCTTTAAATAAAAGAGGGACCATTGATTTTATTGATATTATAGAGTTACAAAAATCATTTCAGCTGGTTTTATCTTATAAGAAGTTAGAGCTAAGAATTGTCACACCCCCTCCCATCTATTAACGCAAGGAAGGGAACATGATATCCAAAATCTGGGCTTTTATATAAGGGTACCCACACGAAGCTGGTACCCAAAATAACTGCAACAAGGGCATGTGAGCGGAAAAAAAAAGGACACGCACGCGCCTCCAAAGGCGCGCACGCATCCCTGCTTCGGCAATGTTGAACATCCACGTGGTTTAGCCCACGTGGACAAAAGGGGGGCACACGTGACCTTGACGTGTATGCACATATTGGCGTCCACGCGTTAGTGGTGCGTGCACGCCTCTGTTTTTTTATAAAAAAAAATAGAGCTCATAGGTTTTGTCATTTTTGACAGACCAGTGAGCTAAATTACCAACCCGCGAGCGCACCTTCAACCCCGCGAACGCGTCCTCATGCACCCCCGTCGTCATCAACACCAAGCAGTCGCCCCTACACCACGGTGCCGTCCGTTTCTCCAGGTAAGTGCTCCTCAAAGCACAAATTTGTCTTTATTTTTTTTTCTATTTGAATTTTAATTTAACAAAAAAAAAATTACAATCCATTAAAAAACCAAGAAAATTTAATTGCAGGCCATCTACACACCTAACAAGATGTCAGACACACCACCACCATCCGATGAAACCCGACCTCCAGAAGAGAATATGGGAACCGACAATGAACCCAATGAAAACCTTGAAGATCAATTACACCAAGACTTAAATCAATTGAGGGCATTAAGTAATGAATTGAACAGTACCAGCGAACCCTCTTGAGTTTCCTTGGCTTCAACACTTCAAAACATTATTGAATCAATCAATATTGCACACAGTGAGATAACAAACTTGAGCCAATACAGGGCTCGAATGAGGGAACACTACTCCACTGGGTTGTCCAAAGAGAAAATAAAAGACCTCAACATCAGCAAAGCCCAGTTGTATAGCAAGTTCATAGTTCCCTCGACCGGACAGCCTCCAGCTTTGACGAGGCCTCGGGTTTGCATGGACTGGAGCATTTACCAGCCATGGAGAGATAACTGGAGACAGAGGTGGTTCATGGTGTTTGACAGGCCCCCGTGCAACAATTTGGAGGTCCCACAATATTTCCTTCGGAAATTGTGGGCTGAGTTTGAGCTAGGGTACCATGTCAACTATTTTGACATCACTGAGTTTCAGGGTGTCGTTCCTGGCTCTACCCAAGATCGACCTCAGGTGCACCGCAACCCGCTTAGAGGACCTCCTGCACCCAGGAGAGAGCCAAACCCCCCTCCTCAGCCACCCGGGTTTGGTAGCGGTCTAGATGAGATTCATGACTCCGTTAGACGTGCCACACATGACTTGCTTAGACATACCAAATTTGTGTCCATGTCTTCTCAGAGCTAGGAGGACATCGATGAGACACAGACAGCTGCACAGTCTATGGGTGGTGGCTGAGACATGCCGAGTACAGGTGGAACCCAGGCAGGGCCTTCTAGTTCTGCTGGAACAACAGCACATCATTGTTCTCACTGTGGTCATTCTTGCCATGGTGATACGCAGCAACATGCCACAGGGAGCTTCATGGATCAAGTTTGCTATTGTTTTATTTAATGTTCAAGTATTTGTTGTATTTTATTTGATATCGTATTGTTTAATATATTTAACTTTTAATTACACATTGTTGACTTTATTTGTTTTAATGTTTAGTTATTGGGTGTCAGGTCTCCACCCCCCAGGTGGGAGGACGTCGGTCCCTTTGACCTCGATGGAGCCATGGCAGCAGCAGAGGAGATTGCGGCACCATACACACAGGTAACTTCTTTACTTTGAATAATTAGATCCAATTACGAGTAATTTGTGTTTAGTAATTACAAATTAACTAGCATTGAGTAATTACCATATTATCATCATATTTTATAGTTGTGTTTATAATATTGTCTAATTTATTTGAGAGATATAAATTCATATAATCCCACAAAAAAAAAAATGAAACCTTATCAAACATGAAAACCTAACAAAACTATAAACATTTGTGTTAGACACAATGCTCACTGAGAGGGGGGGGTGAATCAGTGAGCCTATACTTTATTTAATTTCAACTTCAATCACCAACTCTTATATCATCATTTCACATTCACATCATATTCATCAATGAACTAAATATCAACTAATGAAACACATCAACACATAATACGAGACCAAATATAGTTTTTGTAATCTTTTGTATTTGGTTCAACGGCTACAACCGTGAGGCAATTCAGCACCAACTGATACAATGAGCACCAACTCATCATCTAGGACCCAACCTAGTTTTTCTTAGATCCTACTAAGAAAATGGATACAAGACCCTGCTTGTATTTATGATTACATAGTTGTCACATATCATACATATTACAGTCATGTCATTATTCACATCATCGCATTCATCAATTTGTTTCCAGCACCTTGTCTTCAATCATCATTCTGTCCCTGTTTCATCATGTCCAGTATCTTCTCAAACATATCGATATTCTATCTACATTCACATCTTTAACCTGTCATCAAACTGTCATTAACCATAGGCAAATTATCATTCTGCTGTCAAGATATCAAACATATCCACATTTATATCACTTTCTGCTCATCATCACTTTGTCATATTTTTAACTAGGATATACACAAATACATCATTCTCTCCTTTCACCAAACTGCTGCCCAAAATATCATTAGTCTCTTCATACTGTCTAGATCGTCATGTCTTTCTATTGTACATGCACATCATATCACATGATATTCAATCGACCTATCTATGTAATTTTCATTTTTAATTGTTGAGCCAACTTTGTCCTTTGAATGGACACATAATAGTTCACATACAATGTTTTATTTGCATGCTTGTTTTGGTTTGACTTCACACAACCACATCAAAGGCCACGTTAGAAACTTAGGGCTTCCTCATTTTTTTTGTGGGCTTCTACATCATCATGTTTAAATACTTAAGCATCAAAGGTTTCGTCAAGCAATTATAAGGGCAAGGGCTCCATCACACCCACAACAATAGACCACAAACAATTCCAAGAACCCCAAGGCACAATACATTATGTCTTCATCACCATACATCAAGGATTCCACATATGGACATCTTCAAGGTTCAAGGGCTTCAACATCCATCGTAAGTGCCATTAGATAAGGGTTGATTCAATTTGTATGTGGGTTTCAGTATGGGTTCCACCATCAAGAGTCAATCATTTAGTATTTAATCAACATGCTTTCAATGGACATCAAGCCCATCATCAAATGGTAGCATGGACCATCACCAAGGGTTCCACTGCCCCATCAAACCACAAATGACCACAGAATGGGTCATTTGGCTCATTAGGTGTTCCAATGGCTCCAATGCCCACCTCCATGGTTCTTCATGCCATGTGTGTTCTTCAAGCCATCCACATCATCATCTTCTTTTCCATTCCTCAAGCCTTTGTCATTAATGTTGTCACCACCATCACCATCACCGTCAACGTCTTCATAGTGGCCAAAAGATAATCATAGTGGCCAAGCTTCTAGAAATTCAAGAACCTGATGTTTCTCATGTCCTTATTACCCTAGTTTATTATCACGGGATTTCCAATTTATTCTAATACTTGAGACTGAAAGTAATCATACTACTACTCCTAAAACATGCTATTAGGAAAGACATATAAACAACGTAAAACAACTTATCACATGTATTGTCACTAAAGTTTTTGAAAATGATGTAAGGCCCATAAGGAAGAGCGATAATCTTACAAATATGGTCTATGGGGCCTTGCTATTATCTTGATTCAAATTCAACTCGATAAAAGATTTGGCATCAAGAATACTCATTTAACTCATTTCACTCAAGATTTCTTTGATTTCAATCAAGTGATATCATTTTGACAACGTAGCTATTCAATCAAGAACACATAATTACTCATTCAATGCAAAAGAACATGGCACATTCAAGCTTGTAAGTAAGTAAACCATGAAAAAGATTTATCTTTCTTCCTTTTTCTAACGATCAACACTCTAAAGTGTATTAAATAACATGCACACTAACTTAACTGCTATTTAGCACCTCTTTGAAAATTTAAACAATGAGATGCCATTTTATTTGATGATGTAAATGTTATGGAAATAAAGGGACTCAAGATCCTCACTCTAGGGATGCAAATACTTTTCCACTGGGTGAATCAAGCTTCTAGGAAACTACAAATCTATAAGAAGACATCAAAACCTAGGAACTCTTCACCAAGAACCCAAACACATTACATAGGTTTCCAATTCAAATTTATAAATAGACATGAATTCCATTTGCTTATGAGACACTGCACATCTCTCTAGGTCCAAAGGAAAAGCTCACCTATTCATGGGGATCACTCTAGAAAAGGAAAAGCTCACCTACTCATGGAGATGACTCTAGAAAAGTAAAAGCTCACCATGTCACCTTCTATGCCCTCTCACCTTATTTAATTTTAATTTCATGCCATGCCACCTTCTATCCTTTCATAATATTGGATATCATCTAACTTGAATATAAATTTATTGCAGTCATGTTTTCTAAGTACCATCGTTGTCATTCTCATTTTCATTGTGTTTAATATTGTTAATATTGTTTTTATAAATTCGGTCTGTTAGAAAAACAGGATCGCAGAGCAATAACAGTAAGCAGAAATGCAAATATAATCACACATACACATTACAAGAGAGACACAGATATATCGTGGTTCACCCAACTTGGGCTACGTCCACACTGAATTTTCCAGTCCTTATTATTATTACCGTCCAGCAAGGTGAAGGGATACAACCTGCAGCACAACCGCTGCACTTCCTCTTCTCTGTTTCACAGTCTCTCTCCTGATCTCAAAGATCTTTACAATGCATAAAACCTAATACATCAACAACCATAGCCGTATTACAATGTCTTTATTTTATAAGGAAAATACAATGGGAAAATACCATGGGATAGCCAAAACCATGGGCCCGCAAAACAACTGGCGAAAACAGCTCCGTGGGGGGGTGATGCCCCCCCACACCCCCCCGCTGGGGTGAGTGTACAGTCCACCTACATATCATATAAAACTAGGGTACAAACACGGTTGATACAATATCATCTATGAGACTAGAAGATCTGGCTCCACAACCAACAATCTCCCACTTGGAGACTGATCACAGCAACTCCACCGCTGCTGCACTTGCTGGACTTGGACTTGGCAAATTTCTCCTCTTCACCTTCATGCTAGAAGTCCAACTAAAATCGAGCACGAACTCAGTTTCTCTCTGGTCACTACCTTTGTGAACATGTCTACAGGATTCTGGCTAGTATGTATCTTTTCCAGCTTCAATAGTTCATCTTCCAGAACAGTGCGTATGAAATGGTACTTGAGCTGTATATGTTTAGTCCTAGAATGGAATGCTGAGTTCTTTGCAAGGTGAATGGCACTTTGGCTGTCGCTATACAATATGCTATCCTTCTGCTTCTTACCCACTTCCTCCATAAACCTCTGCAACCAAATCATCTCTTTACTAGCCTCTGTAATGGCAACATACTCTGCTTCTGTTGTTGAAAATGCAACAATCTTCTGTAGTTTCGAAATCCAGCTTACTGCTGTTCCACCCACAGTAAACACATACCCTGTGGTGCTCCTCCTGCTATCCTTGTCACCTGCCATATCTGCATCAACATATCCCTGTAGAACAGTGTCTGAGCCTCCAAAACATAATGCCTCAGTGGTAGTACCTCTCAAATACCTGAGAATCCACTGTACTGCCTTCCAATGTTCTTTACCTGGATTGTTCATATATCTGCTCACAACTCCCACTGCATGTGCAATATCTGGTCTTGTGCACACCATGGCATACATCAAGATGCCAACTGCTGATTGATAGGGAATCTTGGACATGTAATCTGTCTCTTCTTGTGTCTTGGGACACATTTCCTTACTTAGACTGAAATGGCTAGCCAAAGGTGTACTTACAGGTTTTGCATTCTGCATTCTGCACCTCTCCAACACCTTTTGTATGTACTCACTTTGAGACAATGTCAATTTGTGATTTTTCCTGTCCCTCGTTATTCTCATACCAAGGATTTGCTTTGCAACACCCAAATCCTTCATCGCAAATGAATTAGCTAGCTTCCTTTTGAGTACATTTGTATCCTACATGTCAGACCCTGCAACAAGCATGTCATCCACATACAATAACAAGATAATAAATCTTCCATTGTCTAGCTTCTTGAAATAAACACAGTGGTCAGAATGACATCTACTATAACCTTGTTTTGTCATAAACTTGTCAAACTTTAGATACCACTACCTTGGACCTTGCTTCAAGCCATACAAGCTCTTTTTCAACCTGCATACCAGATCCTCCTTACCTTTGACCTCATACCCTTGTGGCTGCTGCATATATATTTCTTCCTCCAAATCCCCGTGGAGGAAGGCTGTTTTTACATCTAACTGTTCAAGATGCAAATCTTCTACCGCCACTAGACTTAAGATAGTCCTAATTGAAGTCATCTTAACAATAGGAGAAAATATTTCATCAAAATCTATACCTTTCTTCTGTGCAAACCCCTTTACAACAAGTCTGGCCTTGTACCGCTTCTTACCTCCTTCTTCTTCCTTCAACCTGTAAATCCATTTGTTTTGCAATGCTCTTTTACCAGCAGGCAACTGAACCAAATCCTAAATCTGGTTTCCTACCAATGAGTCCATCTCCTCATTCATGCCTTGCTCCCACTTCTTTCTAGTTTCCACCTGCATTGCTTCTTCATAACACTCTGGTTCACCAGAATCAGTCATCAATAAATAATACATTGAAGGAGAGTATCGTTCAGGGAGTCTACTTAACTTGGTAGATCTTCTTACAATTGCAGGAGTTTCAGGTACTTGCTGCTGCTCTTGATTTTCTGGCACCTTCGGAACTTCATTTTCTTTAACTTCATCAAGCACTATGTACTCTGTGTTTTCCTTTTCCTGTTTCTTTCCCTGCAACTGATCTTCATACATGACCTTTTCATTGAATATCACATCTCTACTCCTGATGATTTTGTTATTTTTATAATCCCATAAACGATAACCAAATTCATCAACCCCATATCCAATAAAGGTGCATTTCTTGGATTTAGCTTCAAGCTTTGTTCTATTTTCTTTATCAATATGGACAAATGCTTCACAACCAAACATTCTCAGAAATGAGTAGTTTACCTTTTTATCTGTCCATGCTTCCTCTGGAATACCACCATCCAAAGCACTTGAAGGTCCTCTGTTTATTAAATAAACAGCAGTATTTACAGCATCCGCCCAAAACTGTAAGGGTAGCCCTACATGCAGTCTTATACACCTTACACGCTCCATGATCGTTCTGTTCATCCTTTCTGACACACCATTTTCCTGTGGTGTTCCTGGGACTGTCTTCTCTCTACGAATCCCATGGTATGAACAGTAACTATCAAACTCCTTGCCGCAGTACTCACCTCCATTATCAGATTTGAGACACTTCAATCTTTTTCCTGTCTCATTCTCAACCAAAGCTTTCCACTTCTTAAAAGTAGCAAACACATCAGATTTCTGTCTAATGCAATAAACCCAAGTTTTTCTAGTTGCATCATCAATAAATGTAACATAATAATGAGAGCCACCAAGAGATTGTACCTGAGCCGGTCCCCATACATCTGTATGCACAAGCTCTAATTTTTCATTCTTCTTCTGTTTCCCAACCCTGAGAAATCTGACTCTCTTCTGTTTTCCATAAACACAGTTTTCACAGAATTCCAAACTTACCTGCTTCAAATCCAGCAGCAACTTCCTTGAGTGGAGAATCTGCATCCCCTTCTCACTCATGTGGCCAAGCCTATGATGCCACAATGCTGTATCTGTTCTTGTGGAAGCTAAAGAGATAAAATGGTCAGTATTATGAGGACATAAATACAACGTACCTACTCTGTCTCCTTTTGCTATCACCATTGATCCTTTAGTGATCTTCCACCACTTTTCTCCGAACGTAGATAGACAGCCGCCACCTCCCAACTGCCCTGTTGAGATCAGATTTCTTTTCATAGCAGGAATATGCCCAACATCTTTCAACAACCAATCAGTTCCATTCTTAACTTTTATCCATACCTTACCCATTCCAACAATTTTACATGGCTCATCATCACCCAATAAAACATGTCCAAAGTCGTAAGGAACATACTCATGAAAGTATTTCCTATGGGGTGTAGCATGACATGAAGCTCCTGAATCTACTACCCAATAATCACTAGTATTATCTAATGCAAGAATCAAAGCATCTTGTAACACATCATCTGCTACATTTGCTTCCTGGGTAGTTTCCTTCTGTGCATCTCCTTTCTTCTTTAGAGAGTTGCAGTCTTTCTTCAGATGTCCTTTCTTTCCACAGTTCCAGCACTCTATCTTTCCCAGTCTGGACTTGGATCTCCCCATTTTAGACTTTCCACGATTACCTTGGCTCTTTCCTCTCTCCTTCTATCTTCTCCTGCTCTCCATGGTCAACGCATTACTTGATGTCTCACCTGTGCTTTTTCTTCGCATTTCTTCGCTAAGAATAACACCAATAACATCATCAAATTTCAAGATGTTTGAACCAGAGACAGAGTTACTTACAGCCATGACCAAGCTATTGCAGCTTTCTGGCAATGAACATCAGATTAGAAGAGCCCTAAACTCATCATCAAAGTTCACACTTACAGAACTTAGCTGATTTGTAACCGTATTAAACTCATTTAAATGATTAGTAACAGATCCACCTTCAGACATCTTCATATTAAATAAATGCTTCATTAGAAATACCTTGTTGGAGGCCGAGGGTTTTTCATACAGCTTACCCAATGCTTTCATCAAACCCTCTGTTGTCGTTTCTTTTGAGATATTGAAAGCCACCGATGAAGCCAGTCTCAACTGTATTGTTCCCAGAGCCTTTCTGTCAAGAACCTCCCATTCTTCGTCCTTCATAGCTGTCGGCTGCTTTGCTTTTCCTCCCAACGGTAGGAATAGATCCTTCTGGTACAGATAGTCCTCCATTTGCATCTTCCATAACCCGAAGTTTTGGCCGTTAAACTTCTCGACCTTAAACTTTCCTTCTTTTGCCATTGCTCCCACTTGAACCAGAAACCCTAGCTTCCTGCGGGTTTAACTGCCAAATAGACCTTTGGCTCTGATACCAATTGTTAGAAAAACAGGATCGCAGAGCAATAATAGTAAGCAGAAATGCAAATATAATCACACATACACATTACAAGAGAGACACAGATATATCGTGGTTCACCCAACTTGAGCTACGTCCACATTGAATTTGCCAGTCCTTATTATTATTACCGTCCAGCAAGGTGAAGGGATACAACCTGCAGCACAACCATTGCACTTCCTCTTCTCTGTTTCACAGTCTCTCTCCTGATCTCAAAGATATTTACAATGCATAAAACCTAATACATCAACAACCCTAGCCGTATTACAATGTCTTTATTTTATAAGAGAAATACAATGGGAAAATACCACGGGATACCCAAAACCATGGGACTGCAAAACAGCTGGCGAAAACAGCCCCGTGGGGGGGCGATGCCCCCCCACACCCCCCCGCTGGGGTGAGTGTACAGTCCACCTACATATCATATAAAACTGGGGTACAAACACGGCTGATACAATATCATCTATGAGACTAGAAGATCTGGCTCCACAACCAACACGGTCTAAAAATTGTAGTGTTCGCACAGGTGTCAGCGGGCTCCAGCGACCAGCCACTGCCACCGGGGACCAGCAGTTCTCCCCGTGCGTAGGTATTGTGTGTATTAAAGCATAAGTTTAATTTCAAATACGATGACTTGTCTGTGTATATTTATATTTTTGTATATTAAACCATGAAGTTATAAATGTGTATGCAGGTGCGAGCACCTCGGCCTGCCAGTGCCGTTATTCCTCCCTCCCCGACCTTTCGGCCACCCTATATGCCAGTTTTATCCCATGTCATACATGCCCCATTCCCCAACCCCTTCCATCCAGCCCCCCCTCCTATATAGCACCACAATTCCATCCAGCTCCCCCTTACGCATCATATCCAGCTCCACCTCCGTATCAATTTCCCATGTTCCCACCCTCCCCCATCCGACCACAGCACACCACCCATCCACAGTCACCCATCCCTCTACTGCAACATAGACCTCACCCCCCCCCCCCCCCCCCCCCCGCATTCCCCCACCACACTTGCTTCCCCTTCCAGGGTGCGCCCATCCATACTATAGCCAGTTGGGGTTTATAGCCCTAGACATACATCTCCACTTCCCCCACCCCAGTCCATGCCTCCTCCTGCCATGCCCCCTTCTTCCACTGTTACCCCCAGTGGTGTAGCCACCATTGATGTGGCTACATCCTCCCCTTTACCGTCCCCCCCTAGCATTGGTGTAGGCTGTCCAGCCGACTACTCCATCCACCAGCCCCGAAGACCAGCTAATTTTGTTCATGGTGAGATTGACTAGTTTATCATTTAACTCTCGTTCAATTTTAACGGAAATTACTATATGCATCTAGTTTCAGCATTGATCTGATTGTTCTAAATGTTGTAGAGTGGCATTTCCGAGAAACTTGGATCACAGAGGAGGGAGACCCCCTCACGACTTACAGTCTCGCATGCGGTGAGTTATCCAATATTTGAAAACTATTTTTAGTTTGAAATTGTGTTTTATACTTGTATAATTGCCAGGAAAAGTTGACATATTATTGTTGTCGTTTCAGGGCTCAGGGGGACGTGCTCAAAGACGCCAGAAGGACCCAGCTTCCTTTAGCACGAAGAAGAGGAAGATTGATTTTGGAGATGCACTTGGGAGCTCCAAGGGTGGGCAGGAGGACTAAGAGACCCTCCTATGTACAGTAGCCACGATGTGGCATTTTCAGCACGAGGTGCCATATTTTGTACAGGGCACCATGGGCCATATTTTGTATAGGGCACGAGTTGCCTTTTTTTGTATGGGGCACGATTTGCCATTATATAGACGCTGGGAACGATGTTCCATTTTTCCAAAAATTGTACATGATTGGATCATTTTTGCATATTAATAGATGGATTTGCACTTGTGTATATGAGTTTGTCCTTGATTACATTTTTGCATACATGATTTTGTCTTCGATTCAGAACTCTCATCTGTGGATCATAGTGTTAATTGCATGTTATTTGAATGGTTATTATTTCACAAATTTGTCTTAAGCAATTACACACAACATATCCTAAATGTTTATGGTTTATTGAATGAATTTTTACAATCATCTAATCATTTACATTCTAGAAGTTACCAAACCTGCGCAAGTGGTTTTAGTGTCATGTTCTCTGCCTTGCTCGGGAATGATGGGAGGGGACGTGACATAATGGAAATGACTACAAGTGGTAATTGATTAAATTCTTAACTATTCTTTTGAGATGAGTTTAAATAATATAAATAAAAATAACAATTCAAAAGGTAGTATATAGTGCCCTTAGTTATGAATCCATGTGCAAATGACAAATGATAATCCATTTATGTGATTAGACACTTAGGAATTATGAGTCCACCTTCTATCCCTTAAGTGATTTAATTAATAATCGTGGTTGATGAGATGTAAAATTACAAGAACATCAACTTACAATTCTTGGAAAATTTAAAGTTTCCCTCAAGCTAAGCTACTGACAAAACATACAATTAAATCTAACTAAAAATTCATGACTTGTTACAAAGATAACTATGCAAGTTACACAAGTAAATAGTTACACTTCCTATGAAATGAATTTGCATGCATATTACATTGGCCACTATGGAACACTAATGAAAATTAGGGATTCTACCATTGAACTCTTCTGAGAAAAAGAGAAAAAATGTGCAAGTCACCAAGATCATGCAAAATAAAATTCCAAAAACCTTGATTCCTTACAAGGGTTGCTAAGTGAGTTTGCATGCTAGTTAATGACTTTGCATGTCACTAGAGGTTAGAAAACAACTAAAAACAACCTAGTAAGTAAGATTAACTGATCAAGATTCTAAACCCAAAATGGAGTAGTCAATCTATTTTAGGGATTTTGTTGCAATGATGAGAAAAATTTGTTAATATATCCAAGTTGTGAGCGAGACAATATACAATGGTTATTTATTTGACAAGCATGAGAGTACTATAATAGAAAATAAATAACTAAGAAGCATGCAAGCAATCATATCATAATATTAAATACAATAAATGGATGGAAAAAACAAAACTCATATATTCTTCAAATGGAAAAGCATACAAATGTGTAACATCATTTGAGAAAAATGATTTGAGGCAATTTAGCTCCAACACTCTCCTTGGGATGGGTCATTTTCCTTATTAAAATCTCTCTCTAGCTATAGTGACTGAAGAACACTTACTTCCTTAATGAAATAACTCAAGTAAGAATGAATACAATGAATGGTAAAGATGAGAGAATGGGGTGTTTGATCTCCAAGCTCTTTCTTCCCACATGACCTTACAATTATTCTCTTCTTCAAGTCTACCCCATGGCTTTGATTTATAGAAAAATTATGAGATTCAATGAAGAACTATTTCCAAACCATCTTACCAAACCCTAGCACATACCCTCAACCAAACCCAAGCACTAAACCATCTTCTTCATCCTCACCATCACCATCACCATCATCATCACTGTCAATGTCTTCATCATCACCACCATCTTCATCATCATCATTAACTCTAACTCTAACCCTAATTCAATTTCCTTCTATGATTCTAGCCCTAACCCTCACCCAAACCCTAGCACTAAGCCATCTTCTTCATCCTCACCATCACCATCACCATCACCGTCACCGTCACCATCATCATCATGTCTTCATCATCATCCTTAACTCTAACTCTAGCCCTAGCCCTAACCCTCACCCAAACCCTAGCACTAAACCATCTTCTTCATCCTCACCATCACCATCACTGCCACCGTCAACGTCTTCATCATCACCACCATCTTCATCATCATTATTAACTCTAACTCTAACCTTAATTCAATTTTCTTCTATAACTCTAGCCCTAACCCTCACCCAAACCCTAGCACTAAGCCATCTTCTTCATCCTCACCATCACCATCACCATCACCATCACCATCACCGTCACCATCACCATCATCATCAACGTCTTCATCATCACCACCATATCCATCACCATAATTAACTCTAACTCTAACCCTAACTCTAACTCTAACTCTAACTCTAGGTTCCTCATCAACATCTCCATCATCATCATCTTCTCCATAGTCATCATCTTCATCACCATCACCATGACCATGACCATCACCGTCACCATCACCATCATCATCATCATAAGTGCCCGGCGGACGATTTTGCAGAGTTGGCCCCCGTGTGCAAAAATTGCACACTCCCTCAGTGAGCAAAACCCTAGTTTCCAAGATGGACGTACAAGATGGCACCAGGGCCACGGGACCAGAGGAGAGGAGTGCCCCTGGCACTATCTCGACGTCTTGAATCCAACGGAGTCGACGGTTCATTGATTGGAGCCACGGTCGTCATTCTATGGCTCGTTCCGTCTCGCATTCAAAAGGCCTTCAGGGACACCTGCTGGATACCTGCCGGGGGCATAGAATTCCAACCGTGCAGTAAAACCGGGCTCCAGGGAGTCCTACAGGTGTGTCTAGGCAGGTTCCATCTGGGAACCCTGGCTGTAAGTGCCCGACGAACGATTTTGCAGAGTTGACCCCCATGTGCAAAAATTGCACACTCCCTCACTGAGCAAAACCCTAGTTTCCAAGATGGACGTTCAAGATGGAACTGGGGCCACGGGGACCAGAGGAGAGGGGTTTCCCTGGCACTATCTCGATGTCCTGAATCCAACGGAGTCAACAGTTCGTCTATCGGAGCCACGGTCATCATTCTATGGCTCATTCTGTCTCGCATCCAAAAGGCCTTCAGGGACACCTGCTGGATACCTGTCGGGGGCATAGAAGTCCAATCGTGCAGCAAAATCGGGCTCCGAGGAGTCCTGCAGGTGTGTCTAGGCAGGTTCTGGCCGGGAATGTTGGCCGTAAGTGCCCGACGGACAATTTTGCAGAGTTGGCTCCTGTGTGCAAAAATTGCACACTCCCTCACTGAGCAAAACCCTAGTTTCCAAGATGGATGTACAAGATGGCACCAGGGCCAAGGGACTGGAGGAGAGGGGTACCCCTGGCACTATCCCGGCGTCCCGAATCCAATGGAGTCGACGGTTCGTCGATCGGAGCCACGGTCGTCATTCTATGGCTCATTCTGTCTCACATCCAAAAGGCCTTCAAGGACACCTGATGGATACCTGTCAGGGGCATAGAAGTCCAACCATGCAGCAAAACTGGACTTTGGGGAGTCCTGCAGGTGTGTCTAGGTAGGTTTCTTCTGGGAACGCTGGCTGTAAGTTCCCAGCGGATGATTTTGCAGAGTTGACCCCTGTGTGCAAAAATTGCACACTCCCTCACTGAGCAAAACCCTAGTTTCCAAGATGGACGTTCGAGATGGCATCGGGGTAACGGGACCTGAGGAGAGGGGCTCCCCTAGCTGAAACCCGCCGTCCCGAACCCATCAGAGTCGACGGATTCACGAACCGAGCCACGGTCCGGGTGCCACGGGCATTCTAGTTGGGCACCCCGGGGCCGTTCAGGGACACCTGAAGGATTTGCCCCGGGGCCACGGAACCCAAACCGACGAGTGGACTTGGATTTCGTCGGCCCCCATAGGTGCACGTGGCCACAGTGGACCTGTCCACGATGGCCACGCACGCCTGGGGGCCTCCGGACAAGAAATGTCCCCCTTGAGCAAATTTGGATGGCCCTCACATTGGGGTCAACTTTGGAAAATCATCCAGCAGGTACTTATGGCTAGCGTTCCCAACCGGAACCTGCCTAGACACACCTACACGACTCCCTTGAACCCGGTTTTGCTGCATGATTGGACTTCTATGCCGCCGACAGGTATCCAGCAGGTGTCCCTGAAGACCTTTTGGATGCGAGATGGAATGAACCATAGAATGATGACCGTGGCTCCGATCGATGAACCGTCAACTCCTTTGGATTTAGGACGTCGGGATAGTGCCAGGGGTGCCCCTCTCCTCAGGTCTCGTTGCCCCGGTGCCATCTTGAACGTCCATGTTGGAAACTAGGGTTTTGCTCAGTGAGGGAGTGTGCAATTTTTCCACATGGGGGTCAACTCTGCAAAATCATCCACCGGGCACTTACGACCAGTGTTCCTAGCCGGAACCTGCCTAGACACACCTACAGGACTCCCCGGAGCCCGGTTTTGCTGCACGGTTGGACTTCTATGCCCTCAACAGCTATCCAATAGGTGTCCCTGAAGGCCTTTTCGATGAGAGACGGAACGAGCCATAGAATGACGACCGTGGCTCCGATTGACGAACCATCGACTTCGTTGGATTTAGGACGTCTGGATAGTGCCAGGGGCACCCCTCTCCTCCGGTCCTGTGGCTCCAATGCCATCTTAAACGTCCATCTTGGAAACTAGGGTATTGCTCATTGAGGGAGTGTGCAATTTTTGCACACGGGAGTCAACTCTGCAATATCGTCCGACGGGCACTTACAGCCAGCGTTCCCAGACGGAAGCTGCCTAGACACACCTACAGGACTCCCCGGAGCCCGGTTTTGCTGCACAGTTGGACTTCTATGCCCCCGGCAGGTATCCAGCAGGTGTCCCTGAAGGCCTTTCGGATGCGAGACGAAACAAGCCATAGAATGATGACCGTGGCTCCGATCGATGAACCGTTGACTCCGTTGGATTTAGGACACCGGGATAGTGCCAGGGGTGCCCCTCTCCTCAGGTCTGATTGCCCCGGTGCCATCTTGAACGTCCATCTTGGAAACTAGGGTTTTGCTCAGTGAGGGAGTGTGCAATTTTTGCACACAGGGGTCAACTCTATAAAATCGTCTGTCGGGCACTTACGGCCAGCGTTCCCAGCCAGAACCTGCCTAGACACACCTGTAGGACTCCCTGAAGCTCGATTTTCCTGCACAGTTGGACTTCTATGCCCCCAGTAGGTATCCAACAGGTGTCGCTGAAGGCCTTTTGGATGCGAGACAGAACGAGCCATAGAATGACGAACGTGGCTCTGATTGACGAACCGTCGACTCCGTTGGATTCAGGACGTCGGGATAGTGCCAGGGGCACCCCTCTCCTCTAGTCCTATGGCCCCCGGTGCGATTTTGAACATCCATCTTGGAAACTATGGTTTTGCTCAGTGAGGGAGTGTGCAATTTTTGCACACGGGGGCCAACTCTGCAATGGTGATGGTGACGGTGATGGTGATGGTGATGGTGATGGTGATGGTGATGGTGATGGCGATGATGAAGAAGATGGATTAGTGCTAGGGTTTGGGTGAGGGTTAGGGCTAGAGTTATAGAAGGAAATTGAATTAGGGTTAGAGTTAGAGTTAATGATGATGATGAAGATGGTGGCGATGATGAAGACGTTGACGATGGTGGCGATGATGAAGACGTTGACAATGGTGGTGATGGTGATGATGAAAAATATGAAGATGATGGAGATGTTGATGAGGAGCCTAGAGATGATGTTGGTGATGATGATGACAAGTCCCTCTAAGTGGTTATCTATGATGATGACAAGTCCCTCTCAAGTATAGATCTCAAAAATACCACCCTTGAAACCTTATGATAACTCCCTACCCCAAGTGGAAGACCCTTCTATCCATACATGGATTCCTAGAAGGTTTCATCTACCAAGTTAAATTTTCAAGAACATTGTAATAGACTATGTACTTCAAAACATTTCCTAAAACCTAGGTAATTCAAATCTTGAGAACCTATCAAAACCACTATCTTCAAATGCTACAAACATAAATAGATATATTTAAGAAAATACTAATTCAATTTACTCAAATTTGATCCAAATCACATCACCATTTTATTTAACATAAAAGAGAAGCATGGAACAGTTTAATACATATAGGAAAAATAAAAAACATAGGCAAAGACATGTATGTATGTATGTATCAACAAAAAATGCATGTACCAACGAAATAACATAAAACTACACATACCTCGATGTAGAACATAACATTCTTTGGTGCAATTCTTTCTCTTATGTAAAGTTGACTGGCCTCATTCAATAAATACATCTGGATCATCTCTGTTGCTAATTGTCTCCATCAATCTCTCGTTCTCTGAATGAGGCAGGTAGTAGCGTACCTTGGTTGAGCTCTTGCTTGACATTGTCTGAAGATGGATGTTTGTACCAACGATCAAGTTTGTGAAGTGGTACACCACTGAACCTGGTCTGTAATCCATGAATACATGCCCGCTAGTCTTTCCTGACTTCCCATCTAGTGTAAGATATTCCCCCTTAACCACCATCGAGCCAGTAGGAAATTCAATTCCTTCATCATCGATTAATGATCCGTAGAGGATTTGCTTACCTTGGATGCACCGTGCCAACCAATAATCCACACCCCATTCATTGTCTTTCGGTGTAACAACTGCGTATATGTGTCATGGTTGTACAAGATCTGAGATATGCTCGTAGTCTGTAGAAATCGCTGATTGGCCCTCCTCTAACTGGGTTGTTTCAACAACTGCACGTTGGTCTACTGCAAGTGACACACGATCCCATTCATCAACCCAGTCCATGCATTCGCATTCATCCCATTCACCGCTGCTGCAAGGGTTGCAAAAGCATGCAAGCTTTCACGTCCATATTTCAAATATGTGGTTGTTTGAGCTTCAAAATGAATGAAATCCACGTGTTCCTTGTACTGTGCCGCAACTATAGGAACGCAATCGATCTATGTCAACCACTAGCCAAAAATTTCTCGCCACACGTCTTGCCACCGATGATGTTTGTTGATCTCTTGCTCGTTCTGACATTGTTGCGGAGCACCATTGAACTATGGATTTTGCATCTCGGATATGAGGTTCCCTGTCAAACCTCATCTCTTCCCTTCATAGTGTGGTCTTGATGCATGCACCGGCCCCATCATGCTCGCCTTTTCCATGCCTGGTCTCAAAATAGTTCCAGATATGCGACACATTGCAATTCTTATGCAAAGTACTCATCCATTGGAATACTCGGGCATTTTTTAACTGGCCCGCACAACCATCCGACCATATCCAATGCTGATCCATCTGTATAACTCTCTCCTTCAACTGATCATAGAAAATTCAAAAACAATGTTGCACATAATGCAGATTATGGGTTCTATCATCACTTATGTAAAAGTTTGTCTCCTTCATTATTATCCTCTTGTCATTGCTGCTCTATGGCCCATGCCTATACATAATATGTACCATGATGATGACTTGGTCTGAATGGTAGTATTGACTCTGGATTTCATTTTATGGCTTAAGGGTGTAATTTTCTGCAAAATCCACAATTGACACTATGGTTCCAACGGGAAATGTGTCCCTACATTTTCTGTACTGCTCATCTTGCCATCGCGTTACATGCACAAGTTGAACATACTGCTCAGTTTTCTCGTAGAATTCTGTGAAGAAGTCACATACCGGTACCTATTACCATGGAAACAAGGGAAATATTACAATGTGGCCTTTGGAAAAATGTATATGCCATAAATTGAACGTGTAATATGAAAAATATGCAATATTCATTTGTACCTGTGACTTTACCAATACAATCTTTTTACATTCTCTGACACTGCCTAATCGATAGGTCACGTACTTGAAGTTCTGCATCTCCACACCTATCATGCCAAATTCTGTGTCCTTGCTTTCATGAATGCAACTGTTCAAAAGAGAAAACCCACTGCACATAGAACATGTCCCATATAGACACAATTTTTGATAATACTTTTGTCCTTCGAGCCTTGGACACATGATGTTGTAGATAAAGTCTCTTGATGCATTCAGTGGTAGTATGGATTCATTGCAACCCTGCACAATGTTAGTATGCAAATCACAAAATATATGTTTATATGTGTCATAATAATATTCATATTCTATGTGGTATCTACAACAACAAGTGTTCCGATCAATGCATATACGAACGTACCATGGTTTGCATTTCTCAAAGGACCTTTGGCCAAGGTTCAATTGTGTGTGCTCGTTCCTGAATCTCTCATAGAGTTCAGTCTGTGTGGTGTCAAGGAAGTTTTTAACATGGGGCTCACGTTCAGTAGAACCTTTTCTCAGTTTTAGCACGTCTCTTTGGTTTGATGAAGGTCTAGTATGATCATGCCAAAAATTCTGTACTAACTCCTTAACAGCATCAATTAGCTTCCTATCTACATGAGGCAACCTACCAACAAAATCCCAACAATCGTTTCCACCCAGAGTGTCAAGATTTTCTCTTATAATATAGTACTTTTTAATAGTTTTTCTATTTAATTTGAGTATGTGAGAAGTGTGTGATAGCAGGCGACGTTGCGTTGTGGACTTGCTTACAATTGATTCCACTAAAACACGATGAGCTGCACAAAGATCTTTTGTACGAGACTTCTTCCCAATCGCATTAAATGCAGATTGGAGATTTTTAACAATATGACTGTTGTCCTCTGAACTTTTAACCATATTTATTCCCAAAATTCTCCTAACAACAGCTAAAGAACGTGACTTTAACAAACATAGCAATAATTGACATTTACCTGCATCACCTTTGGATTCAAAATATTCTTTCACAATTTTGTTGCATTGCCATTCGATAGTGCGTTTTGGCAACTTGCCTTCAAGCCCTGACATAGCACTCTCATCCACATGAATACGTCTAGGAGTTCTTCTTCTTGCACTGGACAGTCGAGGTAGGGAGGGTGGACATGAGACATGAATACCGGAGCTTGTTTGTTGTGGTGCTTCATTCATAGATTGGGCCATAATGGGAGTGTGGTCGACAGGGTTGTGGTCTTCTTAGGGAGATTGAAAATTAAGCAAGGCTTGTATGTCCATCTCTACACATGCAGCATCTCCCAGAATTCTTGTGTTGTGAGGAACTTCAAAATGACTCGTTGATGGATTGTTGGTTGGAGATTGTGTTGATGTTGGAATTTGAGTTGGGTCCGTTGGACGTGACTGCTTTACCCGTGGTTCTGAACAAGAGGTTGTCATGTCAACAACTATGTTAGGATCAGTGGCAGGATCTGGGGCAATGATAGGACCATGTCTCAATCTTTCCATTCCCATCCTGGCCTTTTCTCTTAAGTCATTGACCTTTTCAATGGGCAGATTCCTTCTATTTTTTTTTTTTGCTTTTTGTGAGTTCACATCTCCAAAAGTCTCTTTAACACAACTATCAGGCCTACCCCTGCAAAAGAAACAACAAATAAGATATTAGTGCCATTATACAATGAACCTGACACATTCCAACATAGCTTACCACTTTACAAATTAACATATACAACTACAGACTATGTTGGTTTATTTGATTCGAATAAACATCATTATCCCTTACAATTCCAATAAATATAGATGATGTTTGGTCAAGTGTAGAGAGGAGAAACTAGTGTCTTGCTTGGCCATGAATTCATAAAAATTATGGTAGTAACACCCTACAACAGAGATGGCTAGAGATGCCTTGGGAATAGTTTGATAGTTTTTCTACATCAAATAAGGTAACCTTAATTAATTGCATTTTTTGCTTTCTCCCTTAATGTTATCAATTCTAGGACTTTGCACCTAGTTTGATTGCTTTGTCTTCCTAGTGGAATGGTATATCCTTCCATTTGAGGCAATGTCCTTTACCATCGTAAATTAATAGGTTATATAACACATTAAGGAGTTGAAGAAACAACAACAAAATATTTCCTTAGATCTATAAAACTTGAGATGATAGAATGTGGTTTTGAGTTTAAAATACCCATGGTTGAATTCAACAATGCATCACAATAGAATGAATGTATACCTTGTTTTGTGCAAAACCTTTAGGAGGATGCAAAGGTTTCTAACAAAGATCATGGTCTTGGGAAGGGTGATTAGGAGAAATATAATTTGACCTTTCAATGTGCAATATCTAGGGTGGGGAGGTGTTGGAGAGTGGGGAACTAGGGACTATACCAACAATCATCATGTTGAATAGAGCATGAAGTGGGGAAGTCTTGGTTTTTGGAAAAAAAATCATTGTAAGAGGTGAGGGGATATTGTAAGGATGGTAAATATGGATGAAAATTATCATATTTGGATTCATAGAGAAAGGAAAGGTGCACATACTTACAGATATCCTCATTCCATACAATGGTATTGAATAAGAGATGAGAGAGTTGAGGTTTTGTGGATGAGTTGAAGTGATATTTTTAGTTATGTTTAGTGAGTGTGTGGTTTTTTTTGCTAGCATAATATGAGGTGAAAAGAACAAAATTAACTTGGGAACTAATTACACAATGAGGAGGTTGCATACTTCATCTTGTCTAGTGTTCATATGAGTTTTTTTAGATGTGAACTTGGGAAATCTTCTTGTCAAATTCATTGTTGTCTATGCATGGATATTGTTGTGGGAATATTACAAAAACAAAAAGGCATGTGCTCATCTCAAATCTTGTGAATGAAAAGACTCATTTACAATTCACCATACCTCTATAGAAATGATCTCCACTTGCAATGGAAACTGGTAGCTTGAATGAATCCACTAGATTCCAAGAACACTGAAGATGTTTGATAGATTCCAAGGGTGATTTTGTGTCCAATAGATCAAAGAGTGTCCAAAATATCGATGAGTGTAAGCCAATGAGCAACCTGTGAGAGCTTGAAAGCCGCGGAAGAAGTGAAACCCGTGATTTTGGTAGAATTCCTGGGAAACAGAGAGCTATGTTTTTTTTTAACTAGTAACAGGGCCGTGCACGTGTGTTAAAACACGCGCACACGTGTTTTTCGCGCGTACACGTGAGGAGCGCGCATGCACCCAAACCCGTGCACGCGCCCTTGTACAACATATAAACCATTTATTCCCCAACATTTGCACCATTTAATGCCAAACCTCCCCCCCACTTCGAAAATATTTGCATAAATTGGACTCGGTGATTAAGTTTGAAGGGTGGGTCTTAATTTTTATTGGAAAGGCTTACTCTTTGACACATTTGATAAATTATGGTTGTCTGTGCACCTGGACCCAATTGACATTGTAAGGTGAGGATGTGCATGCATAATAATCCTTATTTATTACTATGCGATGAGGATTTAAAAGGAAGAGGATGTAAAGACGTGTTATTTTTATACGTATTTTGATGGCGAGTGTCGAAGAGAAACGTGATGATAAACCACAATTCCTGAGCCAAAACTTGTTTTTTTTAATTTTATTAATAAGCATTGTGGTACTTTGGTCCAAATTTTTTTTCTAACTCATTGTTTCTCCATATTGTCTGCCTACTGCCACCTCTCTATATCAATGCATAAAATCAACCTCTGCTTGGTTTGTGGTTATAGTTGCATGCTATTGAGTGTTGTTTAGAGTTTCTGTGAGTCTGCGACATTCATGCAATAAATGAAGTCTTGTAGAGGAGGATTCATCAAAGAGGCAAATTGAATTTCATTTTGACAAAACACATATTTTGTAAAGATCGAATGCCATGAATGCATCCTCAACCTACCATGCAAGACCGTGGATATGTTGAAAAGCATTGAACATCATCGAAGAATGAAAACCGGTTCCTCGAGATCTTATTGAAACATATTGAGCTCAACTGAATTCCACCTGGGCCTTAATTGAAACTTCTAGACCTCACGCGTCATCAATAACACATAGAATCCATGACACTATCCCTCTACAAGGAGCCTCCTCCTCCTCCTCCTCCTCATCATAATCATCTTCGTCATCGTCAGCATCATCATCATCATCATCATCATCATCCTCGTCATCGTCATCATCCTCGTCATCATCATCATCATCATCGTTATCACCCACTTCCTCATCATCATCCTCATCCTCCTCCTCCTCGACATCATCTTGGTCATCATTTTCATCATCATATTCATCATCAACATCGTCATCATCACCATCCATCATCTTCTTCATCATCTTCATCATCATCATCATCTTCGTCATCATCATCATTATCAATGATGATGATGATGAAGATGATGGATGATGATGCAGATGAGTACGAAGATGAAGATGATGATGTTGATGATGACGAATATGATCACCATCATCATCCTCATCATCCTCCTCCTCCTCCTCCTCATCATCATAATCATCTTCGTCATCATCATCCTCATCGTCATCATCCACGTCATCATCATCGTTTCCATAGTCATCATCATCATTATCCCCCACTTCCTCGTCATCATCCCCATCCTCATCATCATCACCATCATCATCTTGGCCATCATCTTCATCATCATCATCATCATCATCATCAACGTCATCACCATCATCTTCGTCATCATGATCATCATCATCTTCGTCATCATCATCACTATCAATGATGACATCATCATCATCATCATTAATGATGGATGATGGTGCAGATGAGTACGAAGATGAATATGATGATGTTGATGATGATGAATATGATCACCATCATCATCCTCATCATCCTCCTCCTCCTCCTCATCATCATAATCATCTTCGTCATCATCATCCTCATCATCATCATCCTCATCATCATCATCCTCGTCATCGTCATCATCATCGTTTCCATAGTCATCATCATCGTTATCCCCCACTTCCTCGTCATTATCCCCATCGTCATCATCATCACCATCATCATCTTGGCCATCATCTTCATCATCATCATCATCATCAACATGATCATCATCATCTTCATCATCATCCATCATCTTCATCATCATCATATTATCAATGATGACATCATCATCATCATCTTCGTCGTCATCATCATTATTGATGATGATGATGATGAAGATGATGGATGATGATGTAGATGAGTACGAATATGAAGATGATGATGTTGATGATGATGAATAGGATCGCCATCATCATCCTCATCATAATCATCTTCGTCATCATCAACCTCATCATCATCATCCTCGTCATCGTCATCATCATCATTTCCATAGTCATCATCATCATTATCCCCCACTTCCTCGTCATCATCCCCATCCTCATCATCATCACCACCATCATCTTGGCCATCATCATCATCATCATCATCATCATCAATGTCATCATCATCATCTTCATCATCATCCATCATCTTCATCATCATCATCATTATCATCTTCGTCATCATCATCATTATCAATGATGACATCATCATCACATTATCAATGATGGTGATGATGAAGATGATGGATGGTGATGCAGATGAGTACGAAGATCAAGATGATGATGTTGATGATGACAAATATGATGATGATCATCATCATCACCCACTTGCTCATCATCATCATCATCCTCATCCTCATCCCCATCATCATCATCGCCATGATCATCATCATCACCATCTTGGTCATCGTCTTCATCATCAACATCATCATCGTCATCATCATCATCATCACCCACTTGCTCATCCTCATCCTCATCCTCATCCCCGTCATCATCATCATCATCATCTTGGTCATCGTCTTCATCATTAACATCATCATCATCTTCATCGTCAACATCATCATCATCATTATCATCATCATCATCATCATCTCCATCATCATCGTCGTCGTCATCACCCTGTTCCTCATCATCATCAACATCATCATCATTGTCATCATCATCATCTTCTTTGTCATCATCATCATTATCAATCGTCATCATCATCATTATCAATCGTCATCATCATCGTCAACATCATCATCTTCAATCGTCATCATCATCGTCAACATCATCATCATCTTCTTCATCATCATCATTGATAATGATGATGATGACGAAGATGATGATGATGAGGATGATGATGAAGATGAGTACGAAGATGAAGATGATGATGACGAATATGATC
Source organism: Larix kaempferi (assembly GCA_027924585.1). Classification (NCBI taxonomy): domain Eukaryota; kingdom Viridiplantae; phylum Streptophyta; class Pinopsida; order Pinales; family Pinaceae; genus Larix; species Larix kaempferi. Next base: position 777,741 of record BSBM01001733.1, on the reverse strand, counting down.
ATCATCATCATCCTCGTCCTCGTCATCATCATCATCTCCATCGTCATCGTCATAATCATCTTCATCATCATCAGCATCATCATCCTCACTCTCGTCATCAACATCATCGTCATCATCCCCATCATCCTCATCATCATCATCAACATCATCGTCATCATCCCCATCATCCTCATCATCATCATCCCCATCATCATCATCAACATCATCGTCATCATCCCCATCCTCCTCCTCATCATCATATAAATTTAATTTAATTCAATTTAAAACATTATTAATTATTAAAAAATATATATTTTATACAATTATTTAATCAATATGGAAAATTTCAAACTTTAGTAAAAACAACGCGCACGCGCCATTTTGTGAGTGCACGCATTTGGACGCGTACGCGTTCTTGGACGCGTGCGTTCCATTTTGTGCGTACGCGCTTTTTAAATACACGCGCACGCGCAAGTTTAGTTTTTAAATTTTGGCGGGTAATTCGTTTCCCACCAACGTGGTGGATGACTTGGCTGCTATGGTTTTAGGTTCGGGTTGCCAAAATACATATAATAATATAAAAAAATACATCTTATAACAAAATACATCTTATTCTATAACTTCTTCTGTTTCGAGCATGATTCTGCGAATGCTACACTTGTCCACTGCAAATGAAATTGCACACACTTGTAGAACTATGTGTGCAGATTCCGAATATGTAATTTTTTATTAAAACTATTATTTGTTCCAATTTTTTAATTAATTTCAATTGCACTAACGTCAATCTTACACAAAGAGTAGGTTATTTCTTCCGTCTATAACTTTTTATTGGCTCACCTATTTTGAAAACAGAAAAGAACCCACACAAGTACACACAAAAAAAATACATCCTAAAATAAAAATTGTTGATTGATTAGGTTAAGACCATGATATCGAGGGCTAATGCTAGGCCTCATCATTTTAGGGATGGGCTGACTTCCTTAATTAAAAAAAAATTAAAATTAACATAAATAAATATGGAAAAATAACGCCGCACTAGAACGGCCTGTTGTCTACGACTGTATATAATTTTTTTAACAAAAATCCACCATTTGAATACCGAACCAGAGGGCTAACGCAAACATATTCATTATATTTTCTTAAATAAATAACATGCCAACCTTAGGAGAACCCCATTTTTTGGGAGTTATACTTGATTACCACAAATAATATTTATATATTCCGGAAGGTAATTTGATTTTCTACGTTTGATCTTCTTGCACCATATTCCAAAAAGTTGTGTAGGTAGCTCTAATATTGCTTTTTGACGTTCAGATTTCTGTTTTTCCAGAAGTCCATTGCGACTAACGCGTCATGAGTGGCCAGCATTAGCTTGCACCAGCCCATAACTTAGCCCATTTTAACATTCATGACTCATATAAATATAAGCAATTGCATTACAAATAAAATGCATATGTGTGCAGATGCTAATCAAGCAAACATGCACAACGGAATAAATATCATCCACACAAATTTCACATGCATTCAGCATATTAAAAATAGTCCACAATTAATTAAAATAGTGCAGAAGTAAATACAAATAAGAGAATATACTTATCTCACTGTAATGTTGTCCCAAACAACTAGCTATGTCGCTGCAAGGTTCCACCCAACCATAGATCTCTGCCCAGCCTGTATTATTTCAGCACTCAGATACCACCCCCGAGCTGGGCATGATATCTACAAGGAAAAAGGGGACTCTCAAGCTTAGCACAACCCAAAGCAATGAATACCCATCTCAACCCCAACATTATTTTACACACAACAACTCAAAACTAGGCATGGATACACATTTCAACAATGGGATTCACATAATAGGGTCTATGGGTTTTTCCCAAATTTATGGCACACCCAAAATGGATTGTGGGAAGAGGAAATCAACCCTAGGGAAGAAAACCGATTTCTCCCACAGATGTATGAGCATTCAGTGAGCCAAAACGACCTCAATAAAACCCCAAATCGTTTCCCCTTCTTCCCCACTATTAGCCACAACAAAAACGCCCTTCCCAGCTATGAAAATGAAGGAAAACACAGGAGATCCATGGAGGAAAACGCCCAGGTAGCTCAAAAATCATGGGAGAGAAAAACTGATGGGTGAATAATGGCTTGGGGGCAATTTTGTGGCTCCTTTCTTTCCCAAGAAGCCAAACACGAAATTCTAGGAAGGACAGCTTGCCCATACTCGAATTTGGACAGCCATACCTCTCCATTCCATACCTCTCCATTAACTACCTCAACCAACTCTTGGGAGAAATGAATGATTGGGCACAAAAGTCAACATGGGTAGTTGAGGGTTCATGGGTTCTCTCATTGACACTTGGATCGACTTGATTGGCTCAAGGGTTTGAATATTTCCCTCCCAATTCCTTGTAAACATCATGCCCCCATCTCTTGTTGCATTCCATAGCTAGTTGTGGGCATTTATATTAAAACGCATATTTACAATTCCCATGGCTCACGAGCACACGGGTAGTATAATATCCAATACTTGCCTCTTCAAGGTCGAGTGTTTACTAGCGGGGCCTTGGCCTTGAGCTCCACGCTAGGAACCGTACATAATATGCATACAATATTTACATTATAGCCCAAAATATTATAAGGGTCAAAATGGGGATATTACAAGAATGAGACTTCATTTTAAACCTTTGAGAATTAATAAAAAATTATCAGTCTTTGCCAACAACTTGGAGCCTTTCCCTAATGGATTAGCAACTCCAAGTTGTCTCAAAAGTTTAGACTTTGACTAATCATTGCTAAAATAAAGGAGGAACTACATAATTCTTATGAATGCTAACTTTTAAGTAAACGGTAGCATAAACAATAATTACATATAAGAATAATAACATAGATAGGAACATACTTTATAACAAAACATGACACAACATTGTTTCAAAATTAAAAACGGAGTAGTAACAACATAAGGACCCAACTAACTCTTGGGTGACAGAGAAGAGGAAGTTGTTTTGGCCTTGATTGCCTGCTTCTCAATTATGTCCTCATCAAGTTGATAATGTTGGGATTTGTTGCAGGAGGAGTGTCATTGGTATTGTGTAACTTGAATCTGATCCCTACATAATTTTCCAAGAGATTTTGCTTTGCCTCGATGACTCTGAGGTGGTAGTGGAGGGAGCCCAAGGGATCCATCTCCGCTCTTATTCCTTCCAGTTGACTCTTCATCTCTCCTCGTAAAACGATTTCCTTTCCTAACAAGACCTTCATTTTCCAATAAAGTTCGAGAGTTCTCTTGAAGAGAGACGTCTTGGCCGAAGTATTACCATGGTCAGTGATCCACTCTTCCATATCTTCCAACCTATGTTCACCATCCATGGTTTCTTTTTCCTCATGAATATCCTACTCCACGTTCTTCAATTCCTTCTTAACCTCATCCAAAAATCACTTGTGAAAGTATATTACAGTTTTGAAGTCTTGCTTCAAGTCTTTAGGTTGATCTTTGTTCTGGATTTCATCCTCCTCCTCTCTTTGTATGTGTGGCTTGACCATTTATGCTACCTGAAACCCTCTGCTTCCCATCAAGATTACTTCTAGCTACATAGATTCCTCTCTACCAAAGGGAAGATGAGTTAGGTGGTCCGCAGATGAGATGAAACAAAGAACGGTTTGCACAATGCTAACCACACCTAATACGCTCTGGCCTTATCTTGACCATGATTAACTAGTTTGTTACCATCATGTTCCTCCAATCCAAATAATTCTCTCGTTGTCGAGCCTGTTTAGTGTTGTAGTACCTTGGTTTCAAGCTTTACAAGCATGATTCTAAATTCATGGCTCCACGTGGGAGATGTCATCCTCGTCTCTTCTCATATTTTCCTGACTACCATCTGTACCATGACCGCCACCACTTGTCTCGTTTATGCTGCCATATGGCATGGGGATGATGCCTGCATCCCTTCCACTCTCTTTTTTGGGGTGTTGCACCCTACGTGGGGGTAATTTTTTCCAATGTTGAAAACACCAATAAGTCTTAAAGATTATTTTATCTAATACTTTGTCATTGTGATTCCATTCAATTGACCAACTTGGTTATGCTCTCTCACAACCTTGCTAATTAAGCATATCAATTTGGATGCAAAGCAACCATGTCTTTTGTATAGTAATTTTTTTAGGAAACCTACATATACACTTCCCCTTATTCACATGATGGTGCAAATAAGAGTTCTTTAGGGCTTAATATTAAATTGACATTTTAGTAATAATCAACTAAAAACAAAGATGTAACAAAGTAGGTTTAAAACTCAAAAGGAGAAGGAAACATGTGTTTTTTCAATAGAAAAAAATTATTTCTTGTTATTCCTGAGAATCAAAGAAATAAAAGTCCAATACAACTTTAACCATTGTCTTTTACATTGAATCTTTCAAACCAAAAAACTGAAATCAAAGACATAATCGCTAACCAGTCCATCAAAACTTCCAATATACAGTGCAAATTAAAAACAAAAATCAACACAACACTCCAGCATAACTAGAAGCCAACAAAAATTGGAATACACTACTTCCAGTACAAGATCTCTATATAACAGTGAAACTAACAGTCCTTTATAAAAAGAAAGCAACAGATCCCTTATGAACTAGTGAGTCTTCATAATATTCCTTAAAAAATAACATGCCTTCTAGAGAGTCCACTGTATTCTTGGAAAGAAGATCACCCTCTGCATTAAATGGCCTGTAAGATGTGAAATTGAAATTCTGGAGAAATATGAGATTAACTACTTTGTTCTTTGGCACCAAGAGTCAAGATATAAAATCTGAAGAATATATTTCCCATTGGCCCATCGCACAATAATTTGTGAGTCTCCATATACTTGTAATCAATCAATTCCATTCATCCTAGCAAAATGGAGCAAAACCCAAAAAATCCAACAATTCAACTGTTGGATTCGAACCAACTTCACTTCCAATCCATGTCTTGAAACAATGAACTTCATTTATTCTCAGAAAAATTCCACAACCACGGGATTTTGCTTGAGAAGCTCCATCAAAGAAGCCAATAGCATAATTGAACACCAAAGAATGGGAAATACCCTATCTAGCCTTCTTTGACACTATTTCAGAAGAAAAATCCCTGTATAATCTTAATGCATTTAAGCTATAGGTCTAGATGTCTAGAACATAATTCTCAAATAACTCATAATTCCTTGTTTTCCATAAATTCCAACAGACAAATATAGGAATGTTTTTATGTGAAGGAACCATCTGTCTCCAACTAATAAAGTTTACTTCTAGACCCAAAGAGTCCCATTTCTGCAAAATTCCCAAGGAATCACATAAGTCCTGCGGCCATACAAGTTTACTAAAATGACATGAAACAAACAAATGGAAAACAGTTTCATCACCTTTTTTGAATAGAATACATTCACCTAAACCATTATCCTCTTTTTTTAGATTGTCCCATGTAAGTAAACAGTTTTCAAGACATAACCAAAAGAAGCATTTCAGTTTTAAAGGAATATGCCAACTCTAAAGCTTTCCATACCACCATTTGGAGTTTGTACTGATATGTTGCATAATAATATTAGTATATGCCTTCTTTGCAATCACATGTCCTGTAGATTTATTCTAACTCCATATCAACATATCTTCATTATCATTTAGTCTGATCCCTACTTTGTTTAAGGCATGAATATATGCAGTCCATTCCATAGCCCACTAACCATGCAAACCCAAATATTCAGCTAAAAACCAATAAGAAGTAGAAGGTCTTAACCACCCAGGTCTTCTAATATGATTTAAAGTGACAAAACCAAACTCTTCCAGGTAATCCAAAAGATCAAGAGATAATAGGCAGCTATTTCCCCCCTTATAAAAGGATCTATACTTATTACTAACAATAATATTATCCCCTTTGCCAACTTTCCATGATATCCACCTGTTGATCTAAGAGAAAATAGAAAGAAAACCACTCCAGATAGTAGAGACCTCAATTGAAGATTGCACATAATTCCTAAACCATTGAAGCATTGAATTGCTCTTCAAATATTGTGCTTGTAATACTCTATTCAATAGTACTTTATCAAGTAACCCCCTCCATAAGCTTTTCATACATAAAGCCATGTTAAAAAACTTTAAGTTCTTAATGTCCCAGCCACCAAAACCTTTTGGCTGGGACAAACTATCCCATTTCACCAAGTGAATTTTGTTACTATTGTTGGCTCCATACCATAAGAAATGAAACATTTTCCTCCTTACCAAATTAAGAATTAATGGTGGAATTTTAAACAAAGAGAACCGGTAGACAAAAATTCCCACTAGTACAGATCTCACTAAAGTAAGCCTACCACCTAGGGATAAAAGCTTGTGATCCCAATTACTTATTCTCTTTTCAATCTTCTTGATTAACCAAATCCAATCTTTACATCTGTAGTTATTGAGCTTAAGATGATATCCAAGATACTTGAACCTTGAATCCATCTATTCCACCTTAAAAGGAAAGAAAGAAGTAATTTGAGCTAATTGATCATCCTCCAAACTATTTTTGTAAAACTGAGATTTTGATTGGCATATTTCCATACCCGAAGCAACACAGAAAGAGGAAATAATCTCATAAAAAGTGTTACATTCCTCCAGAAAACCCTTCCCAAAAATGACAACATCATCCACAAACAATAAATGAGTGATATACAAATCTGAATAAAATTTTATACCAGATAATCTACCATTTCTTTTTGCAACATCAATCATTCGACTAAGACCTTCAATAACCATAAGGAAAATGATAAGGGAAAGAGGACACCCTTGTATTAAACCTCTAGAGCTCTAAAAGAAATTTGTGGGAGTCATTAATTAAAACAACAAAGCATGTTGAGGGCACACATGCCATAATCCAATTAGTAACAAACAGAGGGACCCCAATCTGGATCAAGATCAGCCTTAAGAAGTCCCACTTAACCTTATCATATGCTTTAGCAAGATCCATCTTCAACATCAAAGCATTAAGCTCTTTAACTTTAATAGAATGAAGACATTCTTGTGTTACATCTATAGCATCTAGAATTTGTCTATTCTCTAGAAATCCAAACTATTCCTTAGACACCATTTTTTAATTATTAATATGATTTACATGTATTAATAAACAAATATTATTAATAAAAACAATTTAATATAAGTTCGAATAATTTTAAGATTTCGCCAAATGAGGTGGGTTACTAAAAAATCACTTAGTATTATTATGCAACATTAATATGCAACATTAATAAATTTAATGAAATCGAAAATTTAAAAAAATTATTATTGTACACTTTATTGTATAGATATCGTCACAATGGAAGGTTAAGGTTAGGAGATGGAAGTATTAATACATCAATGAATTACAACACATATAGTTGTGTTAATGTAACATATTCTTTATTGAATCCACTGGTCAATTCCACGAGGACCTTCCTAGTTACCTTCCCTTGCTCGCCATGCTCACTATTGCTAGATCACCTTTTAGCCGCTAGACTGTTGGATGGATTGAATATGGCATTATGGAATGGATGGAATCCACTTATTTATATGCACGAAATACTCAATTTTCCTACTGAACAATGATAGTTCCCAACCTTGGTGGACACATTATGCCTCGACCCTAATGGGTGGTTTTCATAGCTCTCAAATCACATTTGGATACGTTTTTCGGATTGACCGGACCGTTATGTGTTAATGTAACATATGCTTTATTGAATCAACTAATACTTTAATAAATGGATATTAGCATTGCTTTTAGAATTTAATAAGGCTGCATAGCAGCAGATATCTGCTGAGATTGGTAGGTTGAAAAGTTGGTTTGTTGAGCCCGTTAATGATTAAATGGTTATGTTGGATTTTTGTTTATGTTACACCCAAAATCTACTCATCATAAGATTCAGTGTATACACCCCTGAAGATACCTGGACTAAGTAATCATCCTGGGAGGATTTGTGCCCAATTGTGCTCAGTTTTGAAGGGTCGTCGCAGGTTGCACACAAGCAACATGCGACATCGCACCTTGCTCCATTACAGGGTGCGACGAAGTCAGTTAAGTGGAAAAAATAACTTCTTCGAGGTCCATCTTGAAGCTTGCTGACTTGAGACCCTCTCCTTGACCTCTTGGAGGAGCTGGCACTCAGTTCCTAGACCTTTGGAGAGATCCCTTAAGCCTCTCCTACCATCTCTCAACCTATCCTATCCATACCCTATCCATTTAGTCCTATATAAGTGAAGCTCACTCCCATCCCAAAGAGAGGAAGACTATGGTATCTACATGCTGGTGAAATCACTCTTAGAACATCTCCACTCACCTATTGGAGAACTCATACTTCCTTGGAAGGATATGGCAATTGGCTTTGTCGGAGAAGGGCTACAGCGTTAAGCCTTGGTTGTGGTTCTATATCTCTATCATGTACTCTTCTATTTGCAGTAATACAAATGCTTTCCACCAATATTGTTCAGGTGTGTAATGATATTGAGTAGTTTACCTGCTTAACTGTTTACTTAGATTGCTTATTGTATAGATGTCTTTTACTGGTTTCTCTTGTTTCTTGTCTTGACAGGTCTTGCAGCTTGGATCTGACGACCGTGGGACGTGGATCAACATTCAGGAGAAAGGATTGCGTAGTGAAAAGGTAAGACATATAGTACTTGATCCTTAAGTAGATCTAGGAAATGCGTTAGTAGTTTGTTCTATTTGTTCTAGACTCACTTTGAGCTAGGGAGATCCGGCTCGCGTCCGCTCAAGTGGATTGTCCGATAACAAATCTGGCGAACATACTGGGGAGTATAGATATTGGTTAGTAGTTGTCAATTTGAGAGTCATTTTCAGTTGATTGCTTGACACAAGCCTTTTATTTTTTGCCATTTACTTCTTGGAGTTGATTTCACTATCGGATCTTCGTATTGAAGACTCTGATCTACTTCCTCTGAGTTCATACAACTCATTCCCAAACCATTCCATGGTTCATTGCTGAGAAATCTGATTCATTTTTGAATCTAGACTTCGCCTGTCACACCTGGGCAGTGGAAACAGAGCGACACTGTGTCATTCTAAGTATTTGTTCTTTACCTGTTGGATACTCGTCGCACCCCTTGCATTGGCAGACTGTGACATCGTCGCACTTTCCGTGTATGCAAACTGCGACGTCGCACTGTGTACAAGAACAGGGTGCACCGATTTGTCAAATTTTGACATGCAGGCATCTCTTCTTTGTTTGAAGTTTGGGCTTTGGTTTGCTATATGAACTCTCTCTGTGCTGCAAGATCCAGCTAGGGATCCCGCTTGTGATTTGTGTTTTGAGTGTTTGGTTTTGTTTGGATTGATTTTGGGTTCCATTTTGGACAAGCTTGAAGACCGGTAGTGGTGGATACTCTTGTCTCCTCCACCTTCATTTGCTCACCCTTACATTCCCTTCTTTCCATCCCTGATCTAATCAGTACATTAGATCAGCTTCCAGACCTCATTTACATTTGTTTTGAGCTTTGCTTGCTTAGTTTGCTTGCTGCTGCTTGATTTTGAGTTAAGTGTGTCTTCCATCTTGGTTGAGTGCTTGTCTTTTCTTGAGTTTTCTGAATGTACTAGTGCTGCAAGTAGTGTTTTCTTTTCAGTCATTTAAATCTGAAAGCTCAGTTGTTATCAAGTTTACTCTTTGATGCATCCATTGAAAAATTAAAAAGTGCTTTTTTCCCATCATTTCTTGAACATTATTGAAGAAAATTGTTGTGCATTGGAAAATTCTCGTTTATGTTTTGGAAAATTTGAATGAATGTATGATCTATTGTGTTTTTCTCGAATTATGAATTGCTCATTTTCTTGAAAGGCTCAAAGTACGCTTCAATTTTTGCAAAATTGATTCCATGCTAAGGAAAGATAGATGCATTTTTTTATTTTGTTGCTTTTAGACCATTGAAAGTGAAATTGAAAAACTTGCATATTCCATTTCAGAATCCTCTCTTTTCATCACCTAGTGTCGTTTTGATTTGAAAAAGAAAAAGAAAAATGCTTTGATTTGGATAGTAGTGTTGTGATTTTTTGTGTTTCGTCGAAAAGGAAAATAATACTTTCATAGTCAAGTTTTTTTTGAATTGAGATTGTGTTGCATTGAGTTTGTTTTGACAATACTATTGGGAAAAAAATTCTCCTTCCCATAGCTAGAATTCATTGAAAGAAAAGAATATTCCGTGCATGTAGCCAGGGCTTGCATTATGCTTCCGATTATGTACTCACCTCATGCATTCACCTAATCGTCCAAGATAAAATTAACGGTAGAACTAGGTAAAAATTTTAGCAACTTGTGTGTAAGTTAGAGATGTGTTCTGGTGTCGTTAAGCATGGAAATTGTCATTATTTTCCAGCACTGTATCGCGGGGGTATTGTAGTCTTCCACGTACTTATCGGTATATCGAGCTCCTTCACGTACCCACCAAGTACCATAATTCGTACTTGGTGTATATCAAAGGGTGTGTCACGTACTCGGTAGTATATGAGAAGGTCTCTTGCCGAACGGTTGTGCATTAGACAGCACCACTACGGATTTGAGCTCCCACGTACCTTACGTATATCGAGAGACAACATTAGGATTCCTGAAACCAACTGAGTGAACCATTTGGCCGTCTTGGCAAAGCAATACACCAAGAACAACACTCAGGGAGATTAGCACGCATGTACTGTCCAGGTAATCGGGTATGCAAGCAAGGGTACGGTCCCAATCCTCCTTGTCGCATCATTTTGTTGGAACCTGCAGTATATCGCGGTTTGCAATGCCTTGATAATCCCATGAGGTTCTAGACTTTTGAATCCACTCTGTCACATAAGTTTGCTTGTTGCCTTAGTTTGAGTAGGTTTTTCTGGATTGCTTTTCTTTTAGCATACCCTTAGGAGAAACGCTGTTTTAGCCATCCTGGCTGATCATCCTGACACTCTGGTGGATTTTCCCTAGAGAAGGTCCCGTAGGATCTTAAACTTATCACCCGAATATCCCCTTAATCTGGAGGTTATTTCGAGGGTAAGAATGGATCAGCATAACATGATCGTAGTTACTAAAGTGGAAAACCCCACTTTGAATGTTGGAGGACTTTTGTTTCCACAAACTCCTATAGATTCACCTACCTCTCATCCCCCGCAGGATGAAGGAGTACAAACCCCCACTTCACAAGACCTCTCTCCCGTCATCCCGGGAGAACCTGGATCGTTGGAATGGATAAACCAACCCCAAGATGACTCTATAGCAACTGTTGGTCCTTCAATAGCTTATTGGACATCTTCTACAGACCACCCAGTGGCTCATTTTGCCATCTCATCCTCACCCAGTGGGACTACTCGGGACGACACTTTAGCCTACTTTTGTGACCAATTAGCTCACTTTCCTTCCATGGCTGAAGAGTTTCAGCAGTCAAGTCTCCAATGACGAGTTCAAGACCCATCATTACCCCCTTACCGACGCATCCCAGTTCATCCGATATCTTTCGGATCACCTAAAGCACCCCACCACGAGACCACTAATAAGACTGGTCAACCCTCATAAGAGTCCAGTCCTGCACCTCAAGTGAACCAACCTGTGGAAGGACAACAGTCCAACACACCTGTCACTACCACAGTTACTTTACTAGTTCCTCCCCCACCTCAGAATTCAAGGAGAGGGTATTCCATTCCCACGAATTATCTTATTGGTAATGTTATTACTACGGTAGCTAGTCAACAACCTACGTTGGTTCAAACTGTGAATAGTGGTCAACCTGTTTTGGTTGGGGGGAGACCCCCATTTCCTAACCAGAACGTAGGTGGTGGAATCCCCAACGGACATTCCGTTGGACCTTCCCAACCCACTAGACCATCCACCACGGGATTATCTCATGTTGGGGGGCCGTCAAATGTAACTCAACCCTCATGGAGTCAAGCATATCCAGGTTCTGTTAACCCTGTGCCAGGCCAACCTAATCCCAGAAATGCACTGTAAGGGATACCTTATCTCGGGAATCCATACACTCTATGGGGGCAACAACCTATGTTGCAACACGGACCCCAACCAACTATCCCTCAAGCACCACCACCCCCGATCGGCCCTCCCCCACCTCCTGCTAGAGGCGGCAGGCCCCCACCTAACATTGGTGGAGGCCCACCTTATTTTACCAACAACATCCCTCACCCTTCCGGCGATGGTGGGAATGGTCCACCACCCCCTCCCGGTGGAGGCAATGGGGGACCACCCTATCATGGTGGAGGAGGACATTTCCCTTCAGGTGGCAGAGGTGGTCCACCACCCCCTCCAAGCGGAGGCGGTGGAGGACCTAATTACTATGGTGGTGGAAGTGGTGGTGGATACACTCATCCTTCCGACAGCAGAGGTGGTGGGGGACCCCATCCTTCTAGCGACGGAAGTGGTCCACCACCCCCTCCAGGCGGAGGCGGTGGTGGGACACCTCATTACGGTTATGAACCGCCACCTCCTCCTGGTGGTGGCGGTGGACCTCCACCCCATCCAGGTGGTGGAGGTGGACCCCCACCTTATTGGAATGGACCACCTTATGGTGGCGGACCTCCTTACGGTCCAGGTGGCACACCCCCCTATTGTCAGTTCCCTCCTGGTACAACTTACGGTCAGATTGGTCCTTACACGCCTTATCTGTATTACCAATATGCGTAGCCTAACCCACAGCTGCCCTTCCTGGCTACTTTGGACCTGCCTGACCTCTCCCGTTTAACCAACGATCCTATTTACCACGGATCTAATTGGCCACCGATTCCAGTGAAACTTCCGTCTGATATCCCCAAGTTTGACGGCAAGTCAGGTGAAGACCCTAAAAACCATGTGATGACATGCCACTTATGGTGTTCATCTAATTCCTTAATGGACGATTCAATTCGTCTTAGATTGTTTCAAAGGACTCTCACCGGTTCGGCTGCCAAGTGGTACATTGAGTTTCCACCACACTCTTTTCCTGATTTTGGTTCTCTTGCCATGAACTTTTTGACACATTTCCAGCTGCCCATACGGTATGAGACTGGTACCAAGCTTTTAACCTCGCTTCGTCAGAATACCGCCACTCACATTTCATATCATATCCACGAGTGGCGAAGGAGACGACGTCTCATTAAAGCTCCCATTCCAAATCAGCTCCTAGTATACTGGTTCACAAAATCCCTCATCCCTACCATAGCAAGAGACGTTGCTATGCGAGGTGTTGTCACCGAAGAACAAGCCATTGCGAGTGCCCATGTGCTAGACCTAGTCTACACTCAATCTGACACTTTGTTTGATATTCTGCCTGACGCACCCCGTGACGTTAAAGACCCTGTGAAACCACATAAGGGACTCCAAACTGATGGAATCATTGGTTCCCTTAACACCCAGCCTGCTGCTAGCACTGTTGGATCATCGAACCCAACTCTGGCTGGCCACAGCACCACCAAATCCACCGCTCCTACTGTAACTGAAGAGGTGAATTCTATCCAATCAGCTTCATCTCAGAAGTCTGGCAGTAAAAAGAAGAACAAGGGGAAACCCAAAAAGTCTTCCTCCCAGCAGGAACCAAAGAGCACTCCTGATGATACCAAGCAAAAACGGAAACTAAAGTATCCTTGTTTACTGTGTGGAGATGACCATTTCTCCAAAGAATGTCCCCATAGAGACGAAGTACAAAAGTTTCTTAGGGGTAAACCAACTCCCGCAGTCCTTAATGATCCGTTTCCTGCTCAGAGCCAACAGATGATTGCTCAACCCCCCCCATCCCAGGGGGAACCATCCAATACCGTGCATGTTCTCATGCTGCGTAACGAGACAATCAATTTGAACACTCGTTCGTGATCTTACGAACCAGTCCCTTCGAAGGAATCCACTGGAAGTAATGCTGAAAAATATTCCGACTCCTTAACTGATGTCACTGTACCATCAACTTCTCTCACCATTGAGAAGCCCTCCTTAGACTTGATATTGCGACCGCCCAAGAGTACGATTCGAAAAGTTGTTTTCAATCCCAACGCTCGGGCGACACAAAATTACAATATCGTAGAAGACTTGGCACAAGCTCCTTGCGCCATGTCTACCCTAGAAGTTTTGCAGAATTGTCCTAATCAACGCAAAACTCTCCTTGCAGCCATCAGTGCAGTCGACCTCGATTCCTCGAATACCATCATGATCCAACTTGACAACTTTAAGTTGAGGCTCTCACACCAGCTCACATTCCAAGTTCTGCGAACATTGCTAGGAATATTATCCATCGTACCCTTTTAGACGAAGGCGCCTCCACTTCTGTCATGTCGATCGCCTGTTGGAGAGCCATTGGCTCCCCTGAATTCAATCGTTCTCCTACCACATTGAAAGCATTCGAAGGGCGTGGCTTTCAACCTCATGGGCTCTTACAAGCTCTTGCAGTTGAGTTGGGCAGAAAGACCGTAACCATTAACGTGGAAGTGGTCTCGGCCCCATTATATTATAATCTCTTGCTTGGTCGCACTTGGTTTTACACCATGCAGGCGGTAGCCTCTTCAGTCTTTCGCATAGTACAATTCCCCCACCAAGGACAAATTGTTACTATCAACCAATTAGATTTTTGTACACCAGACGCTACTACTCATCCTGGTGACCATGTTCCTTCCATTGGACAGATGTCAAAATAGTATGAGAGTATAGGGGTTGGCCTTTTAAAATATTCATCTCTCATGGTCGTTTTTCCAGCCGCGGACCCCCCTAATCATGTTTCTATGGTGAACATGATCTCCACAGAGATTTTATCTCACTCTACCGATGCTTGGCTTGTACCGGATGAAGCCACAACACACCTGCTTGGAGATATAATGCCTCTTTCACCCGCTAAATGTATTTACGAGGCTATCCAATCAGCACCGGAGGACCATTTAACCGTGGCCTCTCCATCCTGTTCTCTACGACGGACGTCATCTCTAGTCGATCTCTTACTTTAGACTTTTCATTCAGACGAGTCCATCATGGAAGTTATGAATGTTGACGACAGTTCATGGGATGATCTCCACCATAGCTCATATTTTCTTCCTCCTTTGGAGTGCATAGAGGACAACATCCATACCCTCTTTTCACCAGATATCTACCCATTCCCTCATTCCCCCATCCTGACATGTCTTACGGACACAGAGGGAAACTTGTCCAATATTGAGCTAACCATCCCGGTAGACATCTTGGTGAAACCTGGTATAGTGGAACACATTCGCATAGGCCAGAAGTGTTCCCCTGAAGAAATAGCTACTGGAACGGCCTTATTTAAGCAATTTCAAGACGTATTTGCTTGGTCCTATGAGGAGATGCCTAGGATAGACCCCGCAATTGTTTCTTACGAAATAAAAACCTATCCCGACATCAAACCTGTACGTCAAAAGTTGCGACAGGTACACCACCAAAAGACTGCGGCAATTAAGGCAGAAATTGAAAAGCTCTTAAAGGATGGTTTTATTTATCCTGCCCCATTGACGGATTGGGTCTCAAACGTCATCCCTGTGAACAAAAAGCAGGGTACCATTCGCGTCTGTGTCAATTATCGAGACCTTAACCAGGCTTGTCCAAAAGACAACTACCTAACCCCCTTCATCGACCAGATTATCGACAATTGTGCTGGAAGCGTCATCTTCTCATTTATGGATGGCTTTTTTGGTTACAACCAAATTGAGATCAACCCAACCGACCAACATAAGACGGATTTCATCTGCCTGTGGGGAACGTTTACATACCACAAACTCCCGTTTGGCCTTAAAAATGTTGGCGCCACGTTTCAACGGGCTATGTCGTACGCCTTCCATGACATTAAGGACTTTGTGGAACCTTACCTAGACGATCTCCCTGCTCATTCAAAGCAACGTGAGTTCCACATTGATCATCTGATGGCCATTTTCCTCAAATGCAGACGGTACAATATCCGTCTGAATCCTCATAAGTGTATCTTTTGCGTTGAGTCTGAACGCCTCTTAGGATTTATCATTTCGAAGGATGGGATCCGCATTGATCCCTTAAAGGTGGAGGCCATCATCAACCTACCACCCCCGACTGATGTGACAGAACTTCAAAGTCTCCAAGGGAAGGTGACTTATTTAAGACGTTTTGTTTGCAATTTCACGGAGAAGACTCAGGGGTATATGAGACTGCTCAAGAAGGACCTCCTGTTCATTTGGGATGACCAAGCTCAAAAATCCTTCGACAGTATCAAACATGCCATCACCCATGCCCCCGTGCTCCAACCACTCAATTATTTTTGAGATTATATCTTATATCTCGCCGCTTCTGCTACCACTATCGCCATGGTTTTGGTACAGGAGGATCAAAACGCCCAGGAACATGTAATATACTATGCAAGTAAGGGTCTGGTTGATGCTGAAACTAGATATTCACATGTAGAAAAACTCGCATTCACGGCAGTCATCGCCGTCCAGAAGTTTCGACACTATATCTTGCTATGCACCACCACTATCATCGCCGACTCGAACCCCATGTACCACATACTGACATGTCAGGTGCTTGGGGGAAAGGATTCACGCTGGATTGTGATACTGCAACAATTTGATCTTCTTTTCGAGAAAGCCAAGCCAAAGAAGTATTTGGTGTTTGCCGAGCTCATTTGCAACCTTCCCCATTCTGATGCAGAAGTTGAGCACAATGACTCCTTTCCAGATGAATCATTGTTTCTCATCAGTACGACTGACCCGTGGTATGGAGATATCTTATTGTATCTTCAAACCCAACGCTTCAACCCTCAACTTTCTCGCGACGACCGTCGTAAGATACGTCACCATGCGAAGTATTATTTAATCATCAATGATACTTTGTATCACTGTGGCATTGATTCAATTCTTCGACGTTGTCTCACTCATGATGAGGTTGAATGCGTTCTCAATGACTATCACACTAGGCCATGTGGCGGTCACCTCTCTGGGATGGCTACAGCCCAGAAAATTTTGTGTGCAGGATATTTTTGGCCTACTGTCTTCAAATATTGTATTGATGCCATAAAAAAATGTCCTC
Organism: Larix kaempferi; assembly: GCA_027924585.1. NCBI lineage: Eukaryota > Viridiplantae > Streptophyta > Pinopsida > Pinales > Pinaceae > Larix > Larix kaempferi. Next base: position 760,777 of record BSBM01001733.1, on the reverse strand, counting down.
CTTGTCAACACTTCCACATGAAGAAGCGCACCCATCCCGCCCCGTTACATCTAGTTATTGCCGTGGGCCCCTTCGCAAAATGGGGCATCGACTTTATGCATTGTAAGCCTACCTAGGCCGGGGGCATAGTTACATTATTGTAGCTATGGATTACTTCACAAAGTGGGCCGAAGCTATGCCTACATACCAGAACGATGGAAAAAACCGCCGCACTATTCATGTTCAATCATGTAATAGTGCGGTTCGGAGTTCCTCAGGCAATTGTTACTGATCATGGTTCCCATTTTCAGAACCATATGGTTGATGAATTGAGCGACAGGTTGGGTTTTTACCATGAAAATTCAACACCCTACTACCCGCAGTTTAATGGATAGGTCGAGGCCATTAACAAGGTCTTGAAAACTATGGTCCAAAGGATGGTAGGGACACATAAGTCCAATTGGCACAACATGCTCTTTTCAGCATTATGGGCCTATCGAACTTCTGTCAAAACCACCACAGGCTTCACTCCTTTCCAATTGGTATATGGATTGGAGGCTGTCCTACCTATAGAGTGCAAAATTCTGTCTCTACAACTCGCTGTCGAACTTCTTCCTAACATTACTGCTGAGGAAGAACGTCTCTTGCACTTAGCAAAACTGGACAAGTCTCATCGAGATGTCGCTCTTGCTAATGAAGCACACAAGAAACGCATCAAAGCCTAATACAACAAGTCAGTTGAACCTCATATCTTTAATGAGGGTGACCTGGTCCTCACTTATGACCAGAAGCATGACAAACTAGGAGCAGGAAAGTTCGAATCCATGTGGCATGGACCTTACATAGTCATACATGTTTTGGAGAAGGGAGCTTACGAGCTTGAAGACTATGATGGAATCTCTTTGGGTGAACCCCGCAATGGGCTTTACCTGAAGAGATACTACGCTTAAATTCATCACGCTTAGACTTTCTTGTATATACTGTACATGGCGTGTTTTCTGTGTTTTTGTGTGCCGTGACGCTTTAGTTTTTGAGTGTCTTTAGATCTTGTTTCCTCTCCTTATACCATGTTCTGTCTACGTGTGCAGATGACAACGTGCTATGGATTCACGGACGGCACCAGCCGGCATACCCGTAACCTTGCTTCAGCAGCCTAAGTACTATATTCCCCAACAGGTGAGCTCATTAGCTCAGGAGGAAGTTGCCTAGGGTTTGAGACCAACAATGCCGTAGAGTATCAGGCAGTAATAGGAACCCTAGCTAACACCATTTCCTTGGGTATGAACCACATTGTCATCCACATGGATTCTCAATTAGTGGTTTCCCATCTTAACTGGGTTTACGCCATCCGTGATCCCACCTTACTCCGTCTCTTCAGACGAGTACGTCTCCTGGAAAGGTCATTTGAATCCGTTCAATACATGCATATTCCACGAGAGTTAAAAACAGTTGCTGACTCGATGGCCAACTTCATTTTGGATTGGTACATCACACACACATAATATTCATAATATGTAAAAGCATTCACAACATGTAAATAATGTAATGTATAAAAGCAAACATGTAAACAAGATCACATCACTCAACATTTTAAAAACACATAATGTAAAAATCGCCGATAATGTCTGTATATATATATATCGCTCAAAAAGTAGTGTCGGTACAAAATCTGAAGCACGATGGCTTTCAGTAAGTCCCTACAAAAATATGAAGCATCATAGCTTTCAATAGTACAAAATCTGAGGCCTCTAAGCTCTTAGTACAAGTATAATAGTGTCATCAGGCCTGACGCCTGACCCGTACACCACCCCTAGAATGGACGGCACACTGTCATTGAGTGAGGAAGCAATCCACGGTCCTCGCCACCTTGCGGAGTAGGGAATTGAAGCGTATGGATGCTCCAACCCCAAACCTCTGCATAGGTCTCGGCAGGTCATCTATCGCTGGCTCAAGAACCTCCACTGTCAACTGGGACAAGTTCCTGTATACCTCCTCCATCTCCTCGATGGCAACATGAGCACCTGGGGGCACAACTGCTTCCCCACCTCTGTCTCTCCTCGCTAGGAGAGAAATTCCTACTGGCCGTACAAGCCCCACATCTTCACACACATGTTATATACTTGTCAGCACTGCATCAAAAAATGATAAATATACAAAATTAAAAGTACAAAGGTTTTGTTCTCACCTATGTCACCCCATGCTGCACCCTCGGGCAGCACCAAGTCAGGATCCTCTCTGAAGTCCATACCACTGTATGGGAAGTCCTCAACCATGAGTAACTGGCCTTCCAGCCATCTAAAGAACTCAGGACCAAAACTGATGATAGGTCCTCCACCATGACGAGTCATGACCTCAGTCCATCTGATCATGTGGGGATCTCTAGGCTCCTTGTCATCTAATACCACCTGTAGGCGCAAGAGAGGGATCCGCTCCAAGAGGAACGATACCACGATCGAACCAAAACCAAACTGCTTAAGCTCTCCCTGCTGACACTTGGTTAGCTGAGCTTGGAGGTTTGCAAGGAGACCCTCTCACTAGTTGAAAACCATGGGGGTTATGCATTCCTCAGCATAAAGCATCTGGGTCCGAGTAGCCATGTGTGGGACTTGGCTACTCGTCGGTCTAGTAATAGTAAGCAATATGGTATGCAGTGGGTGGCTCACCACATCCTTGATAAGAATCTTCCCACTGGAAGGTCGAGAAGAAGCGATACAATGCTGTGACACCATGTCATCAACTGTGTGGTCACTGGCCCGTGTTCCAGTAAGATGCACAGGTTCCCCTCTTCGGGACAGACCTGTGAGAAAATAGATGTCCTCAACATCTATTGTAAGGATGTGCTCACCCATCACGAAATACTGTTGGGCCGCATCCCAACTCTGGAGCATGTGTGATAGCAATGGGATTTGGGATCTCATCCCCTGAATCTCAAAGAACTTGAGCAAACCACAGTTCCTCAACGCATCAACGCATTGTGGATCATTGGCATCTTGTTCATCTTCTATCTCTTTTTCTCGTTCTCGCCACTCTAAAACCATGTTGGCTAGCAAGCAACCTGCCAAGAAGGACATTTAAACACTGTTAGGTCCTGCTTCAATATTCACAAGTCCATTTTTTGGATTCTTTTTTATGTTTGGAATTTGCAACTCCACCGTCGCACTGTACATTTGCGTACAGTGTGATGTCATCACACTTCACCCATTCAAGGCTTGCGATGACTCGGTCTCGTCGCAGGCCCCGAAAGGGCCAACTGAGATGAGCCAAGAGCGCAATAGCCCTCCATGAACTCATCAAAAAATCCAAAAAATGAACCTAAAAACAAAATCTAATCCACTGGAAAGTTGCTAGATGAAGTTTAGGCCTAGCTGATCTGGATAGTTGGTGAAATGGCGGATTGTAGCTCCCGGAATCAACAAAGGAAGTTTTGGCTCCAAATTGGTACTTCTCCTCCCAAATTGGCAATTGAAACAATGAAATCTATTTTCGCCCATTTTTCTATTTATAAATAGAATGGAATATTCCTTTTCAAATATTTTGATGCTCTTGGGCCATTTATCATAGTTTTTGACCATTTTTGTCATATTTGAGGCTATTTGACACATTTTCTAGTGTGCAGGAGTTGTAAGTGGTCTTTTGTGCCGTTTCTCGTATCACAACGGTCATCACAGGTATGAACACTCCCTTGAACTTTTTGTCGTTATTTTTGCAACGGTTAGTCTGTAATTATTGCGTGATGATGAGTTTAGTCTTCGTTTGTTCTCATATTCACGGAACTATGAGAACAAGTATCGAGTTATGATTTATCACTTTTCCGGGCTCGTTAAACTTCCATGGAAAAGGACACCCCCCGGAGTCTACCGTTAAGCTCTTTTCAGGCTCTCGAAAAACGAAAATATTTCCAAGCGAACTTGTCGTGTTCACGCTTGTTAAAGTATTTGAATGGTCGTCTTCCTGGTGATAGTTTACCCCTTTTTCAGACCAGGAGGCACTAATTACGAAAAAGGAATACTCCAGCCAATGATGACTGGAAGAGTCCTCTCCCGCGTTGTTTTACCCTTTTTTGGGCGATGAGGCTAAATTTACAAAAAAGGACCGTTGGAGTCTTCTTTAGTTCTTTTCAGACTCTCTAAACATGAAATGACAACTGAGTTTACCTTCTATGGACTCATTAAAATTTTCACATTGAAGGGCCCATCATCGGACGAACCCCTCTTATCCCAGGTTTGAAAAATATTTGGGATTGGACTCATATATGAGATGAGCTATACCGAGCATCTGGTTACCCTCATCAAGCTCGTAAAAAAACACATGAGGCACTCATCATTCATGATGGGGAAAAAGGAAAGTGTTTGTGTTACATACCTTATCAGTGGCAGTATGTAGTCATTCTTGAACATGGCACTCATCTGCATTTGCATACAGCACTTGGATCATCCGTTTGTCCTCGAGTTCCACTTATTTCCTGAGTATTATCACTCCTTTGAGTCATTCAAAAAAAAAAAATCTTCCATCATCAGTCGCTTTGAGAATTTGTGTCACACTCGTCATGTCAATACTGCCAAGTCATACCATGCCCATGTTCAAGAACACGTCTATCATTTGTCATCTGTAGTCAGTACACCCGTCACCATATCGGTTTACTTTGTGTCAGTCTCACATGTTGTTGTGCTATCTGATCCACTCTACACATATTTGTCATGTTTCATGTCGATTGATGGGGGATTCATCATGGCCCTCCTTCGACGGATTCATCCTTGTCGACTTCAACTCATCATCCGAGGATCGAATCTAGAAACCAATCAAGTACCTTGGCCCTGCATACCTCAATGGCAGGTTACCTCACTTTCATCATGAGTTTACATCATTGACTCTTGATTGAAATATTTCATCTTGCGTTCGACTTCAACTCATTTATTCATGCTTGATGATATGTACTGTGGTACCTTGGGAGTCATTGACATCAATGGTGATCTCCCTCGCGCTTGTTAATGGTTTACATCAATGGACGGTAATCAAGTGGTTTCTACCATGTTCGACGTGAAGACATTGTAATCACATAGATAGATTCATATCATTACGGGTTCAGCTTGAAGACCCTGGGGAGTCATGTTTTACCCAGGTTGCAATGGAGTTTGTATTTGAGTTATATTACACGGATCCACTTTTGTATTGGTCGTGGCTGTGTTATCATCTCATCATGGATCTACGCTTGTGTCTAGTAGCCATGATTGTGTTTAGTCAGTCATTACTACCATGGATCTACAATGTATTGGTCGGCAGCCATGTTGTATTTCATATGAGATTGTCAGTTCGGAGTCAGTTGTACTACAGTAGTGTCCTTCGTCCGACGAGTCTATTACCATTACTTCTATCAGAGCACTTCACATGTCTATCTTCAACAGCTTCATGCTTTGGGGGGCATTCTATTACACCCAAAATATACTCATCATAAGATTCATTGTATACACCCATGAAGATACTTGGACTAAGTAATCATCCTGGGAGGATTTGTACCCAATTGTGCTCAGTTTTGAAGGGTCGTCGCAGGTTGCACACTAGCAACATGCAACATCACACCTTGCTCCATTATAGGGTGCGACGAAGTCAGTTAAGTGGCAAAAATAACTTCTTCGAGGTCCATCTCAAAGCTTGCTGACTTGGGACCCTATCCCTGACCTCTTGGAGGAGCTAGCACTCGGTTCCTAAACCTTTGGAGAGATCCCTTAAGCCTCTCCTACCATCTCTCAACCTATCCTATCCATACCCTATCCATTTAGTCCTATATAAGTGAAGCTCACTCCCATCCAAAAGAGAGGAAGACTATGGTATCTACATGCTGGTGAAATCACTCTTAGAACATCTCCACTCACTTATTGGAGAACTCATACTTCCTTGGAAGGATATGGCAATTGGCTTTGTCGAAGAAGGGCTACAACGTTAAGCCTTGGTTGTGGTTCTATATCTCTATAATGTACTCCTCTATTTGCAGTAATACAAATGCTTTCCACCAATATTGTTCATGTGTGTAATGATATTGAGTAGTTTACCTGCTTAACTATTTACTTAGATCACTTATTGTATAGATGTCTTTTACTGGTTTCTCTTGTTTCTTGTCTTGACAGGTCTTGCAACTTGGATCTGACGACCGTGGGACGTGGATCAACATTCAGGAGAAAGGATTGCATAGTGAAAAGGTAAGACATCTAGTACTTGATCCTTAAGTAGATCTAGGAAATGCGTTAGTAGTCTGTTCTATTTGTTCTAGACTCACTTTGAGCTAGGGAGATCCGTCTCACGTCTGCTCGAGTGGATTGTCCTATAACAGTTTAGACCTTTTTTTTATTTTTTATGTTACTCGGGTCTTACCAGTAACAAGTAAAGGAGAAAAGGAATTTGTTGTTGTCCGTAACAACATACTTTATACATTAGACTATGTGGTATTTGATGCTTCATAAGAAGTGATGACCAATCACATCTGAACTTTTAAATCAAAGTCATGCAATATTGCATCAAAATGCTTATGCTTGGAAAGTTAAGAAGTGATGACCAATCACATCTCAACTTTTAAATCCAAGTGATGAAATAGCATGAAGGAAAAGTTTCATCGTCGACAGTACATTACATTGAATCCAAACTTGAAAGAACAACACAATATAAGTTTCATCGCATTGAATTCAAACTTGAAAAAATAACATAACAAAAGTTTCATCGCATTGAATCCAAACTTGGATAACATGTCATAAAATTACCCACAGTTTCATAGTAGGAAAACCTTAAAGTCATGCATTGAAGCTACAACCCATTGCATGGTAGAGAAAATTTGAAGCCATGCGATAAAGTGACACCCATCTCATAGTTTGAAAACTTTAAAAATTTTGACAAACAAATACATCTCACGAATTTCAAACTGAGTAACACTGCAATTGTACCACAATAATGCAAATCTTCACTGATTTGTGATATATCACATATAGTTTGAGTTTGGAAACTATGTGATGACATAACAATTTTTGGTTAAAAAATATTTAATTGGTTTCATTGCTAAGGGTGCATTATGCGTCGATCCAATTCCCACTGCAGCTAAGCTACATTGCACATTATCGTTTCTTATTCCATTTACTCGTTAGAGAATAGCCTCGACCTAGATTTTTAAAGCTTGAAAGTGCCACCCACTGTCATGATAGAATTGAGAAGAATGAAACAACTCCCCCACATGTTACACTGGTTAGTGTGATATTTCTATTCGCTCTTGATGGTGGTCAGTTGGTTGCTTCTTCGCAGCAACCATCTAAGAACACTTTAGCGCTTCTTGAGTTCAAGAAAGGAAACCAAAAGGACCTGTTGGGGCTTGTGGTCGGCTCCTAGGGCTTGTGGTCGGCTCCTAGAATCAGACCTCACTCGACTCCGATGGATTCCCTAGTTTAAGTGGTCTTGTTACGGGTATAAATCTCAATAACCTTAATCCCTTAGGGGACATCAAGCTCATATCTCTATGTTAGCTGAAAATGCCATCAGTGCTCAATAATCAGTTGTCCGGTAAGCTCACATACCAGCTGAGCTTATTGTCTTCACTTCATGGAAGAAAGAATTCACCTAAACTTGTCATAAAAGAAATTTCCAGACATAATCCCCAAGGGTTTTGAGAAGCTTTGAGTTAAGGAAAAAGGGGCACCACACAGTTAAAAAGAATTAACTGGGAAAATGATAAATGTTTTCTTTTCTTTTGGTAAGTACATGTGCTAGAACTAGCAAATACTTTGTTTTAAATTTTCTTCCACTTTTTATAAAACACTTTTCTTCACAAAATAAATGCGCGGATATGAGTTGGACAATTCACCTTTTACTGCGTGCAGATTAACTGCGCGTTTCTACTGCGCAGAGATTAACTGTGCGATTCCACTTTCTACTGCGCAGTTGAACTTTGCGCAAATGTACAAATTTTAACTTCGTGCAATACTTTACTTTGCATGAACTTGACTTTGTATGGAGTGCGCACTTCATACAAATTACTTTTGCACACTCTTTTAACTTTTACAAAGATTAACTGCGTGGTTAACTTTGTATACCTATCTAACTGCGCACAACCCAATCTTTAAACAAACTTTGTATAAATATATTTCATGCTAAAACATAAGAATCGAAATATATGTCAAAGGTTACTGCGCATTAAACTAGGGCATTTACCACCGTGAAATACTTGAGAATCTTGATTTGATTTACAAACCATAAATGTAAACAACATTTACACAGGTCAATATGAAATAGATGCACGGCATGCATAAACAAACATTCTTGAGAATGAATTCACAAAACTATAGATTTATATATTACCGCTTTGAAACAGAGTAACTTTGCCGCAATACAAAGAGATGAGATTTTACTTCAATCTTTTACATTCACAGAGCTTGGGCTCTTCATACACTTCACGGGTCTTTCACTTCTTCTCTTCTTCACTCCTCTCACTCTATCCCTTCGTCTCTATCTAATCTTTTGCAGGAGATATTCATTTATACAAAAAATTAGGTTTAGCTTCACCCGGAAGTTACAGGGTTGCAATAAACACTGCAATTAATTTCTACCTAAGAAATCTAATCTTGTGGAATACAAATGTGGCTACTTAAATACTAACTTGCCATGAGCCGGATTGGCTGCAAACCGACTGACTGCCTGACATTGCAGACTGACAAAATGATCGACTTGGAGTCTGACAGAGCCGTGTAAATATGATATGCTATCAGCTCATTAATTATGATATTTCCAACACTCCTTCTTAATTATGAGCAGACGGGGATCTTTAAATAAAATTAAAATATTACAAAATATTTCAGAGCTGGAACATGCTCTGTTCATGACAAAGTTTACTGCACAGAACTTGTCACACCTAGACAACTGCGCAAATATTGGAATGTGTCATTTGCCAATGGTTTTGTAAATATGTCTGCAACTTGATCTTCAGACCTGCAAAATTCTAAATAGATTTCCTTGTTGTTTATCAATTCTCTAATAAAGTGATACCTTGTGTCGATGTGTTTGGTTCTCTTGTGAAACACATGATTCTATGACAGAGAGATAGTTGAATTGTTGTCACAGTAAATGAATGTGGGTTATTGCTGGTTCTGTGACAAATCACTTAACATTCTGCACATCCAAACTACTTGACATGCAACGCTTGTAGCTGCAACATACTCTGCTTCTGCTGAAAAAAGAGTTACTATGGGCTGTTTCTTTGAATCCCATGATACAACACCTGTTCCTACATGAAATGTATTCCCAGATGTGCTTTTCTATCATCCATGCTCCCTCCATTATCGTTATCAGTGTATTCAATGAGTTTGAAATTTTCTGAGGTTGAATACAAAATACCAAAGTCTTTTGTTCCACTTACCTCATAATTCTTTTACTTGCTTGCCAATGCGATTCTTTTGGTGACTCCATGAATCTTGAGATTAAACTGACTCCATACATGATATCTAGCCTTGTTGCTGTAAGATACATGAGGCTGCCAACAAGCCTTTTAAATAGAGTAGGATCTACATTGGATCCATCATCATCCTTGCTCAATTTCAAACATGTTATCACTGGTGTTGGAGCTATCTTGCAATTTAACATCTTAAATCTGTTCAAGACATCACTTGCATATTTTGATTGAGATATAAAAATACCATTTTCAGTCTGCTAGACTTTAATGCCCAGAAAATACTTCATAAGCCCCAAATTAGTCATTTCAAGTTCACTTTCCATGACTGTTCTAAATTCTTCTATGCCAAAATCACCAGTAAATATTAAATCATCTACATATAGGCAGACAATTAACTTATTACCTTGCTAATTGATTTTTGTGTAAAGCATTGGCTCACATTCACTTCTGTGAAATCCATTATGAATGAGGTATGAGTCAATGCGACTGTACCAAGCTCTAGGAGCTTGCTTCAAACCACAGAGCGCCTTTTTCAATCTGTATACTCTATGTCCTTATCCTAGAACTTCATAGCCTTGTGGTTGCTTAATGTATACTTCTTCCTCCAAATAACCATTTAGGAATGTGGACTTAACATCCATTTGATAGACATGCCATTTCTTTTGTGCTGCGATGGCCAAGACTATTCTGATTGTGTCCATTCATGCTACAGGTGCAAAGGTTTCGTTGAAGTCTATGCCAGGTTGTTGAGTGAACCCCCTTGCTACCAATATTGCCTTGTGCTTCTGCACATTTCCATCAGCATCTTGTTTGGTCTTATAAATCCATTTCACACTTATCACATCCTTATCCTTAGGAACATCAACTAATTCCCATGTTTGATTCTTCTCAATGCATTCTAATTCTTCATCCATGGCTTGTGCCCAAACTTTCTCTTCAACAGCTTCTTCAAATGTTAGAGGATCATTAACTTGAGAAAATAATGCAAAACATGAAAATGAATTAGGTGTACGAGCATCATATATCTTGTGCAGACTTCTTGTCTTTGGTGGAGTTGCTGGTGTCGAACTGCTCGATTTGTGCGAACTGCTTGATGGAGTTTGCTGCTCACTTGGTGTGATTGTCGGAGTAGCTTGAGTTGCGCCTTGTGTTGGAGTTGCTTGTGCTGGAGCATGTTGTGCAATCCTTGGAGTAGATGGAGCTATGCAATTCTGATTTATATGCGGTGTTTCAACCACATCTTCTGCGTTGTCATCATGTTCAACATGTGACACAATTTTGACATTCTTTTCTCCTATTCCATCCCATGCTTCATTTTCTACAAACTGAACATCTCGACTGATGATGACTTTCCTTGCAACAGGATCATACAACTTGTATGCTTTGTGTCTTCAGAATAACCAATAAAAATGTATTTTTGTCCTTTATTGTCTAATTTCCTTCTTAGTTCATCTAGAACATGTGCGTATGCTACACAACCAAAATATTTTAAATGCGAAACACTATGTTTCATACCTGTCCATACTTCCTACGGAACCTTGTTCTTCATGCTCTTCGTCAAACATCGATTCATTATGTATACAGCAATTGCCACTGCTTCAGCCCAGTATTCATTTGACAGATGCGTGGCTGCCAACATATTGCGTGCCATTTTCATAATGGTTATGTTCTTCCTCTCTGCGATACCATTTTGCTGCTGTGTATACCGCACAGTGAATTGCTTCTATATGCCATGATTTTTGCAAAAGTTTAAGAAATCATTAGAAACATACTCACCACCTCTATCTATTCTTAATATCTTGATGTTGTGTCCACTTTGCTTCTCCACAAATGCCTTGAATTGTTGAAAACATCCAAATGCATCAGATTTATGTTTTAAAAAATAGAACCATGTTTTTCTTGTGAAATCATCAATAAATGTGATAAGATAAGTGCATCCTCCCATGGACGGTGTTTGCATTGGTCCACAAATATCGGAGTGCACAATTTCAAGTGGTGTGCGAGCTCTGTATGACTTTGCGACAGGAAAAGTCTCTCTGTGTTGTTTTCCAAAAATACAGCCTTCACAAATTCTCTCTGTCTTTTCAATCAATGGTAATCCTTTCACCATGTCCTTCGTGTGTAGTAGCTTCAGCCCACCAAAATCCAGATGTCCAAATCTGAAGTGCCATAACCAAGATTCATCCTTCATTTTTGTTTGAAATGCAGCTTGCATTGTGTTGTCCTTTTCTTCCTCTACGCAATGAATTTCTGCTTATTTGCTTTCTGCTTTGAATGCGGATTCAGAATTTTCATTATGTCTTTCATGAACAACTTGAGTTGTTTTTCCTTTTATGATGGGTCTTATCGTCAAAGGAAACAAGTGATTGCTTGTCATATGCACCTCTGCTATTAATTGATTGCTTGGATATTTGTTTTTTATCACACAGCGCTTTCCTTCCATGTGAATTTTGTAACCTTTTTCCATCAATTGTCCAGTGATCATCAAATTATGCTTCAAACCTTGAACATAATAAACATCAGACATATATTTCTGCTCCCCCTGTTTGGTTAGAATATCAACAGTACCATTACCTAACACAGTGACTTGAAAATTATTTCCAAGTGTGACATCAGTTTGAACTGATTTATCTAGACTAGAAAATAGATTTAAATTACCAGTCATATGATTGCTACAGCCTGAGTTTAAATACCATATGTCATTTGGACTTTCTTGAACATCATTGCATTCCAGTGGAGATGCGCATGCTAAGAACAATGAGTTGTTCGGAGTGTTGTTGTTGCTTGACTGAGCTTCACCTTGATTTCCTTGGTCATATTGCTTCTTCCTGCATTCATATGCGAAGTGTCCATACCTCTTATAGTAATGACATTGAATTTTTTATTTATCATACCTTTGTCCACTTGGCTGATTGGGGGTATGATTTTGACCTCTACCAGTGACATGCGCAAGACTGCTGCTGCGACCTCCTCTGAAAGAACTTCTTCCTCTGCCTCTAGAGTTTGATCTTCCTCTGCCTCTTCCACGGCTTATGGATGACTGTGCTGCGAATGCACCTTCCAGTGATGTATCTGAACCGTTGATTCTATGTTCATGATTGAGTAATGAGGCTTGCAACTCAGCAATAGTAAATGTGGACAGATCTTTGTTTTCCTCCAGGGTCATAACCAAAGATTCAAATTTCTTTGGAAGAACTCTAAGAACTTTCTCAACAACTCTTTGGTCAGTTAGAGTTTCTCCATGAGACTTTATTTGATTAACCAGACTAATAACACGAGTATAGAATGAGTCTACTGACTCTGTATTTTTCATTGACAGAGATTCAAAATCTCTTCTAAGAATCTGAAGTTTGGCGGTCTTTACCTTGTTTAAACCTTGATAGGCAGTTTCCAGTGTGTCTCACACTTCTTTGGCTGACTGCGCTGCTGCTACTCTTGGGAGTATGGATTCATGTGTTGCTTGATGTATGTGGAACAACGCCTTTCCATCTTTCTTCCTCTGTTCTCTCAGAACATCCTTCTCAGCTTGTGTGAGATTGTTGTATGCTGCTAGAGCTGTTGGTTCTATATAACCATGCTGGACTATTTCCCATACATCTTGACCTCTAAACAAAGCCTTCATTGTTAGAGACCAATATTCATAATTTTTACCAGAAAATATTGGGGTTTGCAAATTACCCGAAGTGGAAGCCATTCTTAATCACTTTCCTTTATGTAAATACAATTTCTACTTTCCGTAAACCAAGCTCTGATACCAGATCAAGGAAAAAGGGGCACCACGCAGTTAAAAAGAATTAATTACGTAGATGATAAATGCTTTCTTTTCTTTTGCTAAGGACATGTGTTAGACCTAGCAAATACTTTGTTTTAAATTTTCTTTCACTTTTTATAAAACACTTTACTTCACAAAATAAATGCGTGGATATGAGTTGCACAATTCACCTTTTACTGTGTGTTTCTACTGCGCTGTTGAACTTTGCGCAAATGCACAAATCTTAACTTCGCACAATACTTTACTTTGCATGAACTTGACTTTATATGGAGTCCGCACTTCATACAAATTACTTTTGCACACTCTTTTAACTTTTAAAAAGATTAACTGCGCGGTCAACTTTGTATACCTATCTAACTGTGCACAACCCAATCTTTAAACAAACTTTGTATAAAGATATTTCATGCTAAAACATAAGAACCGAAATATATGTCAAAGGTTACTGCGCGTTAAACTAGGGCATTTACCACCGTGAAATACTTGAGAATCTTGATTTGATTTACAGACTGTAAATGTAAACAACATCTACACAAGTCAATATGAAATAGATGTGCGGCATGCATAAACAAGCATTCTTGAGAATGAATTCACAAAACTATAGATTTATATATTACCGCTCTGAAACAGATTAACTTTGCTGCAATATAGAGAGATGAGATTTTACTTCAATCTTTTACATTCACAGAGCTTGGGCTCTTCATACACTTCACGGGTCTTTCACTTCTTCTCTTCTTCACTCCTCTCACTCTATCCCTTCATCTCTATCTAATCTTCTACAGGAGATATTCATTTATACAAAAACTTAGGTTTAGCTTCACCTGGAAGTTACAGGGTTGCAATAAACACTACAATTAATTTCTACCTAAGAAATCTGATCTTGAGGAATACAAATGCGGCTACTTAAATACTAACTTGCCATGAGCCGGATTGGCTGCAAACAGACTGACTGTCTGACATTGCAGACTGACAAAATGATCAACTTGGAGTCTGACAGAGCCGTGTAAATATGATACGCTATCATCTCATTAATTATGATATTTCCAACACCAAGAGATGCGCTAGCTCTATTTGCATTTGAATAGGATTATTGGTTCCATTGACAGTGGGCTCATGTTGTTGTAGTCTGGGGAGGGCATTGATTTTAGCAACAACAAGCTCTTTGTACCCTTGTCTTCTATGTTTCCAATTTTGTTCGTCCTTAGATACTCGCTTCAATAAAGTATAGAAAATGAAAAAACTACTGAGATGACATAAGCAAACATGCTTGTTTATTCCTACACGAAGCTTGTCATTTTGAAAACAGAAATGTAGAAAGAAAAACCTAGGCTTACAGGGGTCCTCTGTCCTTCCTTTTGAAAATTTAAAGGTTATTGATATCAACAACAATCGGTTATGGAGACAACTTTCATCTTTCACCTATATGTACAGCCTCATGATCCCGGGCCTTAGAAATAACGGGTGTTTTGGGCCTTTACCTAATGTTGTTTTTGTAGACTTGATTACTCAGTCTTTTAACTAGATCTCAGCTGCAACAATCTTTCAGGTACTGTCTTTCTGCATCTATGAATTGGATTTGATGTGGTACCTCCAGGCTTGGAGTTGGATTAATATCGACCAACTAGAGAACTGGACTAATACATGCAATAAAGGTGATAGAATATACAGGCAAGAAGGTCTAACTAACAATGGAAGGTGTTGAAGGTACATCACTGGCGCTCAATTCATGTTTTGGTTTCCAAGCCATGTGAATTGGCGTGGCTCAGTTGAGAAGTCGTGGTAAAATCTGTGTATTTTGCAGGATAAGAAGCAAAATAAGCAATCATATTCAAGCAGTGCGGAAAATTGTAATAAGGCAGTGTAGTCCAGGAAGGTGGTGAAGCGGTGTAGGAAACTGTAATAAGATGATGTAGCCCAGGCGGTACAGGAAAGCGGTGCAGCAATATCAACGCAGTGCAGGAAGTCGGTGCATAAATATCGAGAGCATTTCGCCATCTTTGCAACAAGTGTGGCAATAAGACCCTGAACTATGCAAAAACTTTAGCATAAACAAGCAGGTCTCCAGTAATTCGCCATCTTTGCAACAAGTGTGGCAATAAGACCCTGAACTATGCAAAAACTTTAGCATAAACAAGTAGGTCTCCAGCAATCAGACATTGAATCCAATAGCCAATAATAAGTTAAATAAATGAATTTATAAAAATGGATAAAAATAAAAATAAAAATTGATGTACAAAGTAAGGGTTTGGAAAAGCAAGATAAATTTTTAGTCAAAGTAAGAACTAATAGCGTTTCGAAAATCGAATATAATATATACCCCTCACTGTAGTTATAATAAATGGACTTTAGCATTGCTTTTATAATTTAATAAATGGATGTTCGCATTGTTTAATTTATTAATTAATTATGGATTTTTGTCAAAGTTTATGTGAATGTGTTTTTTTATTAAATTTATGTGAATGGATGTTAACATTGTTTTTATAATTTAATAAATGCACTTTAGTATTGTTTCTAAAATTTAATAAATGCATTTTAGTATTGTTTCTAAAATTTAATTTAATAAATGCATTTTAGTATTTTTTTTAAAATTTAATAAATGTATTTAAGTATTGTTTTTAAAATTTAATAAATGGATGTAAGTAGTGTTGAAATTTGATACGTAAATAGTTGTCATTTGTCATTTTACACCTCAAAATACTACCACGTCATAAAATTAAACGTCAATAATAAAGTGTGAATTTTAATTTCACGCATAATTTTGAAGTGCATTTTTATTTTTACAAGTCATTAATCTTTAAATCCCATTCTCATATAAATAGTAATTACTAATTACTAATTTTACTAATATATATATATATATTCTATTTCTAATATGGAAATTTTGATTTTTGTCATGGTCTTGGTTGTCTCCCTTTGCTAGGTAAACTTGACTCGGTCATGGTTTTTGATATGCAAGGGAGAATGTCAAATTTCAACCCTGGATGTTAGCATTGCTTACTTTATTTATTATATTTAAAAAAAAAAAATTATGTAAATGTGTTTTTTTATTAAATTTTAACTCTAAGGATAAAGAGAATTGAAATATGATTTCTAAAACTTTTGAGGAAGTTTCATGTCTAACTCATGATTATTTGGATAAACAATATTAAGTATAGATTTGAGTACTTGTAAGATTTTAATTCAATTTTAAGAATTTTTACAAGACCTTTTTACACAACTTAAGTATTAACGTGCTAAATTTTTTTGGGCTTAAGATTTATACAATAATATACTCATTAAAAATTCAACATATTACTTATATGAGAATTGATCCTAGATGGAAAAGATAACACTCCTCTCAACCACCTAAAGTAAACTAAAAGATCATCAAGTAGAGCTAGTCTTGTAAATATTGTGGTGGATATAAGCTCGGAGGTGGTCAATTTATCATCATGAGGAATACATGTGCAAGTTCACATGTCGCCATGTTGGTCTTCTAAATTTTGTGGTGGATACAAGTTTTGAGGTGGTCAACATATCATGAGGAATACATATGCAAGTTAACATGTCGGCTATGTTGTCATGTGAATCGTGATCCCATTTAGCTATGACACACATCGACCCTTTATCCATGTTGGGAATGGTGTGGCTGATAGTAACGACTCTAGGCCTTCATACATATGTCAAAGGTCATGGGAATTTTCTTTTAAACTTAACATGATCCCATTTAGCTATGACACACATCGACCCTTTATCCATTTTGGGAATGGTGTGGCTGATAGTGACGACTCTAGGCCTTCATACATATGTCATGACCGGTCATGGGAATTTTCTTTTAAACTTAACATGATCCCATTTAGCTATGACATACATCGACCCTTTATCCATGTTGGGAATGGTGAGGCTGATAGTCACGACTCTAGGCCTTCATGCATATGTCAAAGGTCATGGAAATTTTCTTTTAAACTTAACACGCGTCTAGCATGGTACTATAATCATCGTACATATTAGTCTATCACAGCTAAAGTAGACATGGTGGGAGCACATTCCATGTTATTGTTATTTCTTACTTAGTGAACCCTTGTGTTGAACAAAAACTCTTTGCTCAACAATTTTACTTAGTTTAGCTTTTTCTTTAAACTCTTTCACGTCATCCTCTCTTTTACCTTATGCCTGATTGAAGTGTCCTTGCTCTCCCATTTTCTTGAGAGTTTTTGCTTCAAAGGTACTCAAACCAATAGTACACCTTTAATTTCTCTAAGCATGGACCAATTATTCTACAATGATTAAGAGGAGCAAGGCTCTTTGATTGGTGCCCATACTTAGCGAAAAGTTAAAATCTTTTTCAACTCTTAGACTTTAATAGGGTCCTCTACCTAAGCCAAAATACTTTTATAGTAGACAGGGACGCAACAAGGAGCATGAATTCGTTCGTTGGGTTCCTTGTGACCATTGATCACAACATAGTTAAAGCTAAATGGACCCATTTTCTCTTTTTGTTGTGTTCCATAAATGAAACAAGATGGATGATAGAATATTTTGTGAATATTATAGCCGCGAAAATGGAAAGAGCATATTTTACCAAAAGGATCAAGGGTGGTTCTCAAATTATTGTGTTTTAAGTACGATCGAGGGTTTACTTCTCAAAAAGGGTAACAATGACCTTGTTATCTCGAGCCTTTCTCATGTATCATTGTTGCCTTCCTCAAATATCATAGTTTTGTTTCACCATGATCATAATGAGAAAGTATTTTTTTATGTTGTAGTCAAATATAACAACTTCTTTGCAATATATGATGAGTGTGACTCCCATCACCAACAAACTTGGGGGCACCACTTACCCAACTTGAGTAGAAGAGATACATGCAATTCAAACAACACATAATAACTACATTACAAATTGTTGTAGTGTGTATCATGCCCACAAATTGATTCCAGAGAAACATCCTAGCACTTAATACTTGCATTGATATTGACATGATGGACAAGATAAATACTTTTATACCAAGGATTAGTAAGAAGGAAACGACAATGAATGGTTTCACAATTCTCTTATATAATCATTTTATTGGTATGCTTACACATAGACACACGGCAAGGGGATTTGACCACTTTAGCCTTCCTTTTGTGAAAATGGGTTCAAACTTCATTATGCCTCAATAGCTAAATATTTCAAAGTATTCCGCAAGGGCTTGACTAGTAAACTAATATCTTAGCACATGGGTTCATATTGGGGCTTTTAAAAATAGTTAAAAGGTAATTCAATGTATTGGATGGTATTAAGGGGGGGAGTTTTTTTTTTTAACATTAAACTAGGGGTACACATCTTTTGGGGGAAGTGGGGGTGGGTGTTCAACCAACCAAAATTGTAGGGAAGGCAGGGGGTTGTCTAGTCATTGAAATGTTAGGGTGTAAAGCTAGTTGTAATTGGGAAACCCTTAACACTAGAGAAGAGGAAATTCATTCAACAATAATAATACATATTTAATTTCTTTCCTAAGAAGGACAACCATCATACTTGGCTAGATTTGAGGATTTTTTTAGTGAAAAGCCTTGAATTTAAGGATGGTATTTCATGTTATATGGTGAAGGCACTTTTTTTGTAATTAAGGCATTTGCATATAGTTTGAATTTTTTTCTAGGTTAACCTATTCTAGGCTTGGGATGAATTCATGACATTGTGTAGAAAGTATAGTATCTTAATCTCTTGAAGCTATACAGGTCTTTAGGAGCATACAATTCATTTTCTAATTTAAACCATTAAGAGGCTTGAAGTAAAAGGTGTTGTTGGAAGCATACATAGCTTGAAACAATGACTATTGGATTATTGATGCCTATTCTAATTGGAATCATCAAAAGGTTGGAAATAAGAGGTGATAAGCTTTGAATTAACAATGCAATGAGATATATATTTGCAAGTTTTTTGTTATAAGTGAAGCATCTCATGGAGAATGGAAACACATATCTATTATGTTTACTTTCTAGAAGTTCTAAACGAACCATGAAAGCCTTTCGAATCAACAAAAAAACTGACCACATATTTCATAGAGGGTTTTAAAGATGAATTGGTGTTCTAAATCACAAGGAATACATTTGATGACCCTGACTCAAAACTAAAGTGGCATATGTTAAACAACATTTGCTACAGTAGACATCAAATACACATGGCAAATATTGGGACCAACATACTAGGACTAGAAATAATAAAGGGTATAAAAAATGTCATGAAGAAAAAATTGTACTTAAAATATTTGGTTGAATTAAGGATATTTTTATTTGGAAAGATGTATTAAGGGGGTATTGACAATAAACTTGTGGAAGGTAGAAATGAATTTAGAGATATTATTTAATATCTCATGGATTGATGCACTATACCATAGATTTACTAAGTGAACACCCATCAGAGTATTCAAAGAACCAATGGTAGAAATATATGGAGATCATTTGTTGTACATGATGTACTATTATAATTCAAATCATATGAAATGAATTTGGATTATAAAGAAGGTCTTATGCAATCTCTTGGGGTAAATGTTGATAATACATGAACATAACATAATAAATTACTACTAGATTTGATGTTGTAAAAAGATAGGTGTGTAGGTGAAAAAAATCATTACATGTTTGCATTAATATATCATTTCTAATAGCAAGGAGGGTCTTTGGAAATATAGAGGTTGGTTTTCTTCAAATGCATGAATATATGGATAGGTCATATGGAATATTATCAACTCAATTAAAATGAAAAAGATATATTTCACTGCCAATGATCATGTAAGGCTTATATGACACATGAGCAACTGGATCTAATTGAGGATAAGGCTTATAGGACATGTGAGGAGCTAAATCCAATTGAGGATGTCTTGAATTCAAGAACATTATGGAGTCATACTAGTTGCATGAGAACTAAAAAATAGTTTGTATCAAAGGATGTCAATATTTCAAATTCCAATTTGTTAAAGGGATACCAATTATCAATATAAATCCTTGGTTAGAGATAAAAATTGGTGATCACCTCCTATCAATGTGTGGCATTCATTACTTGATGTTTGTACAAACTTACCTAGATAGCAATCTCAACTATCGTGCATAGAAGTAAAAAATCCTACAGAGAATGATGAGATAAAGAAAATAATAGAAAAATATATTTCCTTATAGAGAAAATGGATTACTAATGGAGGGGAACAATTTTGGAATGCATAGATAACTTATTGGGAGAATGTATTAAAGTCATTGGACAAGCCCTTCAACAATGAATTTGCAAGAAATAATTATTGGCCATCCATAGTGTAGGAAATAATATGAACATTGATACACCACAATACATATTATGCCATTGAAGCATGCTTGAGGGAAAATGACCACATTATGTGTAGAAATATAGGATCAACCTAGATCATAAATGAACTTCAACATAGTGAGAAAGATAATAATAAAGAAATATTTTTCTATCTTGTAGTTATTACAAGAGGAAGCGATGTTCATTTATAACAAACTTGGAAAGTATCGGCTCAAAATGTGATGGTGTGTGCACTAAGCAATAAGGTCTTTCAAGATAGCAGATAATCATACCAACTTAGTGGATTAGTCAGCTTATGTAAGTTTAAAAAACCATACATACGGGTATTCCCTCTTAAGAAAAATGTAGGGAGCAAACAAATAAAAATTTGGATCCCGACAATGAGGCCTGTTATCACCTAAACTGTAGTTACACCTATGGATGTATCCATCAATGGATGGCAATAGGGAAGGGAAACTCAAAAGGTGCAACCACGATCACCTCGACCTCCAATAGATGGTTGTCACGCCAGTCGAGGAAACCTTCGCTTTATGTTATCTAGCCCAGACAACAAAGGGGGAGACCCAATCTATTCCCAATAGGAGAGATCAAAACCATGACACCAAGTCAAGTTAATTCTAAGTGAAGTAATGTGTATGGTTTATCCTAGACCTAAGGATGAAGTCACAAGACAAGTGAGGGGTTCAATGAGTATAGCTTTGGTTCATTATTGATGTGAGAGTGACTTATAATATTTGAAATGGGATCCAGGATTGAAGTACTAGTTCAATGTGAGAAAATCCACTGCCTTGGGAACCGTGTCCAATGCAGGGTAGTTTAGGGGTTGAATCGGGGCTAACTAGTACACGTGACAAGCTTGATCATGAAGTATGATGACATCAAAGGGTTTAGTCCACCACACAAGGGTCAAACCACAAGTTAATCCAACAATCTAGGAAAGTCGAATTGACTTGGAGAGAGACCAGTGCCTTGGGAATTGGGATAATGGAGTCAAAGTGAAGTTAACTTGTGGTTGATGGCTCCTATTACATGAAACAAGTGGGCAATTAAAGTCTTGATGGATGAATAGGTCTAGATCTAGAGATTCAAGGTTTGACCTAAGTGGACCACAATCCCTTAAAACAAGGAATTCTATCCCCAAGGCAAGATTTGATGAAGTGGCCAACTAGACCTAGGTTTTGAATTATGTCCATTCCAAATCCACTAAAATCTCATGTACCCACGTCCTAGAAGTGGACAAACTCCAATCTCCAAGGTAGTGCGACTTTGCCCAAGGAGGGTAAAAATGGGGATAAATGGATCAAGACAAGTCCAATGGCATCCAAAATTTAGATCCAAGTAGGTTGATCAAGTGAGAGCATGGATCTACAATTTCACAGCAATCCGATGGCTAGATCTTACTAGATCTAAATTTTAAGATACCAAGTGGTCCAAAAATGGGATTAAATCCGTTAAAATGTGGAATAGGGCCCACAAGGTAGAAATCAGAAAAGTGACAATCTAGGGGTAGGTTATTGGATGTGTAGATTACGAATTAAGTGGAATCTCAACTACCCACATACTAGATCTAGGTTAACTCACCCAAACCAAGAAGTGCGCCCTTGCTTGGAGAGGCTAAGTGCCTTGGGAAGAGGGTCAATTGGAGGGAAATCCTCACCAAACTATAGATCCGGGATGCCGTGGATACTATAGAGGTGGGTTTTAAATTTCTTACCCAAGAAGCCACTAGATCATAGTAGATCTGAGAAAATGTAAAATGGGGGTTTTGATTAATTAGGGTTTGAAATATTTTAGACAAGTGGATAGATCATGGAGATAGAAATTACCTTGAGATCATACCTAAGTGATGAAGAGAGATGTCTTGATGTCGAGGAAGATTCCCGCAGAGATCAAATGAGAGATTGTTGATTTTGCTTGCCAAATTGATGCCCTAGCCCACAAGTGCGCCCTCCTCTACTTGTCAATCCAAAGAAAATCGATTTCAATCAGAGAGGTCAAGTATGGAGGAAATACAAGTAAAATGCAATGATAACATGAAATAGAAGGTCATGGGACAGTAATACTCCCTGTTACCAACGAAGAGATCCAAAGAAGAAGTAGGGAGAGTCTTCCCCTACCAATACTTCCTCCTCAAAACAAATCGGCCTCCACCTATAGATGCAAAAACGTGGTAAAAAGATATGGCAAAACAAGATCTCCAATAACTCAATGCAAAGGAAGAACCACCAAACGAACACCAAAAACATTCACCACAACACTGGAGATAGATGCAATAATAATTTTCTATTCCAATAATCCAGAGCCACCAGTCCCTTTACAATGAGAAGCTCTCTCCTTTAAATAGGAAGGAGAGGCATCAAAATCCTAACCACTTTTTGAATGAGTGGCTAATATTAAAAGATACAAATGTCTAATCAATGGTTGAGATGAGCTCAACAATAAAATACATGGATCACTAATAAAATATAACGTAAGTGGACAAAATCGCCCTAGGAGAGGGGAATCCCACCATATCATGATGACAAAATATAATAAGAATCTTATGGTGGGTCCAAGGGGTAATTTTAGCCACCCTTGGTCAATCCCCATAGCACAATAATAATAAAATAGTCATCAATATACCAAATCGTGCCTCTATGGACAAATCATAGGCCTCAAAAGGCCTCATAAATCATCAGAAAATGCCATAAGTGATGGATGCGGGTCCCGATGAAGCTAAAACTGATGGAGGAGGTGTGGAAGACATCAATCCATCATCACTGATCATCCCATGCCAAGACATTGCCTCAGTAGCCCAAATCGAATTCCTCAATAGCCATTTCTACCAATCCTGAAATGCCTCGAGAAGCATGAAACTGCCCCAAACTGCCTCCTGGAGTGCCTGCGCTGTCAAGGTGAGGGCACCAGTGTGTCCGAGAGGGGGGTAATATGGTAAAAACAAGTGGCTGGACCACCCCCTCCAAGCATAGCGCCCTAGGTCAACCAGATAAAAATCCTCTCTGCTCTGACAGGGTCTCCGACAGACCAAAACTGCACTGGGTTAGCCTACTGAGGCTCAATCATCACTGTAAGTGCTCGGAACTAAAAACAGATTGTCTCATTGGACCCAGAAGGTCCAAATCCATCCAAGATGTGTACTCATACACCATATGACTCTCTGCATGATCATAAAATATATCCAATATACCGGAACAGGTGAAATAATAATAATCTGTAAATGATCAAATAATGTTGTAAACCATGAATCATCATCATAACCCTGTATCTGTTGCATAGAATCATCATGTATATGTACCCAGACCATATATCATCTATCCATATCATCACAAGGTCCAACCATCTCATGTCCTATGGTTGACCCAAGTCAAACTAGGTTTGACCCAGTCAACATGACCCAATATAACTCAAACCATCATCAGAAGCTGCTGCAAAGTGTCAAAGGTTAATGCATGCTCTACAACTTATTCAAATAACAATTATAACACAAAGTAATCATTACTGGCGATCTAAATCCATATATATAATGTCATTAATTATTATTATTACTCAGACTAGACTTTCAAGACCATACTCACTTCATAGCTGTGATCAATTTGCTAGTGAAGGGTGAAGGCTGAAATAACTGGCTAGGCTAAGGGATGACTTGAATGACTTAACTTTGTGACACTTTGGCAAAGGGAAAGGGAATACACACCATAGTATATACTGAATGAGCAACAATACAGGGAATGCCGGTGTCTCACAAATGGATGAGTTGTTTAAAGAGGGTTTATTCACCTTTCACAGATGCGCACAATCCATAATACAAAAGAGGCCAACAATAATTTAGATATAACATTCAATTTTTTAGGGCCTGAAGTTTCCATAGCCTTGATCTATGCGTGTTTATAAACACATTGCATATATTTACATTTATTTTAGGTTTTCTGCTGCAAGTGTGTTTTTAAGGCACTTGTTTACCTGAGCACTTCTAGGTGTGTCACAGACAGCTTGTTTACCTAGGTATTTACATTTCCAAAAGATATAACATTTTATTTTCATGGTCATTTTCATTTGGCATGCCTTTCATTCATGTTTGTTGAAAAACACATTGCATGAATGGGCTTTTCATACAAGATATAGCATTTCATTTTTCCAGATTTTGTATTCATGGCAGCACTAAAAGTTTCAGGTTTAGCCAACACAACTTTAGTGACTAGGGGGGATTCACAAGGAACTCCAACTCACCATAGGTAAGTTTTGTCACCAACTCAGAGCCGAGACACAATAAACGGGGAAGCTCATCCAATACAGAGGCTACAGTGGGGGGAAAGATCCTCCATGTCACTAGTCAAGTAGTAAGTCAGGGTGATAAACTAAAAGGTAGGTAATGGATGGATGCAGACAATGACTCATGGAGCCAACACTAGCAAGCCAAGGTATGGTGGAATGATCACCTCTATTCTCCCTAAGGAGGGTAAAACCAATGAGTATGAATAGTGAAATTCTAAGTCTGAGTAGGGACAATATAATATATATAATAAGATCAACCAAGTCCACATATATATATGATCGCCAGATCATGACACTGGGTGCTAAGACATGCTATAAGAATAAATAAAAAGCAATATAACCATAACACAATGATATACCTGCTGAGTCATATACCTGAATGCTCATCACCTGAACCATCATCTGTACTTTGAAACTGCTGCTGTAACTCTAGGCATTACTGACTGCTCTGTACTAATGGTATAATGGCTATATCAGTCATCTCTCTGAGTGTCCTGAGAGTCAGTCATGGCATGGGAAATACAACTATTGTCCAAAATATGATAGTGATCCAATATAGATGCTCATCTCAGCATCTCAATGTAAGGGAACTGGCTGAATAGTGTACTGGAATCAGAAAAATAATGTATGGTAGCCCAACTACTATATATGTGATAACATCTGGCTCCAGCTGGGACAAGTGCTCTGCTGAAATGAGCGCTTGAGAACCTCAGAATCTCTGGTCCTCGAACTCTGCTACTTGAATCCACGATCCATCACTCTACCATTTTGCTTCCAGCTTTTTTATTTTTGCAACCTATTTCTGCATTCACAAACATCAAAATACCTCATGCAGCATGTATGGGAAAATATAAAATCCAACTGAAATAAAATCTATTCTATGTCAGAAATATAAATGCAGAAAATGAATCTAAACTACTAAAATAATTTGCAAAATTTGAAATTTATTGTGCAGGAATAAGAAAAATGACAGGTACTCAGTTAAACTAGGAGCTTACAAAGGAGCTTAGCAAAAGAAAAACAAAATGATGCCAGACTCAATGGCTGAAAAAGACTAACTACTGCCCAACGAGGCTTATTTGGTTTCCTACCTACTCTAATCTACCAGGCAATGTAAGCGGAGAGATCCCAACTATGTGGGATCAGGGATGTGATCCCTTAAGTCCCTCTAATTGACAGGATATAAAATACGTCGTCCACTACCAGTGGTTAGAAAGCACATGCCATCAATGCATTGCTCTACTGTAAAAGGTCCAACCCACAAGTCATTAGCTTGTCTTGATCTTATATGCAACAAATGGTTGGGGATGATGACTTGACTTCCTGTAGGAAACCTATTTCTATTGACAGATTCTGGAATAACTCCAATGTTAAGAATTGGCATGGGATGGATTTCAGCAGGGTTTTGCGGTTGAGGTGTGACAATCCTTGAGCTCCTCCTAGAAGGAACTACATCAACTCTGGGTGGACCACCATCTAAGAAAATAGCAATTCTGCCAACAAGGATCTCCCTAACTTCTCTTCTTATTTCTTGGACTACTTCACTTGACACTTCCTCATGAGGAGACACAACTCTTTTAACAACTTCACCTACAGTCCAGAAATCTCTATGTTCTTCCAAGGGAGGTGGCTCATGAGATATGACAATATTATGACTAGAGCCTTCCCCTGAAGGAACTGGGATGACCATATTTTCCAATCTAGCAGAAATTGACCCAGGATGAATAGTAGAAGAACTAGGAATGTGAGAAAGATCATGAATGTGATGACTAGATGACTCAGATGGTAGGAGAAAATTAGGGACATGAGGATATGCAGATAAAACGTGGCTTTGAGGTTTTGAAGGAGTTTGAAAAATAGCAAGGTTGCTTAGATTATGTTCTCCTTCAGGTGCATCATTAATTAAGGCATCCTCTTCCCAACTTAAAGAGTTATCATGAACTTGAATCAAATTACCATCTTCTATAGATAAGTGAGATAAGGAATCTTCTACATCAGAATAATGGGAGGCTTTAGACTCTTCATTTGTTTCAACCCTAGTAGATGTTGCAAGATTGTTTTCCCATGGGTAAATAAGTGCAAGCCCTTGTCTTTCCCTTTCTTTATTATGATCAGTCAAAGCAAACCATTCCCTAACAGTAAAAGGAATCCTTTCTCCCCTCCTAATATCATCAAATTCATCTTCATGTATTGGATTCTCAATATTTTCTTCAACATTTGTTTGCTCATGAAAATGTTCCAAATGGGGAATTTGTTCCAAGCTTTGATCATTAGGCAACTACTCATTTCTTCCTATATCTCTTGTGCCATCGTCAACTTCCTCAGGTGCTTGATTTTCAATAATTGGTTCTTGAATGGTTTCATTGTTTTTTTTCATGACCTTGAGGTTGATTTTCATGTCTTCTCAATTCACCTATTTCCTCAGCAAACTCATTTCTAAGTAACTCCAAATTGATTGTTCTTGCAATTTCAGCTGCTTGCTCTTCTTCCCAAGAGGAATCAGAATCTTCCATGACCATACACATATTTTGATCAACTTCATACAATTCATCCTCATCTTCAACAAGGTTAGTTTTGGCATTGTTCAACAATTCATCCCCATATGTGTTTTTTAGCCCTTCATCAAATGATTCAACATGCTCATTATAACAAGGTTCTCTGTTTACCCGAATCAAAGCTCCATCAGGGTTGGGAACACAAATAAATGATAAATCCATCATAAGGTATCCACCTAGACCAACCTCCCATTTTCTAGATAACAACATTCCATATGCTGGGGGTAAGTCAATGACAACTACATCCATCATGGTAGAAATGTCTGAACATGCAAAAAGATCAGCTCTTAGGTTTTTGATCAAACTATAAGATGGCACTCGTCGGGAATCTATACCACAGACATTTCCATAAGGTTTAGTCACTTCAAGTCCCATTTCCTTCATAACTTGTAAAGGCATAACATTCATTGCTACTCTAGAATCCAACATACAATTGTGAAGGAGCATGTTTTGGATGTGTAAGGTAAGGTAAAAGGGAGAGTGACCGCCACTCTTTCTCTCATAAATTGCTGAATGGATGTTTATTGGTGGATCCTTCTCTGTTTCACTAAGTTGTGTTCCACTAAGCTTTTGGATATGACATGATTCTAGGACCGTTTCAGGAGTTTTCTCTTGACCAATACCATTGAAAAATTCCTCTACTTGGCATCTAATAGAAGGCACCTTCATTAATTCAGTGACAAGGATATTACACATTATCTTGCTTAACTCTTTCTTCATATCAATATTAAGATCATAATCATCCATAGCAAGATCTTCTTTTTCCTTTTTATCTTCATCAATCTTCTTATGTTTATCAAGGAAAGAAGGTTGGGAAGTACTTCCTCGTTTATAAATTTGATACTTTGGTTGCTCTTTAGGTTTTGGGAGCTCTATGGCACAACATGAGGAACTAGGTTCTTCAACTATGTCTTCTTCTTGCTCCCATGGCTCTTCTTCTAAAAGGATTCTTCCAAAGTCTTCATCATAAGACAAGTCATTTATAAAGTTGATGTTTTTTGGTTGGTCATCATGGTCAATGGTGTTAGAGGGTTCTTCTTCTTTTTCATCACACCAATTGACCTCCTTATTTTCAGAGCTTTCTGGATACTCAGGTCGTCGCCTATCCCTATCCCCTTCAAGACTTCTATTACTATTCCGGTAAGGTTTAGGGCCATAAGGATTTCTATGTCTTTCTGGGTCATTCAAACTTGCTACATTCTTTGTTAGGACAGTTAATTGCTTCATCATTTCTTGCATGACTTCTAAAGTGTCCTTTGATTCCTTAGGCACACTCGTAGTTTCCTTTGGTTTTCGAAGTCTAAGGTCAGATCTAGAAGTGGATGGGGTAAATTGATTGAATTTTTTTTGTTTCCCCATGGATGCTACATTTTGCTCAGCCATCTTGGCATTTGATTGAGCGGTCTTCAAGTCATTTGGGTTTTTATCCTTTAGCTGATAACCAACCCATCCCTCAAAAACATTCAAGTAGTGAATAACAACTGCTTGGTCTTTTGGTCTAATTTCCTTAGGGATAATGATCCAAGAGGATCTAAGAAGGCAAAATTTTGAAGTCCTCCAATCTCAGCAAAACTAGCACTATATCGAAGGGCTCGTCGAGACGATTCCAACGGCGTTCGTTTCACCTCAAACGGACTCCGTATGAGAAAGTTATCGTGTTCTGTTCCATAAGGTCAACAGGCAAATTTGGCAAAAAGAGGTGCCACGTGGCACCACTGACAAGGTGACACGTGGCATTCGTACTGTACAAGCATGATGATGTGGCACCACTTAGAGGATGACACATGGCATCCATACAGTACAGACCAATCACAAGGTGACATGTGGCATGATGACATGGCATGCTAAATGGCATGATGATGTGGTATGATGACATGGCATGCTGATGTGGCATGATGACATGGCATGATAATGTGTCATGATGATGTGGCATTCTGACATGGCATGATGATGTGGCATGATGACATGGCATGATGATGTGGCATGGTGACATGGCATGATGAAGTGGCATGATGACTAGCATGCATGCATTTGTGCTTGAAATGAGTTTTAGGAAATTCATGCATTTACTCATGAGAAATTGTAAAATGATTAATATTTGAAGTGAGTGGAAAAATTACTCACATATTACTCATTTATTTTATTCCTTGAGTTGTTATGAAGTTAATGCATGGTTGTAACCAAAAACAAACATGCCATATTTGTAAAGAAGTTGTAACAAGTTGGTTTATGGTTGAAAAAACCAACATGCTATTTAAAAGAAGGATTTTGGTATGTAATGGATTATTGTTGGATTTTGTAAATGTCATTATGGGGAAGTAACTAAATGTGAAAACCCATGGACATGTGGGCATGAACCACATTTTTGGTTTATGTTCTTAAAAGCCCAACCACATGGAAACCAACTTAGGGAAGTTGTAACCAAGGCCAAGATAGGCAAATTAGTTGCAACCAAAGGAATCCATGAGAGTCATGTGAAGAAGGGAAAGCCAACCTATATAAACCCATTCATTTGCCATTTCCCACTCATGCTTTGGAGTAGAGACTTTGTAGCTAAAGGAGAGAAGAGAGATTGTGTAGCTCTGCAGGAGGAAGGTACGAGTGTTTATACTCGTTTTACACCGTCTTCAGGCTTCGGAGTTGCTGGAAGCAGTCTTGTTGTGTTTTGGGCAGCGGTTCTCTTCCTGGCCATTGTCGCCAAGGTATCATTGTATCATTGCCATGTATTTTGCCTTTATGCTGAGATTATAGATCGGCCCTCCTATTGAGAAGCAGGCCCGGAGACGTAGTCCATCCTGGACGAACTGCTTTATCAACTTGTTGTCTTTATGTGTGTATTGTCTATGCTGTTTGGTTCTCTTCTTATGGATTTGTGAGCTTCATTCATGCTCTTTATGCAATTCATGTTAACGTCATAGAGTAGCAAAGATCTTGTTTCCGGATCAGATAACAGCTACAGTCTTGTCGAATCTTATGTTAAACTCATGGATTGTTTCATTTTCTCTTTTCTTAATGTCAAAAAGTTGATGTAAGAGAAATTTTCCATCTTACTTTCGGGATCACTCACTATTTAGCTTGTTGACAAAGTTATCATACCCATCAATGGATGAGGTAGGCAACCTGTCAAACCACTTTCTAACATCTCCTTCTAAAGATGCCAGGAGACCCCTCATGAAAACATCTTCCTCAGATGCTCCATATGCTTCCATGTGTTCCCATACCTTATCAATGTGGTCTTCAATTGATATAGTAGATACTCCATCGAATCTGGGAACCTTTTCAAAATGCTTTTCAGGCATGTCATGGGGTGCTCCTTGGATTTGGGAAAAGTCTAAAGGAGATGGTTTTGCCTTTCTTCCAAAAATCCTAGGATTTTGTGGAGGAGGAACATTCTGGTTTACAGAGTTTGTTCCGGCCATTGGATTTGGTAAGTTTGAACTAGGAGATGAGAGAGGAGCCGGATTAAACAAAGGGGATCCTGAAGCTCTGTTTGGAGAATCGTTGACCAATTTCCAAAAGAGGTTAGATGATTGTGCTTTAGGATCTCTTTTACGATATGTAATTGGGGTTCATTCAACTTGATCCAAGTTTGTTTTCCTTCTCGTGTTATAAGGATGTAAATGAGCTCGCTCCTCAGGGGAGTCACGATTAGGAGTCGCCAGGTAGATTTTTTTTTTTTTTTTAACTCTTCTACCAAGATATGTGTCATTGTATATGCAAGAGAGAGTGAATAATGACTATTGTTTTTATCCAAGGTAAGCCTATGTCCTTTAATGCCAAAATGTTATGCAGGAAGAACGGGATTAGGGCTTGAGAAATATATGTCAAACCAAAGTAAGCCTATGCCCTCCCCGGCAACGGCGCCAAAATGTTATCACCTAAACTGTAGTTACCCCTATGGATGTATCCATTAATGGATGGCAATAGGGAAGGGAAACTCAAAAGGTGCAACCACGGTCACCTCGACCTCCAATAGATAGTTGTCACGCCAGTCGAGGCAACCTTCGCTTTATGTTATCTAGCCTAGACAACAAAGGGGGAGACCTGATCTACTCCTCACAGGAGAGATCAAAACCAAGACATCAAGTCAAGTTAATTCTAAGTGAAGTAAGGTGTATGGTTTATCCTAGACCTAAGGATGAAATCACAAGACAAGTGAGGGGTTCAATGAGTATAGCTTTGGTTCATTGTTGATGTGAGAGTGACTTATAATATTTGAAATGGGATCCAGGATTGAAGTACTAGTTCAATGTGAGAAAATCCATTGCCTTGGGAACTGTGTCCAATGCAGGGTAGTTTAGGGGTTGAATTGGGGCTAACTAGTACAAGTGACAAGCTTGATCATGAAGTATGATGGCATCAAATGGTTTAGTCCACCACACAAGGGTCAAACCACAAGTTAATCCAACAATCTAGGAAATTCGAATTGACTTGGAGAGAGACTAGTGCCTTGGGAATTGGGATAATGGACTCAAAGTGAAGTTAACTTGTGGTTGATGGCTCCTATTGCATGAGACAAGTGGGCAATTAAAGTCTTGATGGATGAATAGGTCTAGATGTAGAGATTCAAGGTTTGACCTAAGTGGACCACAATCCCTTAAAACAAGGAATACTATCCCCAAGGCAAGATTTGATGAAGTGACCAACTAGACCTAGGTTTTGAATTATGTCCATTCCAAATCCACTAAAATCTCATGTACCCAAGTCCTAGAAGTGGACAAACTCCAATCTCCAAGGTAGTGCGACTTTGCCCAAGGAGGGTAAAAATGGGGATAAATGGATCAAGACAAGTCCAATGGCATCCAAAATTTAGATCCAAGTAGGTTGATTAAGTGAGAGCATGAATCTACAATTTCACAGTAATCCGATGGCTAGATCTTACTAGATCTGAGTTTTAAGATACCAAGTGGTCCAAAAATGGGATTAAATCCATTAAAATGTGGAATAGGGCCCACAAGGTAGAAATCAGAAAAGTGACAATCTGGGGGCAGGTTATTGGATGTGTAGATTACGAATCAAGTGGAATCTCAACTACCCACATACTAGATCTAGGTTAACTCACCCAAACCAAGAAGTGCGCCCTTACTTGGAGAGGCTAAGGGCCTTGGGAAGAGGGTCAAATGGAGGGCAATCCTCACCAAACTATAGATCCGGGATGACGTGGATACTATAGAGGTGGGTTTTAAATTTCTTACCCAAGAAGCCACTAGATCTTAGTAGATCTGAGAAAATGTAAAATGGGGGTTTTGATTAATTAGGGTTTGAAATATTTTAGACAAGTGGATAGATCATGGAGATAGAAATTACCTTGAGATCATACCTGAGTGATGAAGAGAGATGTCTTGATGTTGAGGAAGATTCCCGCAGAGATCAAATGAGAGATTATTGATTTTGCTTACCAAATTGATGCCCTAGCCCACAAGTGCGCCCTCCTCTACTTGTCAATCCAAAGAAAATCGATTTCAATCAGAGAGGTCAAGTATGGACGAAATACAAGTAAAATGAAATGATAACATGAAATAGAAGGTCCTGGGACAGTAATACTCCCTGTTACCAACGAAGAGATCCAAAGAAGAAGTAGAGAGAGTCTTCCCCTACCAATACTTCCTCCTCAAAGCAAATCGGCCTCCACCTGTAGATGCAAAAATGTGGTACAAAAGATGTGGCAAAACAAGATCTCCAATAACTCAGTGCAAAGGAAGAACCAACGAACGAACACCAAAAACATTCACTACAACACTGGAGATAAATGCAATAATAATTTTCTATTCCAATAATCCAGAGCCACCAGTCCCTTTACAATGAGAAACTCTCTCCTTTAAATAGGAAGGAGAGGCATCAAAATCCTAACCACTTTTTGAATGAGTGGCTAAGATTAAAAGATACAAATGTCTAATCAATGGTTGAGATGAGCTCAACAATAAAATACATGGATCACTAATAAAATATAACATAAGTGAACAAAATCGCCCTAGGAGAGGGGAATCCCACCATATCATGATGACAAAATATAATAAGAAGCTTATGGTGGGTCCAAGGGGTAATTTTATCCACCATTGGTCAATCCCCATAGCATAATAATAATAAAATAGACATCAATATACCAAATCGTGCCTCTATGGACAAATCATAGGCCTCAAAAGGCCTCATAAATCATCAGAAAATGCCATATGTGATGGATGCAAGTCCCGCTGAAGCTGAAACTGATGGAGGAGGTGTGGAAGACATCAATCCATCATCATTGATCATCCCATGCCAAGACATTGCCTCAGTATCCCAAATCAAATTCCTCAATAGCCATTTCTACCAATCCTGAAATGCGTCGGGAAGCGGGAAACTGCCCCAAACTGCCTCCTGGAGTGCCTGCACTGTCAAGGTGAGGGAACCAGTGTGTCCGGGAGGGGGGTAATATGGTAAAAAAAAGTGGATGGACCACCCCCTCCAAGCACAACGCCCTAGGTCAACTAAATAAAAATCCTCTCTGCTCTGACAGGGTCTCCGACAGACCAAAACTGCACTAGGTTAGCCTACTGAGGCTCAATCATCACTGTAAGTGTCCGGAACTGAAAACAGGCTGTCTCATTGGACTCAGAAGGTCCAAATCCATCCAAGGTGTGTACTCATACACCATATGAGTCTCTGCATGATCATAAAATATATCCAATATACTGGAATAAGTGAAATAATAATAATTTGTAAATGATCAAATAATGCTGTAAACCATGAATCATCATCATAACCCTGTATCTGTTGCATATAATCATCATGTATATGTACCTAGACCATATATCATCTATCCATATCATCACAATGTCCAACCATCTCATGTCTTATGGTTGACCCAAGTCAAACTAGGTTTGACCCAGTCAACATGACCCAATATAACTCAGACCATCATCAGAAGCTGCTGCAAAGTGTCAAAGGTTAATGAATGCTCTACAACTTATTCAAATAACAATTATAACACAAAGTAATCATTACTGACGATCTAAATCCATATATATAATGTCATTAATTATTATTATTACTCAGACTAGACTTTCAAGACCATACTCACTTCATAGCTGTGATCAATTTTCTAGTGAAGGGTGAAGGCTGAAATAACTGGTTAGGCTAAGGGATGACTTGTTTGACTTAACTTTGTGACACTTTGGCAAAGGGAAAGGGAATACACACCATAGTATATACTGAATGAGCAACAACACAGGGAATGGCGGTGTCTCACAAATGGATGAGTTGTTTAAAAAAAGTTTATTCACCTTTCACAGATGCGCACAATCCTTAATACAAATGAGGCCAGCAATAATTTAGATATAGCATTTAAGTTCCATTGCTTTTAGGGCCTGAAGTTTTCATAGCCTTGATCTATGTGTGTTTATAAACACATTGCATAGATTTACATTTATTTTAGGCATTTTGCTGCAGGTGTGTTTTTAAGGCACTTGTTTACCTGAGCAATTATAGGTGTGTCACAGACAGCTTGTTTACCTAGGTATTTACATTTCCAAAAGATATAACATTTTATTTTCATGGCCATTTTCATTTGGCATGTCTTTCATTCATGTGTGTTGAAAAACACATTGCATGAACGGGCTTTTCATATAAGATATAGCATTTCATTTTTGGGTGAAAAAATGAAGATGGGTGTTTATTTTGGGGGGTCTCGTGAGAAAATAATTCTGGTTTTTTCATGTTTTTCAACTTCGGGCGAACAAAAGTGATATTTTTGTTTAAAATTTCACTTTGCCGTAAAAATAAAACTTTTATAGAATTATGTTAGCTTTCTATTCATAATTTTTTCAATTTTTTTAATTAAGATTTGATATGTCGATTTCGCAAATGTTTGATGGTGTGTTCTTATAAAATGAAAAGACTACAAAATAGTTATGCTTTGTTGCGCCACTAAAATCGTTGTTAGACTTGTATTTTGCAAAAACAGAAAATGCTACGACAATCTACACACAATGTACTAGTGCCTGACTATAAGTTTGCAACCAATGGATCTATATACTAATTATTATATTTTTTTAAAGTCGATCAATGGGGAAACTCAGTCGATTTTCAACAACTTTTTTGTTGCGCCACTTTTCTCTCAATCCGCTATAAAAGCAAAAAATCTACGAACACCCTTTTGAAGTAGACACGCCAATTAAGAGTCCCACATTTTTTTCGATTTTTTTGGTGCTATATTTTTTAAGTTATAGATTTTTCTTTTCACCGTGTTTTTAAAGAGTTGAATCCTAACTCGATACATGTTACGAAAATAAAACTTAAAAAATATCAGTTCTTATCTATATACAACAAAATTTATACCCACGTAAAGTAGATTCAATGATGAACCTACTGGTATAAAGTCCGATATTCGTTTTGTTGTGTAAGAGGTGGTTTTTCCCTTCCGAAAATGGAGAAACCTGAAAATTCTGCAGAAATGTGAATCTTTCATGTTTCAGAGATTATTCGGCCAAAATAATTATTCGGCCGAATAACCTTTTTCCGTAACAGCGCCGTCAATTATAGTGAAGGTTATTCGGCCAAATAATGAAACGGAAAAAAAACTCGTCGACCGGAGCCAAAAAAAAAAAAAAAAAAAAAAAAAAAAAAAAAAAAATTTCTATACTCATATAAATAAACCTAAAATTGATTCATTATTTTCGCATGTTTTAACTTCACATTTTTTTGTCAAACTAATTTTGAAAGGAGGAGACATTTTTTGCAAAAGGAGGTTTTTACAAGGTATATTTCTCTTCTTCTTTTTTTTTTTTTTTTTTTTTTTTTTTACAAAAGGCACATCGAAGGAGTTTTTTTTCTAAGGCATATTTGCAAGGCGTTTTTTCAAAATATTTATTTTTTTATTGCATATTTGCAAAGAAGACATTTTTTGGAAAATAAGGTTTTTACAAAGTATATTTCTTCTTCTTTTTTCCAAAAGGCACATTGAAGGTGTTTTTTTTCTAAGGCATATTTGCAAGGAGTTTTTTCAAAATATTTCTTTTCTTATTACATATTTGCAAAGAAGACATTTTTTGCAAAATGAGGTTTTTACAAAGTATGTTTCTTTTTTTTTTTTTTTTCCAAAAGACACATTGAAAGTGTTTTTTTTAAGGCATATTTGCAAGGAGTTTTTTCAAAATATTTCTTTTCTTAGACATGTTTGCAAGGAGATTCTTTGCAAAGATTGTATTTAAAAAGTGTGTATTCCAATGTATTTTTCCTTCTTATTTCTTTGAAAGGGATTTTTTCAAAGAGTTGTTTTGGTAAGATAATTTACAAATGGTTTTTTTCCAAAGTAGTATTGCGCTTCTTATTTATTTGAAAGGGGTTTTTTCAAATAGTTGTTTTGCTAAGGTATTTTGCAAAGAGTTTTTTTTCCAAAGTAGTTTTGCACTTCTTATTTATTTGAAAAGAGTTTTTTCAAATAGTTATATTGCTAAGGTATTTTGCAAAGGGTTTTTTTCCAAGGTAGTTTTGTACTTCTTATTTCTTTGAAATGAGTTTTTTCAAAGAGTTATTTACTCAAAGTATTTTTGCAAATAAGTTATTTCTTTACAATGGTTTTTTCCAGGATATGTTTACAAATAAGTTTTTTTTCAAAGTACTTCTTCCTAGTGGCTTTTTTCGTAAATATTTTTTCAAAGAGGTTTTTTTTCCAATGATTTTTACAACAAAGATTTATTTACAATGTGTTTTTATTATTTTCCAATGGATAGGTAATTTATTGTCAATGAGTTTCTTATTTCTTTCCAAGAAGGTTTTTTTCAAAGAAGATTTTTGTTCAAAGAGTTTTTTCAAAGGAAAGTTAATTCCAAAGAGATCTTCTTCAAAATACTCTTACAAAATTTTTATAAGGTGAAGTAAATTTCAGTTCATGTTTTTATAAATTCCGTAAATGTTTTTAAATCTTCATTTATTTATTTTTACTATAAAGTAACATGATTCTTTAATTTATCATCTATAGATTAAACAACCATGGGCAATAAGAGAAAACGTAAAAAAAAAGTGATCGTAAACGTGATGATGATGGTAATAGAGAGAAACAAAAACTCAGATATATTGCCAAAAAACAAAGGGTTGCCGAAACGGAAGAGAGAACTATTGAAGATATAAATACAGATTTACATGATAATGTTGAAGAGATGGAAATTGAAAATAGAGTACAAGAAGAACAAATTGAAGTTGAAAAGAACATTGTAGAAGATGTAAATAATGATTTACATGCTAATGTCGATGAAATCAATATTGAAGATCAAGTTTAAGATCCAAAAATTAGACCTGGTATGTATATGTCATATATTTTTCAAATTCATTTTTTTATAATAAATTTTATTTTTGGATATATGTTAAATTAAATTTAACTTGATGTATAGGTACTTTTACCATTGATGATGAAATGTTAGAAGACATTGATTGCGACAAATATGGAGAAAAACTATCAATACATGTTGCACGATATCGTGCTATAAAATTTTATGATGAAGTTCTCAAGGATTACTCAATAGCAAGACAAGCACAAATTTTGAGATGTTTA
The DNA here is from genome assembly GCA_027924585.1 of Larix kaempferi. Classification (NCBI taxonomy): domain Eukaryota; kingdom Viridiplantae; phylum Streptophyta; class Pinopsida; order Pinales; family Pinaceae; genus Larix; species Larix kaempferi. Next base: position 722,980 of record BSBM01001733.1, on the reverse strand, counting down.
TTAGTGTCCAAGAAGTTAGAAGGTGCTACATCATTATTGGGTATTCATAAAGCGACAAAAGAGTCGAAATTGAAACAAAATGTGATGGAAAATATAGGTGATGCAATTAAAAAATTTGGAAAATCCAGGAAGAAAGATATCAGTGCTGCACGTAAAGCAATTCATACAGCAATTCTTTCAGCTAGTACTAAACAAAAGCGTTTGACAACAGAACTAGCAAAAGCAGTTGGAACATCAAGAAAGACATTATACAAACATAGCAAATTCAGAATGCAAATAGATGAAAATAATGAATTTGCTTGCTGGGCAATTATTTGTAGACAACCTTACAAACATAGATTAGGAGTAGGTGTTAAAGATATTGTACGAGAATATTGGTTAGAACATGCTCGAGTTTCACCAAATTCAAGAGATGTGGTACGCAAAAGAATATCACAAAATGTATATGAAAGCCAACCAAAACATATAATGGACATGACACAAGTACAATTGTTCAATAAATTCAAGGAAGATCATCGTGGAATTAATATATCAATCACTACATTTGTGCAACAAAAACCATGATATGTTAGACCTATTACTATACGTAATACATGTTGTTGTCGTTATCATGTGTAATTTCAATTATATTATGACACGTTTCTTGAATTTGGTAAAATGTTTTGGACAAATTCACTACCTCCGCCGACGATACGTGAATTCATATCTCAAATTTTATGTGAGAAATCACAATGAAGCATTTTATTCAAAGAAATGTGTCAATGGAAAACATTGTCATCATTGTGGAAATCTGGTGCTATTCCACAATAAATATCCTATCGATAATGATCAATCATTGTCAAATATAAATGTTGATTGGAGGAGATACGAATACATCAACTATAGTACAAGTTCTAGTGATTCACATTCCAAAAGAATTGATTTGCTAGAAGACAAGATATGCGTCACAGATTTTCTCAAAAAATTTGAATGCGAAATTTATAAATACACCCAGCATTCACATAGAGCACGATGACAAGATCTTTAATTCAAACAGTCTCGTGAAATTTTTTCCCCCGGAACAATTTTGTCTGTGGTTGATTTTGCTGAAAATTATACATTTGCTGCACAAAAAGAGATACAAAGTGAATACTATCACTCTGACCAAGTTTCGATATTTGTCCATGTTGTATATAGACATTCTCAACAGGATGTTGATGGCATTGAAAGCACATGTGACAATCGATATGTGATTAAAGAATATCACTTCTATATCAGCGATGATCGTACACACGATACACATTTTTTTTAACATTGTATAGAAAATATTTTATATGACTCACTGAAAAAATGCGAAGTTAAATTCAATGAGCATTGGATATGGTCGGATGGATGTGCGGGTCAATTTAAATCTTCACGATCATTTTTTTGGTTATGTCGACTTCATAAAGCGCTAAACATTAAACATCGCTGAAATTTCTTTGAAACTGGGCATGGAAAAGGTGAACATGATGGTGCAGGAGCATGCATAAAAAGAGCACTTCAAAGATGGCAAATGAACTATTCTTCTGCACGGTTTCATTCAGCTGCAGAGGTTGTCCAATAGTGTCAATTAAATCTAAGCCATGATTATAATCAACAATCAAAAGATGTGCGCAGGTATGTACACTATTTTTTTAATTTATATTATTTCTTGAAATTTAAAAAAATGTATGTACTAACATTTAAGTACATGTACACTATCATTAAAAGTTGTTCTTTGAAAGTGATTCATCATTTATTGTGTAGGTGTTTTTGGCTTGTTGGGATCCAAGATATAAATAAATCAATACCATATGATGCTAGCACCATACATGGGACTAGAGATCTTCACTCTATTCAAACAAAATCATTTCAAAACGTGTTTGCATTTAACAGTAGAAAGAAATCATGCTTTTGTCATATTTGTATTGAAAATGTTGAATCTACAGAAGTTTGTGAAAACATAACAAACAACTACGTAAAATATTGGAAACACACAGAGATTAATCCAAAAGGAAAAATGCCACTGGCAAGTGTAGAAGAGTTAGAATCAGAAGAAATAGCAATATCGTCTGATGGCGATAGAATTTCAGATCTTGTTAGAGAAGGTAATAAACTTGTTCTTGACTTTTAAGTTAATTGTTCATTTTAGTCCATCGCCATAAGTATAGTCAATTTAATTCATTTAAAAACGCTAACACCAATTGTAATTTGCGTAGGAGATGTTTTCGCTGTGATTGCACCTGTAGACAACAACGAAAATGTCAAATATTATTTGATGCGATGCACTGAAGGAAAAATGAAGTTATTGGAGGACTACAATGACAACGGATTTACATACGAAAGAGGATCCATCATTTTAAAAGGCTATTTTTTTCAGCAGATGCATATGACTAAAAATTATGTCTACTTTCAAGATTATGAGCTCGATGTTATATGTTGTCAGTATAGTCATTTAGTATGTGCATCTCGAATAAGGTTGGTACAAGTTCCATCAAAAAAATAGTTAAAAACCAAAAAATGGAAACTATCCATATGTGACCATGAACGAATAATTGAGGATGGCATTCCATTGCGATGTTTTTAACTATATATCAAAAATAAATTGACCTATATTTTTGTCCATGTCAATTGTTGTGTACAATATATTTTTGTCCATGTGTCACAATTGTTGTGCACAGTATATTTTTTCATTGAATTTTTATAAATATTTTCTTGAATGACAACTAACATAAAAGCTTAAATGGTTGTACTTTAACATGCTTAAAAATGAATTCAAATATTATTTGGGAATTCAAAAGTACTTTATTCGGGTCCCCATATGTCTATTAGACCACTTAAGGGATGAGATAACGGATGTGGCTATCCCCACACTCCGCCCCGAATTTTTACTTTTGATTGATTGATGCCAATGAAAAATCACCAAAAAACCTACTAAATTTTGTATTCTTTTAATCCATTGAACATGTTTCTTTAATATACTTCACCATAAATATGATCTGAATGAGTTTTTTAAAACAAGTTGTTAATCTATATAGTTTTTAAATATATGATTGTTGCACAAAAATAATATATCTCTCACATGTAAGTTCATATAACTGAAATCATGGCAAATGAAGATAACAATCATTTGATTTTTAATCACAAACAAGAATTCCTGGATTGTGAAGCTTATGCTAAATTAGAGCAATGATTATTTACAACAAATCAATAAAAATTCATCGAATTGTTGTCTAAAATTCATTGCTCTAACTTAGCATAAGCTTCACAATCCGGAAATCTTCACTTGTGATTAAAAAATAAAAAATCATTATCCCCATTTGCCATGATTTCAACATTTAAAAATTCACGAACTACAAAGTACCTGAACAATGAACATAAGAAAAACATTAGTTAAAATTTGAAATTTACATATGCATATCAAACAATAAACATATGGAAAACATTAGTTAAAATTTAAAATTTACATATGAATAACATTTATTTTAACAAAATTGAAATTTTTTTACAAATTCAACATTTCCTAACACTTTAAATTGCACCTATCAAATGTTCCATTCACTCTTAACACTTTAAACATTTTTGACACCTCCCATTCATTTTTTCCCAACATTGATTCTTACCATAACATTCATTCTCAACATTGAACATTTTCTAACTTTAGATTATCATTTTAAACAAACACCTCCCATTCATTCTTTCCCAACATTCATTCTTCCATAACATTCATTCTCAACATTCAACATTTTATAACTTTAAATTACCTATCAAATGTTTCATTCACTCTTAACAACTTTAAATTACCTATCAAATGTTTCATTCACTCTTAACATTTCAAACATTTTTGACACCTCCCATTCATTTTTTTCCAACATTGATTCTTACCATAACATTCATTCTCAACATTGAACATTTCCTAACTTAGATTAACATTTTAAACATTCATAACACCTCCCATTCATTCTTTCCCAACATTCATTCTTCCATAACATTAATTCTCAACATTCAACATTTCCTAACTTTAGATTACACCTATCAAGACATTTTAAACATTCATGCAAAACATATTATAAACATTATCAAAACATTTTAAACATTCATGCAAAACATATTCTAAACATTTTACCAAATGAGAAATACTTAACATGTACTCATATATAATCCAAAAAAAAGTTCATGAACATGTGAGTTCAATGTACATATATGTATAATAAAAAAATATTGCACTTTCAATTTGAGGATGCTTGAAATATTGCACTTTCAACATTTTTCGCTTAAGGCCTTCTTTGAAATTAAACATTGAATTGGCTTGTTCTATGGTGACTCTCTCCTTCACAACCTCCCACTTGTCTGGACCCATAACTTGGTCCCTTCGCCTCTGCATCAAATGAACAAAACCATTCGTAGTTGGTCCAAGTTCCTCATATGCATCAATGAACTTTTGCAAATACCCCAAAACAATCTCTAGACTTTGTCGGCTCTCTGGAGGGAGATCCAAAGAACAAAGATCATTGTTCAACCTGTCATAGTGGGATCTACAACTTTCAAGGATAGTTTGTTGCACAACACCTTCCCATGGAAGCTCATCAGGTAAATCAGACGGATAAGTTGATATGGGTGTACAACCCTCAGCTAGTAGAACATATGTCGTCCTAGCTCTAGGAGGATCTTCAGGACCCTGCTCTGCACCCACACCTATTCCATCATCTACAATCCTATCTTGATCTTCCTCTCACTCTGTTGAATTATGCACATCTTCTGAACCTCGCTCTGCTTCAAATATAGCCGTAGTCCAGAGTTAACCTTGTCCAAAAATTCAAAACACACAAAAATACAAATTATACATGATTAAACATTAATGTTCATACCAACAGAAGGTTGAGATCGACCCTCTCCCACAGAAGACAAAGGAGAATCATTTGTACCCCTATCAACTTGTTGGTGATCAGATGACTGTGACCCATACAATAAACTCGAACCCCGCGGTGAATTCGACAACCTTTGACTACCAATTGGAACACCAATTCCTGATGAATGTGATGACCTCCTACGCTTTCGCTTCGAAGACTCCACTCTTTCCATTTGATATGATTTCTAAATTTACACAAACATCAACTCATAACATATTGAAATTGTACATGTTTATTCTACAAGCATAAAGACATATCTAATAAAGAACTACATACCAAATGTAAGGGTGTCTAAAGTAGTATAAGTGAAGTTTTTTTGTAAGTCCCTCTCCTAACTCTAATTAATTAACTAAAATTCCTTACCATCACTACTATTGCAACTTAAAGATATATTTAATAATCATTTCATTATCAAATATAAGTTATAACGCAGTTAATTGTGGTAGTTTAGTAGCCTTAAAAACTTTTCATCCATCAAATATGATTGCATTATATATCTCAATGAACAAACATCTCACAAAATATATATATACACACTTATCAAAAGATTTCTACTTTATATTTATGATAAAAAAATTTACACATATTAAAGTTGTATATGTTAATTCTACAGACTTAAAGACATATCTCATAAAGAACTGCATACCAAATGTAGAGGTGCCTAAAGTAGTATAAGTTATTTTTTTTTGTAAGTTCCTCTCCTAACTCTAGCAGCACTATTATTGCACCATAAAGATAACATTAATAATCATCTCATAATCAGATAAAAAGTATAATGCAGTTAATTGTAGTAGTATAGTAACCTTACAAATTTTTCTTCGATCACTTATGATTTCATTCTATATCTCAATAAATAAACATTACTTAATATTTTAAAAAAAAAATAATTAAGGACTTACAACAGTATGACTTTTTAAGTGACTTTCTATATGAACAGAGTTTTTGAACTCTGTTCAAGAACAGAGTTCATGAACTCTGTTCAAGAACAATTCAAGAACTCTGTTTAAGGGTATAAAGACTGACATCATGAACATAAAATTAAATATAAAAAAACTAAACAATCTAATTTTAAATCTGAATGCAAATATTTCTTTTAATTTTCTCCTATTGCCAACAACATTTCTTGCCAATACAAAAGATTGGGAAATGATAAATATCTGTAAACCGAACTCTGCTCAAGAGCAGAGTTCCAGAACTTTGCTCTGAGCATAAAATTAAATGTGAAAAATAAACATTCTAATTTTAATCCTTAAGGCAACTATTATTTTTAATTTTATTCAAATGACAACATTTTTTATCAATAAAGAAGTTCACGAAATGATACATACCTGTAACCCAAACACGTAGTGAAGAGATCGTCAATCCATGACGCCGCAGCGGTTCAAACCACCAACTCGCCAAACGACAAATATTTCTTTCACACAACAACAAATTATGTTAGCAACTAAAAACTATAAAAATATGAAAAAAAAATCAAAACGACACAACTCAACGAGAAAACGTACCTTCACATGACGAACTATCAACCCTGCGCAGAAAACCGAAACACCAACGACGCACCGATAACAGCCCCAGAAAAACAAACGAACTAACCTGCCAAACTACCACATTTCAGCAAAAGATTAGAAGACGAAAAAGTGTATATACATCAAACATAAAATTCGAAAACTAAAAATAGCAGATAAGAATTATTTACCCTCGCAGCCGTTAACTCCACGTCGTTACGCCGAGCAGCAACCAAACACCAATTTCGAACTTGCGGATCCGCCAGGTACCCTCGTCGACGAACACAGCATCCACAGCTGCAACAGGAAGTAACGACAGAGCAAGCAGCGGATCGGGGAAGGGGTGGAGCAACAGCAGACGAGCGTCGTCGACGCAAACATCACCAACTAGACCATGTAGGGTGGCGAGGAACGACAGTGGGCCCGCTTGCGGGGTCCAAAAATTTCCAACAGCGATTGCCAAATGGCAGACGAGGTCGGGCTTTTATGCAGAAAAATTGTTCGGCCGACCTATTATTCGGATGAATACTTGTTCGGCCGAATAATTATTCAGCTGAACAATTGTTCGGCGGGCCGAACAAGTGTTCGGCAGAATAAACTACCATCCGAAATTTTTTTCCGTCCGGCAGTGGTTTGCACACATTTCAAGGATCCTTGTTAAACTAAACAGAGAACTGTTAGTAGGTATTCGGCTGAATAACTTCTACATTATTCGACCGAATAATGACAATTATTTAGCCGAATAATATTTATTATTTGGCCGAATAATAAATATTAATCGGCTGAATAACCTCCACTAAGACGATTTTGCACTAGTTTCTCACGAAAGTGTTACCCACCTTCACGTTTTTACCCTTTTCCAGATTTTGTATTCATGGCAGCACTAAAAGTTTTAGGTTTAGCCAACACAACTTTAGTGACTAGGGGGAATTCACAAGGAACTCCAACTCACCATAGTTAATTTTTGTCACCAACTCAGAGCCGAGACACAATAAACGGAGAAGCTCATCCAATACAGAGGCTACAGTGGGGGGAAAGATCCTCCATGTCACTAGTCAAGTAGTAAGTCAAGGTGATAAACTAAAAGGTAGGTAATGGATGGATGCAGATAATGACTCATGGAGCCAACACTAGCAAGCCAAGGTATGGTGGAATGATCACCTCTATTCTCCCTAAGGAGGGTAAAACCAATGAGTATGAATAGTGAACTTCTAAGTCTGAGTAGGGACAATATAATATATATAATAAGATCAACCAAGTCCACATATCTATATGATCGCCAGATCATGACACTGGGTGCTAAGACATGCTATAAGAATAAATAAAAATCAATATAACCATAACACAATGATATACCTGCTGAGTCATATACCTGAATGCTCATCACCTAAACCATCATCTGTCCTCTGAGACTGCTACTGTAACTCTAGGCATTACTGACTACTCTGTACAAATGGTATAATGGCTATATCAGTCATCTCTCTGAGTGTCCTGAGACTCAGTCATGGCATGGGAAATACAACTGCTACCCAAAATCTGATAGTGATCCAATATAGATGCTCATC